>OX243812.1:20601127-20723765 GCA_945859605.1 Lumbricus rubellus | reverse complement strand
CGACAAAACGGGGCAGGACAAAACGGCGCCGACATAACGGCGCCGACAAAACGGCGCACCCACAAAACGGCGCACCGACAAAACGGCGCCGACAAAACGGCGCATTTTCAAAGCAAATTGTTTTATTAGTACTTTGTTTAATTGGTACAAACACTCAGATAATCAAGTAATATAGTTAACAGACGTTTTTATAGCAGTAATAGTCACAATATACTAAACTAGGAAATAGAAAAAACTGATCATCTTCATCAAGTCCTGAAGTTAAAATATGAACGTTATACTAGTAATCAACTGATCACCTGCATCAAGTCTTATAGTTCAAATAGGCTACAAACGTTATAGTAGTAGAAAGTAGAAGTCTAAAAATATAAGAAACTACTGAAGATAATCAACTGATCATATGCATCAAGTTATATTGTTAACAGACGTTTTTATAGCAGTAATAGTCACAATATACTAAACTAGGAAATAGAAAAAACTGATCATCCTCATCAAGTCCTGAAGTTTGCGTTCTGTGGACGTTGTGTGCATACCATGTGAGAAGTTCTTTCTAATTGCGTGTTACTGGCATTCAAATTGATCTTGTAACAATGGGCGGCAATCTTTGAAAGCCTATATAAGCAAACAATTACTAAACGGGTATCGTAGTCTTTGTACAGCGCCATTATGTCGGCGCCGTTTTGTCGGGGTCCTTTGTACAGCGCCGTTATGTCGGCGCCGTTTTGTCGGCGCCGTTATGTCGGCGCCGTTTTGTCCTGCGCCGTTTTGTCGGCGCACCGCCCTTCCCCATTCCCAGTCTCTTAACATACGGCCATGGTGAATTCAAGGTGAAACTTTTTAAATGTGAGAATAGTACTGGTCAATAAAGAAACAGTTATCCTATTTTAAATTTGCTAGTGATAATTTTTTGGCACAAAGCCTACATGGACTGAGGTTGGATAAATTTGATTCGCCACTATCATTTTTAGTGAACTAGACATTGTTGAATCTTGTCACGATTGATGCTTAATGGTGGGAGTAATGGCTGCATCAGTTTAATGCAGGAAACTGGTGGATATGGAGGAGAGTAAGAAGGAGAGAGAATGACGTGTTGCATATATCTGATGTGACATGATGTCATGTTGATGGTTGTTATGGTTACAGGTGACATCGAGGCCATTTGTTTTTACTCCAGTGCGGCAGAGTGGCTCTCCGTTGCCTGACACTGGTGCACGAAGGGAAGAGAGCGAATTGAAACTATTGCCTAACGAAGATGGAAAAGTCGATTGGCATGATTACACAGCAATTGCCTTGGAGCAGCAGCGAACAGGTGATTACTGTTATACAGGCTCGTCTTTTTTGAAGCAATTATGCTCAAGACCTTGTAGGAATGTGGGTTCATGGCTTACCCTGGCCTTAGACACCCAGTAATGCATTTACTGGACATATATTGTCATGCATGCAAAAACATTTACCTGCAGATGGCTTACAATCTGCGTAAGGACCTTGGGCAAGTCCTTCACTCACAATTGCTCAGCGCTTTGGTGTGAAACTCCGATGCAGTGTCCGCTCTGCATTCGGGAGCGCCTCTGAGTAGAGAACGTTTGAAGGGGTGCTATAGCAAGTGCACATACAAACAAACAATCCAATACATCGAAGATTAAATGTTTGTAACAAGCGTGGGAAATCTCATCTTGCCTGAAACTTAATAATATTGGATTTTATGGCCTATGCCAGGTGTTCTCAAACATTGTTTGTCATTAATGCAGCATTCTCATCATCTCAAACATGAGAAGTCAGATTCTTCACTTGAAATTGTTAAGCTCAATAATGTTGAAGAGCAAATTTTTTAAATGCACGATCAAATATACCCAATAACTAAAATGATCGTTGTTTTTTTTGTGCCAAATTACCTGGTAGTTGAACTTTGGCTTACTTTGCCTTTTCAAAGCTAACCTTCTGTTTTCAATTTGTGGTGACATGCTATAAATCATCATCAGCTGCATCATCATCAGCATCGTCATCATCATCTATGAGCTTCACTATCATCACCATCACCACTACCTTTGCCTTCACCTTTAGTAGCACATGTTGTTATGGAGGTTTAATTGTCAGATAAACTGTGCAAACATGGAATATGAAAACCAAGATGGTGAGTACCAGATGCTGATGACGTTGACAACCAGGAAATGCGTTAAATGATTGGAGGATAGAGAAACAAAGAGCAGACAAACGTGTTGCATGCTTCAGCCATTTCACCTGTATTGATCGCGTTTTTTGATGAATTCTTTATTGATTGTGAATCAGGCAACTGCTGCTGGCATTGTGAATCAGAAGCGTGACAGGCGAATTAAACTGTTCTTTTATCAGCACCTCTGCTGGTGGTTTGAACAGGTGGCTGGCATTGATTTGTCATTGATCATTAAACGAATATATATATATAATTATATATAATTTTATATATATATATATATATATCAATTTCGCCTGTTTCTCTCTTCAAGGTCCAGGTGAGCAAGGGTCAGCCGTTATCCTGTCTGCTGAAGACGAACGAAAGAAAGACGATCTCTTTAAAGTCAATGGCTTCAACGCATACGCCAGCGACAAAATCTCGCTAGACAGAGCTCTGAATGACATTCGCCATCCTGAGTAATGAATTTTTTTGTAAAACTTTGTCAGTTTGTGAATGTAAGAAGGTACAGTGTTGGGGCGCTGTGATGTAGTGGGTATGTTTGTTGCCTTGCAGCTGGAGGGTTGCAGGTTCGAATCCACCTCAAGCCGCCTCGTAAGGACCTAGGGCAAGTCCTTCGCTCACATTGCTTATGCACTTCGCCATGAAACTCTGATTTAGTGTCTGCGCTGTAGTTGGGAGCGCTTCTGGGTAGAAATCTTGAGGGGGCGCTATAACAAGTGCACATACATACAGTGTGACAGTTGGTAAGGTAAGGTTGAGGGTTGGTAAGCATTTATTGTGCAATGCATATCAGCAGTTGCTGTTAGATTGTCATTGATTATTCACCTATAGCGACAGTTGCATCTAGAGATGTTTTTATTATGATGTGATAGTTTGGACCTTGTGTGATCGATATAATTTATAGCAATGGAGCACTTGTGAGCATGCTGAATGCCCATGCAGCTGTCATTGCCAAAGACTTGCATGCACTGTGCTGTGGATTTGAAGTGGCATGTGATACTTGATGGTTTGATTTGCTGATGACTTGTTCACATCAGACTTTGTAAAGGAATAACCTTGTGCACAGCAAATGGGATAAGCCTGCTAGATTCTGCCCTTTTGTGGATTACTGTGCTTTGTGGTATTCAATGCAGTAAATTGCATTGTCCATTATCATCCATCAGCTGCATGTTTAAGAAACCATATGACAGGTTCTGTGTACTCGCATGCACGTAAAAAGTTTAAAGTGATGTGAAAGCATTTGTTTATGCTTCAGCGCTTATCTTCACGAATGAAATGATCCAAAGATCCCAGAATTTCTGACAAGTGCTAAATATCTGGCATGCAGAATTTTAAGTGTCGTGATATGTACATGCACATTACATTGCATACATGACATATGCTTTCTGTGGGGGAGTTAGATGCAATTGTGCTGTGGACAGTATCACTTATAATTCCCTGTCATCTATGCAGAGATGTGTTTAAGTTCTGAATATTGTTTCAAATATCAACACTTTGGCCGGGTCCATGTTTTTTGTCTAAGCCTGTAAGCGTCGCTTCTGGTTACCTGTGCAATGTGCATCATTTACATACCAATAAACAGTTTTTAATTACTGACTCTATTTTGAAGCTAATGTCGGTAGGACTTTTGTAAAGTATTGTAGCAGTGCTATATCAAGTGTTTAGATAAGTACCTGCACGTGATGCCATTAAATAAAGTTTGAATTAAGTCATTGTGTTTTTTATATTGATTGTTACAGCTGTAAGCATCAAAAGTACCTTGCCAAATTGCCCAACGTGAGTGTCGTCATTCCGTTTCACAACGAGCACTGGACGACACTTTTGCGCTCGGCTCAGAGTGTGATCAACCGCTCACCAAAGCACCTCATTCACGAAGTTCTTCTTGTTGATGATTTCAGTACTAAAGGTAGAGTTTTCTATGGTTGTGTGAAACTTTTGAGTTTTAGACTAGCAAAAAGTTACTTGAATTCAGTTTTAATGTTCAAGCTGGATTTTATATAATGCACTTCTCATGCATCAACAATTAGAATATTTAGCATATTCAGACCTTCACCAGGGCAGTAAATTAACTATATAATTGGTGAAACTAACTATTCTGCTGATTTGAAAATCAGTTCTCCAGGAAAAGGGTTAGCTGCCTTTTTCTGCCAAGGTTTGTAAAGAGTCTGCTAGCTTTTGATACCATCAGGTTTGACTTCTTACTTGCATTCACGAAAATTAGCCATTTACTTGCACTAATAAAATGTAGCGAGTTTCCAGACCAACAGATTTAGCCTGTTTTTTTAATTGTGTGCCTGCAAGTTTTTATTGGTGTATTGCATATGTGAAATTGTATTAATTTATATGTGATAGCTGGTCATTTCATGGACCATGGCCTCCAGATGCTCATGACAGTACATGGCAAGTTTTGTATGTTGAGGATTCTTTATTGACTATTTTAGATTTCCTGAAGCAACCATTGGATGACTACCTAAACAAGCATTACGATGGAAAGGTGAAGGTTGTTCGCCAGAAAAGGAGGGAAGGATTGATCCGCACGCGAATCTCGGGAGCAGTAGCCGCTACGGGCCAGGTGCTTATCTTTCTGGATTCGCACGTTGAAGCGAGTATCAACTGGTTGCCTCCGTTACTTGGTTGGTTATTTTCTTCCTTTTCATTTCTTGATGTTAATTATCCGAAATTAAGTCTCTGTGCATAGAAGAAAATGTAATTTTTTGAAGCATTGTAGTTATATGTACAATGTTTATGATTTATTATTTTTCATGTATAATATTACAGAGAATTGTCCACATTCAGTTGAAAAACTGAATAAAAATCATATATATATATATATATATATATATAAATAATATCATAGGTTGTACCTGCACTTTATTATTTCAATTTGTTTATTTTAAAAATTGTTCTCATTAAGATAGTTTAGGGGCCCATCACCACTTTGACCAGTGCTCGGAATTTCTTTTGTCAACCCTGGTATTGCTTACAGAGTTACAAAGTACTTCTCACAGAGTTGCAAGGTATTGCTTATAAATAGAGTGACAAGGTAATGCTTACAGAGGCTGTAAAAGTAGCATCACCTGTTAGCCTGTCATATGTCATTTGATTTGTTTTAGAGCCGATTGCTGAAGACTACCGCACCGTTGTTTGTCCATTCATTGACGTCATTGACTTTGAAAACTTTGCCTACCGTGCACAGGATGAAGGAGCGCGAGGGGCGTTTGACTGGGAATTCTTCTACAAGAGACTTCCGCTTCTGCCTGATGATCTGAAACACCCTGCGCGACCTTTCAAGTGAGACAGAACTGTTACGGATATAATGCAACAAGCATTGTTTAATCTAGTTCCCCCTACTTTGGGGGAATCCCGGTTTCTGGGGTGGGGACAAACAACCTTTCAGCAGACGAAATACCACTCACAGAGGGATGGGTTTTATGTTTCTTTATTTTCTCAATTGGCTTTCTGGCCTTTTTAGTCTTTGTGGATTTAATATCATGGATTTCTAACCATTCATCTAGTGTTTCTGATATCTGATAACCCTTTTTAATGTATCATCTATTTCTTTATTCTACTAGTGATAATACTTTAATCATATAATAATATATAACATCACGGATTATTATAACTGTTCGTGTAATACAATCTAGGATTCTAGATGTAAAAACATCAGCTGTCAAATTTTTCTGGGTGCAGGGTGGAAATGTCATTCATGGGGGAACTTCTCGACCCCCCCCCTAACTGCCTTGGGAAGCTCAATTTGTTCTCTTCACTTTGAAAGGTGAGCGTTCTAACAAATCTCATACCATGTCCTGTATGTTCATCCTCTGAACATGTAGACTGGTCCAATGCTGTGATCAGGTTTCAATTACATGTGACCAGCTACTGTCCAGACTTGTGGAATCAATGATAGACTTACCGATAAACTGCTAGATCACATTAGAAGTCTGAATATACAGGAATTATTTGAGCAACATCTGCTCATTACAGACCTATATTACAACATGACAGTAGACATGTAATGTGTACTTAAAACATACTTGAAGAGTTTCATTTGTAAAATATATGGTACAATAATTGGAATATTTATAATTTGTAAACTTGCAGAAGCCCAGTTATGGCAGGTGGACTGTTTGCCATCAGTTCGAAGTGGTTCTGGGAGCTCGGTGGTTACGACCCAGGGCTTGACATCTGGGGAGGTGAACAGTATGAACTCTCTTTTAAGGTATGCTGAAGTCTCTTATTGTAGGGCATCTCCTTGAAAGGCACAAGACATTAACTTAACTTTGTCTTCTGGGTGCTAGAAACTAAAATATCTCTTTTTTTTCTCTTTTGTTTATTTTTCTTGGATTTCTTGTTGCTTGATGCTTTGTAGATCTTTTACTGTGACTGAAATTTCAAATAAGAAATTTGTCAAACCTTTATTGATAATGGTACTATCGTCAAGTTGCTTGCTCTCTTTTCTTTGATTTGCGCTGATTGGTTTGAAGGAGTAAAATTTATGAAGTATGACACCAATGTTGCTAAATGGGTCAAATAAGTGTTAAGCTATTTTAAAGTTAGCATTATTAAGTTAGCATTATTGGCATTTGCATAATCTGAAGATTATTTTTGTGTGTGTAGCTGTGGCAATGTGGTGGTCAGATGGTGGATGCTCCGTGCTCGCGAGTTGGTCACATCTACCGAAAATTTGCTCCATTTCCTAACCCTGGAGTGGGAGACTTTGTTGGCAGAGTAAGACCACTTCATTAAAAGCCAGCCTGCATTTCTACTTTTTTGTGTGTTTTTATTTATGTGTGTGTGTATATAGATGTATATGCATGTATCTGGACATTTATAGTGTGCCTGCTAAGGCACTCATATTTTTATTATTGGAATTAGGAATTGAAATTATCCATTTCTGTTCATGAGGTCAGGAACGAAAATTTCAAATTATTTTGAGTGCAAGAACTGAAATACACTGCAATGAATGGAAATAGGACTAGAAATAGTAATTAATTTTGGAATTGAAACTATCGTACTGCACGGTCTAGAAAAGTGAGAATAATTCTATATTTATCCAAAGCCAAAATGGAAGCTACATGAGTATACGTGTGATGAAATGCTCAATTTAGAGAGAATTTTAACCTTGTGTATTTTAAAATGTGGGCAACAAGATGTCATTGCTTAGCGGGCACAAGTTTCCTAAACAGGAGTCTTTCTGAAATTTAACACAGCATTTGTGACATGATGCAAGATATTAAGAAATTGCTAACATAGGGCATATTTAAAAATTAAAATTGCAATGGAATTAAAATTAAGGATATATAACTAGTCCGATATGAGGCAGTTGTGCTTTTACACTTTTCTTTGAAAGCTGAATTTGAACTGTTACTTCAGAACGGGAGTTATAACTGATACAAGAATTATTTTCAGAATGCAGATTTAAATGAAATTTCTATTTGATACTTTGAACTGAATTAAAATTAAAATTTGTAATTTTTTTAGAAGTGAAAATCTCTGCTTATAAGACTTTTTTGAGAAGACATTTTGCAGCATCCTTTAAAAGCCTTGTAAAAGGTGCTGTATAAAGTTAAAATTTCATTGTTATTGTACGCTGATTTTTTAAAAACAAATCAAGATGTGCTAAGTGAGGTAGGCAGATCCAGTCATGCTTTGGTTATTGGTTAGGTCAAGAATATCTTTTCATCAAGGACTAACCGAGATCTTACATCTTAGTTTTTTTCTTTTCTTGCAGAACTATCGGCGTGTTGCTGAGGTGTGGATGGATGAGTACAAGCATTACCTCTACAAAAGACGGCCGCACTACCTCAGCGTTGACACAGGCAACATAACGGCTCAGTTGGCTATTCGAGAGAAACTAAAGTGTAAGTCGTTCAAGTGGTTCATGCAGGAAGTGGCTTTTGATCTGCCGAAAAAGTATCCGATGGTGGAACCACCGAATGTGGCCGAAGGAGAGGTACTTTTACTTCTGCTTATTAATGCCTTCACTTTTTGTGTACCTGTCTACTTGTATTTCCTTCCTTAGCTTCCCTTAACTGCTTGGATTCAGTTTAGAATTTTCATTCTTGTCTGTAAAACTCTGAAGAATGACCTTCCTGTAATAACTTTTCCCACTATCTAATTTGGATCTATCTGCATGTTCTCTTAAGACTAACCTTATTCGCACTGCTTAGATTGTTCTGTGAGAGGCGCTTTATAAGTCTGTAGAATAAAATTGAGCATAGTATACAATTATTGCTTCTTTTTCTGAATATCTTTTACTGCTGTATATTTTAGAGTTGAGCATGAAACTTGTCTTATTTCAGCTTGCATATCTTGATTTTGACTCTGTTCCATCTGACTTAACTAGATTTTGGCCTGCCTTCTATAATGAATTGCGGCTTCAGCTACATTTTTTTTCTTCTAAAGGTGATCTTCAATTGATGTGCTATGCATTATATTTATGACAACGGATTCTGTGTAGAGGAGCATGAATTTATGCCATTTTTATGGTTTTATTGTTGGTTATTTAGGTGCGGAACGTTGGCACAGATCTCTGCATCGATACAAAGTTCCGTGGTGAAAACGACCGTTTTGGTCTGGAACCATGCCAGAAAAATAATCCGAGTCAGGGTGGCGAACAGGTGAGAAAGTGACCATAATTGTCGTAAGAAATTTGCTTGCTGAATTTGCATATGATTTTTACAAATTTGTATTTAGCTTGATACTTTGGTGCCATCTTATTAAAAGCACTGAGAAGGTTTTGAGGGATAGTCAAGTGCTACTAAGCAGTTGCTTTAATGCGATGCGATTATGACTGCATCAGATGAGCTTTTATGGTTTCAAATCCACCTGGAGTAATTTCTTCTAATGTAAGACTTGCTGTGCAAGGAAACAAAAGGAGTTATTATAGAAAAATCTGTTAAATAGAAAATGGTAGAAGATAAAGGAAAGAGCTCCAGAGCAGTAAGTGATGTTGGAAAACATTGATAAATTGACCAGGGACTGATTGGGGATTAATCATGTTAATTTTTTCATACATAATAAAACCCAGGAAGTAGAAGAGAAACTGTTGAGAGAAAACCAGGAAAATGAGAGAGCTAAGTCACACGCTGGTGGACTTCAAAGGGTCTTAACGTTTTCTCATAGAACAGATCAAGAAGAAATTTTAGAAGAGGGTCTTTAATGGTTTTCTGTGCATAGCCTTGAAAACTAAGTTGATGTGGATTACATTAGACTGCATTATACTTTTGACAATGATTCATTAATGTAGTTTTGTACTTCTTACGTTGTAATTCATTCACTGATGAAAACAAGACAATTGAATATTGATGAGTAGTGCTATGCTGACATCTTTCTTGTTAACTGGCCTGCTGTAATGCGTTTCTGTTGTCATTGTGTGACTCTTTAGCAAATGGAACTGACGTGGCACAAAGATATTCGGCCTAAAAAGCGGTCAAACTGTTTTGATGTTTCACAATCAATTCACAAAACCCCAATCATTCTCTACAACTGCCACGGTTTGCAAGGGAACCAGTGGTGGAAGTACAATGTGGTATGTTATTTTAAAATTCGTAGTCTGGGCTTGTGTTAAAATTGTATAATTATGATGATTTATAAAGGGTATATTACAGTTACTAGCTATTCAGAGGTGCTTTGAACATCCTGCTAAAATATATTGGTATGCCTGTAGATAGCTGCTCTTTGTTTCCAAATCTGAAACTTGCGTATGATTTATTTTGTCCATGTCAACTTCATTGTCAGTATGGTGAGCAGAATCATTTTTACGGACCACTTCACACCTTTCAATAATGCACAGTAATACCAAAATGGCAATTTTTGATGATCAGTTCACGTGGTGCAACATCAGTGAAGCCTTGGATTCAATGTTCTGTTGAGTTGTTACTTTTTGTGGACTTCCTAGCTTGAAATGTTTTGCATTTAAGAACCTGACTAATAACTAACTATCCATGACTCAGATTCACATTTCGGTGTGACCTTGCACGCATTGGAAATTTATGTAATAATAATGATAACAATAACCTGCCCACAATGGGTAGGCATGGGAGTAGTGTGCCAATCTAAACTTGGGTAAAGGACGGCAAGGCTCGTTGTATTTCTTGTCCGTGCCATTCAGAATCATTATCTAGGACAAATCTGGAGTGAA
Source organism: Lumbricus rubellus (assembly GCA_945859605.1). Lineage (NCBI taxonomy): Eukaryota > Metazoa > Annelida > Clitellata > Crassiclitellata > Lumbricidae > Lumbricus > Lumbricus rubellus. Next base: position 20,713,449 of record OX243812.1, on the reverse strand, counting down.
TCAAGTCAAGGCAATAAGCGAGTTTAGTACAACATGGAAACAGTCTGCAGAGGAAATAAGTCGAGGAAAGGATGAGATTTAACTGAGACCAGAACAGACTTTTAAAATTCTAACAAGCCTTTGCTGAAAGAGAACTCGATGTTGTATGGCCACTAACAGTAAAGGCATGCCTACACAGAGCCTTTCTTGTCCGCAGAATATTCAAAATGAGAAAGTCAGAAAACTGGATTGAGTTAAAAGAGTACTAAGGAGCTAGCCTGGATCATGGAAAATATATGTTGTCTTTATTAAATCAGAAATGTTTGTGTTTACAAGACCAATGCAGAATTGTTTTAAGGAGGACGCAAGCAAATTCTCGATGCTTAGTTGAATACCGAATTAGAGATTTATTGAAAGAGTTGAGAGAGTTTATTCCATTTGTTTTTTCTAACAGGATACGAAGCAGCTGTATCATCCGATATCCAATCAGTGCCTTGACTGCGACGTAGAGCGCAAGGAGCTGTTCATGGTTCAGTGTAACGAAAATTCACGCACCCAGATGTGGCAGTGGGAAAATGTCAACGCGACATTAGCTCGGACGGAGTGGGCTCTGACGAAAGAGGAACTCGATCGGGGGATGATGTAGGTCGACTCGATCGGGGGATGTAGGTCGACTCAATGCATCTAACTCGACTCGAATTACTCTGCTTCATGCATTCCATTAATCTCGTGCCTAAAACTAACTGGCATGCGAAATGAAAAACCAGACGATGACCAAGTCCTGTGATTTATAATTGCCTCTCGTCAAGCAGAAAGATGTGTGCTTGTTTCTTGGACCAGTTTAATTTGAAATATTTTTTAATTATTGACTCCTCTGCTGACCCAACGATGTCGTCTGCAGTTACTCATAAATGCCTGCAGGACAAAGAAGACACTCGGTCGGTTTATGGAGAATAAATCGCTAAGTGTAGGAAACGTGGGCTCATGAATTACACCATCAATCATAGGAATCTAATATAATGACTTTAGGTAATGAACTTCTAAGTTTAAACTTAAAACTTGAGAAGTTGCAGGTTGCAATGGTTAAGTGTGGGATGCACATGCAAGTTCTCAATCTTTTTTATGTACCTGTAATGAGGAACGGCTGGTGGCTAATTGTCATGTTGTGGCCAATGTGCCGCTAACTTATGCATTGGGTTTTATAATGGAAGATCATGAAGAGTTTTCCTGTCACCATTGTGTCTTGGGTTCAAATCTCAATGTGTATGTGTGAATGACTGGAAATTTTCAACTTGTGGAGTCTCTAAACTCTGCAGTGTTTGATATTAAGGCTTTTCTGTGTTGTTTAGGTTGTTTTGTTGACATCGGGCTCTTGTTGGTGTGTATTGGTCTGTGTCTAAATTCATACGTGTGAAGTTGATTTTTAACGGCTATTCAAAGAGTGACGTTTCTCTGTACAAATACGTTACTAGTGTTTCCTTGGTTGATCTTTTTGTTCTAGCGGTGTCATTTATTCAGCACTTTGGGTCACTGTTGACAATTTATTCTGCATTTTGGCAGTTCAGGCTTTCATAATTGGTTTGGATTTGGCTGGAGGTGCTATAAAAATTGACAAGGACAATTTGCGTAAACTACTCAGGTTTTTAAGATACCTTATTCATTCCACTCTTTTCTCGAAATGAATGGATTCATCAAGTAATGAACTCTATTAGTTGATGACAGTCCCACTTGTTTATAGAGTTAACTGATGAAAGTCTTCTACATGTATATATTGCTCAAATCTTACCATCAGAACTTTTATGGATTTGTAACCTGTAGCCGTTTATGCCAAGGCTTTCACACTAGGAACTCGTTGTAATGCTATCTTTGGAGTTTTACAACAGGATAGTGTTAAAAAAGTTGTAATTTCTGCGGGTGAAATAATTTTTAGTTTCATATTCTATGCCATCTTATATGAAACTTTGTGTTATAATAGCGATTTTTATTGTAGCGATTCTTGTATAGTTGATTTTCGCATGAGTCGCGTTAAAAGTTTTGCTAACGTAACTCCACTATGGCAGTGAAAACAATTAGACTAGTAAAACTAGATAGATGGAATATTTAGAGAAGTTTCTATTGGGGGAGATTTTGTAATTGGCTGATTAACCAAGAATTCTTGTAAATTGTAGATATATTTAATAGTGATTTGTATGATTAGCATGTCGAATTTGTCCATGCCGCTTGTTTGAGCATATTAGCAGTTATATGCCCCATTTAGATGTGCTCATCTTCTGCTGAAGTGTTGGCTTCGGACTCAGAATTTGCGAGTTACTTACGGAAGTATTAAGTATATCTCTTGTGCATGACTTACATACTGCACTGCTGATTTGATTGAGACAGGTTTGCAGAGTATTGTAATAAGTACAGTAAAGAAGTTTACTTGCTAATGCTGTCTGTCGAGCCCACTTGCAATAAGTTTATTCTTTTCTTGATCACTGTTGCCATATTCAGATCTGTTGTGTTATTGTCTAGTAATTGTTTAGCAGTGAACTTATTTTTCCTGAAATAACTCTTTCTAACATGATTAGCAAGGAGTGCCTTTTCAGAGGGTCAGTTAGAAGGTGTATTATAGTATACAAATGTTCAGCAGAATTTATGTGCATGTAATAATTTTTTGATTACCTGTTTGATACTTGAAGCTTACCAGAAAAGATATTAACAGATTCCTGTTGTAGATTTGGTTTTGATTGTTTTGTTTTTACGTGTCTAATACTCTGGGTTTTTTTAAAAAGCAAATGTTGACGTCAGCGAATTCCTTTTAGGCAAAACCTTTTTTACAAGAGATGCACTTTATATCTGCAGAAAGTAAATGCAACATGCTGCAGCCCGATTTCATATAAATGAATGTTTGTTTTTGATGCTGAATACAATGGAAGCATATGTGCTTTCGTAATATATTATATTTGGTTGAAACTGAAATTCAAAGGACAGAAAGCATCTCATAGTATTTTGCCCTTCTACTGCTGAAATCGCTTGTTCAATATGGCTGGATGGATGGATGGATGGATGGCTAGCCTTTAATATCTGATAAAAACTGTGCTATAGTAGCATCGAATGTTTTGTTCAGGCTGAGCTCTACTAACTTGTTGGAACTTAGGACTAATTCTATGCAAAATTGTATCAACGAAATGTGTTGACATAATCTGATGTTTCAAGTGGTTTGTTTTGTTGGTACTACCGGTACATAGATCAGACAGTTGTGTTGTCATGCTTATCTGCACAAGATGAACCAAATTGTGTTAATACATGCTTCGGTTTCAGCTGATCACATGTTTCTGTCTGTGTTCACTTGAACATGTGTTTCAACATGTGGTAACATGTTTGTAAATGTGTGTTCAGCTGATCATCGTGCTGTTGTGCATGTCTTTATCATTGTCTGATCGAAGTGTTTGTGTGTTTCAGTTGATTGTAACTGTCAACTGATTGCATGTTCAAACAATTTAGTATTTTTCAGCTGAAGATCAAGTATATCACAGATAGCTTTCCTTTCTTTTATGACGTACTCTATTGTAGTAGTGTAACATGTGAAGAAGTCCATGCGTACGACAATCATGATATTTATATGAAACTGCTGCTGGAGACAGAAATTCTTGGCGCTTATAAAATTAGCGCTGTCACCTTTTGATAACAGCGTAAACTTTCAATTATAGTGTAGTCTCTTACGAAGCTGGTGTGATGTTCGTAGTTTCTTTAAATTAAGCAGCCATATTATTTTTAGTGTTTTGAGATGGATCGCATGGTGTTTCACTCGATTTACTGAAATGAGCATAAGAATGAGAATAAGAATGTCCGTGGAATCCAGCAAGCTCCTAAATTTTTTAATCGTGTTCAGCCTCGTTTCCGAGCTTTGTGGGGTTCGATAATAGGCCTACACATGTGCTCAGTTTTGACTGGCCTAATATGAAATGTATGATTACATGACCATTAATAATCCACAAGCAGGCTGCTTTTTAAAATTTGAATTCAAATACTTAAATGCAGAGCATCTCAGATATAATTTAGCATATAATGAGAATGGAGTAGCCTAGACCTATGATAGGGATTCGTTGACATAAAATATGGCTAAACGGTGTGTGACCCTGAGTCCCTGACTGATATCTTGACTGCACGGTTAGGGAGAAAATTTCCGTTAGACTTCGAAACAATATTATTGTGAACGCTAGGATTGGACGTAGGCTTACTATAGCGAACTACCCATTCACGATAGCACCAATACGATGTAGGCCTACTGCAGTTCTTACATTCTCAGAATAGAGTCCGCGTACTATTCTTTCACGAATCCTTTGTTCACTTCTGATCTCTCTCCCCCACCGGTTTTAAACACTGCAGTAGCCAAAGATTTTAACATGTTAAAATCTGGCGGTAGCTGTTCGTAGCCGTTATGGTAAATTTCATTGGTAATAGGCATACACTGATCTGCACCTTGAAACTGATAATGACATGCGCAGAGGTAAGCCTACCTTGACTTAACTTAACAAATCTGACCAAACAAGATTCCTCAATCCTAATTATTCACCATACCAAGGTAATATTGCGCAGTAGTGATTTTTCTGTCTAAAATATTTAGTGATGCGAGGAATTCAAAGGTCAGAATGATGTTGTGGACTAAAGTTCATCTCGACGGAAGAGGCGGACAACATAATCGCATTTAATGAACCACGCGCTTACTTGTTTACACAGTGTTTACATAGGCCTGCGTGGGCCGCACTGTAATGTTAACCGTAGCTCTTTAAAAAGTATTCTATTTGTTGGTCCGGTATGTTTTATTTGTCCATCTAATCAATGCAATAAATTACCAAGATTTTAATTTAAAATGTACTGTTTGAATGATCAAATAGATTATCTAGTGAGATATACTTTTCCACTGAAATTGAATGATGATGCGGGTCTTGTGACCCATCAACTGACTGACCGCAAGGGTTGTTTATTATGTTTACACGATTCTATCAGCTTGCGGTGGTCTTAATAAGATTACACGAAAACACCGATATTTAAAAGAAAATAGATAAAGTATTTTGCGAATACAATTTGTACGAAAATCTGATCCTCATACTACGTCGAAGAACTCGGACCGATGACCTTTTTGTAGAAGTAATTGAAATTAAATGTTCTTTTTCGGCCTACAGTTTCTGTAAGAATTTATTAACTGGCAAGTCAACATCATTCTTCATTTTATTCAATATTGCATGCTCAGTTCTTGCTGGATTTGTAAAATAAGGAGTTTGAGCAGTGGTAATCGTTTGGTTTTGGCCAATGCCAACGTTTGGACCTGCCGCTTGGCAGAGAACCTAAAGAGGAAGAACCACTCATTCAATAACATGGCTACCTCAGTTTGTGTTAAAATAGACAATGCGAGTTGCTAGCAGAAAATATTCAATAAATAGCAGAGTAACACCAGAGCTGTTTCAAGAAACTTGTGTTGATATATAAGACGAATAGCATAAAACTCACAGGGAGTGCGGCCAGAAACCCGTTCCCTGAAGTGAGTTTCAGCCCGATCCCCCAAATCGATTTTATTGCACACATTGCACAGCCTAATAATTTTTGAATACTAAACTCAACTAGCTGTGATATCAACAACACTAACAGGACCATTATGTCATGTATGTTATTTAATTCTGAATAGTTCTTGGTAGTTTGGCCTCTTTCTATAAAACTGTTTTCAGGATATCAGTCTTTTGCATGTATGTTGGTGCTCTCTGGGATTCAGGTTTCAGGGATTTGAGCTGACCCCACTAAACAGCAGCGAGCTAGCATGAAACAAAAGGAGGATTTTAAAGTTATTATTAAGGATTTGTTTATGCTTAAGGAGGAAAGAATTCACAACTTAAGGGCACAGTACATGTTGTTGTCAGATGCCGTTAATGATTAATTGTTTATTTATTTGGTATATTGGATATGTGGCAGCCAATCGTCCTGGATACATCTGTCCTGGAAGCATGCCCATGTGTCCTGTGCCGTGGATTGATTCCAAATTGTGCAACATTCTTGTAAAATTTCAGCAGATCTTCCTCTAATGGTCTCATCATTTGTGTATTCATATACAGTTGCTAAATATGCAATTAAAACTTTAAATTTCAGAATTTGAATTTTAACTGATTTTGGCTAAAAGAAACATATTTCTTCACCATCTAGCAAACACATGATGAATTCACATAACCAATACTGCTGGCAAACAATGAAATGTGGCTGGTTTCTATTGTCTGATTTGTGCAATTGTTTGTAACTTGCGCTGACTTATAGGAACTCAACCGATAATGTCAGACTCGGAAAGACTTGTGGTGGATGCGAGACAAGGTCAAGGCCAAGGACATCGGTCTAACTATGGAACTGTTGATGAAAATGTCCATGTCTCTCAGAGCAGTGAAGGTCGCAACACTCCTGAGGGTCAGCCAGATGATTCGGTATCAAGGCGAATAAACTCTCCGTCTTTTCACCCGGCAATGACGTGTGATGAAAGTAAACCGCAGAAAACAGACGATGCAGATGTTCGTACGACAACGTATGTGGCGGCTTTGATGCTAATCTGACTTAAACCATGCGTGTAATAATTAAACCATGCATATAATAATTAAATCATGCATGTAATAATTAAACCATGCATATTTTAATTAAATCATGCATGTAATAATTAAATCATGCATGTAATAATTAATTAAACCATGCATGTAACAATAACAGAATTTATCAGTGAGAAAGGAAATTAACCGAAAAGCAGATTCAGCCATTAGAAAGACTGTGTATTAGATTATAATTTGTAAGTTACAGTAGTGTAGTTTGGGCTGTTTTCGTAGGTATTTAGCAGTAATGTGTTTGCTAAAAGGCGTTAAATTATTATGGTTCGTGGTCCAATTAGTACATTTTAAGGTGAGAGCTCTGGTGCCATCTCATGCAGGATATGAGAATGCATTTTATTTCCTTGCACTTGACCGGAGAGACAGATAATTGTGTGGGAGAGGAAAGGGTAGGGAGGGGATGGTGGCAGGTGATTGTCAGAGACAGGAGGAGACAAGGTTGTTGCTAATGCAGCAAATGGGAAATTTATCCTGATCCAGTGACCAGATGCTCTGTGTCGGATAGGCTTGTTTGTTTTTCAATTTTATTTCATTTTCTTGTTGGTGATAGTGACTTTGGACACTAGTAAAATGTTTATAATATTCTTTAGTAATAGGTGAAGAATAACTACGGTAGTTTTTTATTGCTATTTTTGTTGTAGAAATATGCAGAGTCTTATGAATCTGTTGAAGGGTAATGTCGGTACGGGCATTCTGGCTCTTCCCGCTGCTTTCAAACATGGAGGACTCTGGGTAGGAGCAGTTTGAATTGATTTGAACACACGCTAAAACAATTCTCACTAATCATTGGTGTTTCAAATTCTGTTTTTAATATTTCTTTTGTGTCTTCCTTATGAACTGTAATTATTATTTATTTAGCGTTTGCACGGATGAGAATGCAGTTGAATGCTGAGAGGCCCTCAACGTTGAGTTGATGAATTGTAATGTCAGTTAGGCTAAGGGGCAAAACATTAAAATGTTCATAGGGGCTGCTGTTGAAGTGTTTAGTTATATTACATTATTTTGATCCACATGGCTCAAGGTCTACCACTTTCAATGCATCATTATATTACTGAGATGAGTAAGTTATTATTTTTACTTTAATTATCCACAATAGCCTTGATTCTTGTTTTATGAGCTTGATTGACTCGCTCTGAAACTGACTTAAAACTGATTCCTGCATGTTCAGTGGTTGTTCATTTAGATTGAAGGTAGCAAATAAATGCATTCAATGTGCTGATCTCATGCCCAGGATTAAAAAAAATTTCTGCTTCACATTGACAAGTTTAGGTGTAGGAGATATCAGGCTGTACTTGCCACTAGGACATGTGTGAGCTTTTTTACAAGTGACAATCAAATTGCATCCTCTGTGTTATAATCGTCGTACTGTGAACCAAAGTTGTACCGGATTTAGATTAGCTCAGCATCATTTGGTATGGTTACTTTACACATCACAATGTGTCTGATATTTTTTAGTCAAATGAATAAAAACTTAATTATAATAATAATAAATCTCACTAGAAATCCAAAAAATTCAGACAGTCAGTGAGGGGATGTGTTATAAAGGCTGCTGGGTAAACATGTACAGGTAAGATAAAACAGACTGTGCATTCATATTAAGACATGTATTTTAGTAAGTATGTATTTTCAACTGTTCCTTTTTCGTAATCATAACTGCGGAAATGTATATGAAATTCATTTCATTATCACATCCAGTATGAAATTGCACTTACATTGCATATACAGGGTGGGCCAAAAAAAAGACCCCCCTAAGATTTTTGCCAATATCTTGACCAAAAGTATGAATTTTGAGATGAAATTTTACTGTCTTAAAGACAATTCATATTTACACATGATGGCCAGATTTCATAAAAATATTTTAAACAGAACGAAAGTTACGCCACTTTTAGTGAGGCCACCCACCGTTTTTTGACGATTCAAAAACGCGACGCATCAAAAAGTAATAAAAATTCAATCTAATTATTCTGGCCAATATCTTGGCCAAAAGTAAGAATATCAAAATGAAATTTTACATGCTTAAAGACAATTCATATTTGCATATGACGGTCAGATTTCATCAAAATATTTCTAAAACAACAAAAGTTATACCACTTTTAGTGAGGCCACCCCCCAATTTTTGACAATTCAAAGACGTAACGCAGCAAAAACACGATTTTATTAAGTCTCATCTCAAATAATTATTATCAAATAGCCTTGATATTGACAGATGGTCATTATTACTACTATTTAAAAACGAAACAGGGTACCAGCGTAGCTGCACGTCACTGAGAAGTCACTTAGCAAGACGACAATCAAATTGGTAAATAACGAATCTGTCAGATTAATCAGAGGTCCATCAAGAACTTTGCAAAGAGACTCAAAAGAAGTTTTGGCACTGGTGATGGGCACATTGAACACAAGTTGTGAAGCACTACCAAGTTCATTTTACAGCAGTTATTTGAGAAGAGACTTAATAAAATAGTGTTTTTGCTACTTTTTGTTGCGTTTCGTTTTTGAATCATCAAAAACGGTGGGTGGTCTCGCTAAAAGTGGTATAACTTGTGTTGTGTTTGAAATATTTTGATGAAATCCGGCTATAATATGTAAATATGAATTGCCTTTAAGCGTGTGAAATTTCATTTCAAAATTCTTACTTTTGGTCAAGATATGGACGAAAAACCTATTTTTTTGCGTTTCGTTTTTGAATCGTCAAAAAACGGGGGGTGGCCTCACTAAAACTGCTATAACTTTTGTTCTGTTTGATATATTTAGATGAAATCTGGCCATCATGTGTAAATATGAATTGCCTTTAAGACTGCAAAATTTCATTTCAAAATTCTTACTTCTGGCCAAAATATTGGCAAAAAACCTAGAGGGTCTGTTTTTTGGCCCACCCTGTACACAAACTTTTGCCTGCATCAGATCTACAAAGAAGTAATGTCTTTGGCACAATTACATTCGTAGTGCTTAATGCTGCTTATTATATATGCGAATTGTTCTCTTTTATAAGGGCTAGAATAAGACCATACCCGTGAGTGTCTGTATATTCTAGCCCTGAGACTCTCACGTGTATGGCCTTATTTTAGCCCTGAGGATGCCCAGGATTTGGATTGAGATGAAATGCTTTCTTAGCTTTAAAATAAATGTAAATTTGTTTAATTATTATTGCCATTATTTGTTGTGATTTTGTTCTGTTTAGGTGAGTTTTTTTGGCCTCTTTGTGCTCGGCTTCATAGCTGTTCATTGCATGCATCTACTTGTCAACTGTGCTCATGTGGTTTGTGAAAGGTATTGAAATGCAGTAGAGTGTAGCTCATTCTTTCTATTTCCACTTTTCAGAGTCCAAACTCTTTGGTCTAACACAAATTGATTAATATCCATATAGGTACTTAGTAATTGTAATGGCATTTGTGTTTCTATGAGCACTTGTTATACTGCCCTCTTGATAAGCGCTCCTGACCACATCGCAGACTCTGAGTCAGAGTTTCATGCCAAAATGCATGAGCAATTGTGAGTGGAGAACTTGCTCAGGGTCCATATGCGGTGGATTCGAAGCCGCAACCTTCTTGCCCCAAGTCACCGAACATACCCTTCACCACTGCGTCCCACATTGTACATTAATATAGCACTGCTTCACAGGGCCTATGCATGCTAGCTAGAGAATATTAGCTGTGATTAAGAATGAAAGGTTAATCAGTTAACAGGCAATGCTGAGATCACTAGGATTATGGACCAAGGAGATTCCAAGCACAGCATATGCAAAGTAATCAGGGACATTTGGTGAATGTTCTTAACCCATTCTGAGTACATTATACTTCGAGTAGACTCTGATCTTACTCTGAGAGGATATGATATAATGATATATGCCTTCTGAATGCTTTTGGATACAGTTAAAGTTGACTCTGTTATGCATTCTGAATGGAATGCATTCTTGGTGTATCTGACTACAGTCACTACACCTTGCTTTAAGAAAAAAATTGTTTGTATTCTGCATGGACATGGAATGTATGTTTATAGCTTCAGTTGTTTTTGGTGATTTGTGAATTTGTATATTGTTTCCAGGACTGGGAGTACTTTCCTCTCTTACGGTGATGTCGTGAAGGAGTCATTCAGAACTGGTCCCCAGCGACTCAGGAAATTCCATAAGTTTGCCAGGTACAGATATCCTATGAATACTTATGCTTTCAACTAGACTGACGACAAGCGTGTTTCATCAAAAAATTTCACCGGGATTTGCTCAATTTCTAACATGTATTAGAGTTCAGATTCTAGACATAATAACTGATTTAAAGATACACATAGGATGACAAACATCCCACAACTGGGTACCTTTACTTACAGATTAAATGGTTTGACAATGAGTTTATCAGTTTTACATGACACGCCAAGATTTGCACCCTTGACCCGGAAGTAGAATTAGGCATATATGGGCAACATTGTGCTAGGTGCAGATGGCTTCAGAGCTATATAATTGTCCAGAAATATTTTCGCCTGAATCACAGTTACAAATTCCATCTTGATATAGTACCAAGCCAATTAATCACTAAGTTTACGGGTGGACCCGGTGGAGGTGATGCATTAAACATAAAATTGATGCTTTAATGATAGAGTGTTGAATCTGCTCGTGTATTGGTTCTGTGGTTGTTGGTTTCAGCGTCACCATTGATGTCTTTCTTTGTATTACTCAGTTTGGTTTCTGTACGGTTTACATTCTCTTCGTTTCGAGCAACATTCAGCAGGTAAAACAGTTCAATCTGTTAGTTATAACATTGTTATAGTTTAATTTGTGCATCTACTTATACTGTATATTTGTGCTAATCTCACACTTTACCTCTATGTTCTTAAGGCTACAGCAGCTGCTATTGTTTAATTAACGACATCTGGTAATCTTATTTTATTGCAATGTATAATGTATATTCTCTTTATTTTTTATTTTTTCTCAGTTTCCTAGTGGTGAAAATGGTTTTATTTGCTGAAGGGAAACAAAATTTTACTATGCACCAGTGCATATCACTAGGCAATAGTTCATTGAAGAAATTGTTAGCCAAGGTGTCAGTGGGTGAAAGCCAAAGCGAAAAAGCTTATCCCGTAACGAGTCCTCATGTACTATTGTACAGGCACATGTTCCATTTTGCTATTGGCAATGATTTTACTCTCCTACAGGTACAAAATTGATTGACAGAAAATTTGTTATCAAATGGAAGAAGATAATATAGGGAGGTGCACAAGGCCGTAGCACGTCAAAATTTCTGACGACCTTTTTTAGTCGTCGGAAACGACTTTCTTACCATTTTTCGCCTAATTTCATGTTTTTTCATTATGCATGTGCTAGTGAATGCATTCTATTATTTTTTTACATTTTCACCCACCCAAAACACCCCCCTAGCTACGGCCTTGGAGGTGCAACATCCTTTGGCATTTTTGTCTTCTTATGAATGTTGTTTGGCTTTGTGTGTTAGGTTGTGGAAGAGTATACAACGATATATAGGGGAGGTGCAACAACATCCTTTGGCATTTGTCTTTTTATGAATGTTGTTTGGCTTTGTGTTATGTAACTTGATACTTACGAACCAATAAAAAATTGATTGATTGATTGATTGATTGGCTTTTTGTTAGGTTGTGGAAGAGTATACAACGATTCGCTGGAACATACGGTTGTACGAGTTCTTTGTCCTTCTGGCTCTCATTCCATACATGTGTATTCGCAATCTCAAGGTGCTATCGTTCTTTTCTGCTGTGGCCAACGTTATTATGGTGATTGGCCTGGCAATAACTCTCGTCTACTGCTTCCAAGGCGTTCCGTATGCAAGGCAACCAGCGTTTGCATCATGGAGCACTTTACCACTCTACTTTGGCATAGCAATCTATACCTTTGAGGGCATTGGTGTGGTAAGCTCAACGAATTATGTCTTATCTTGTTATCATCATCATCATCATCAATCGAGGGACCAGTGCCCGTAGGTGCCCGATGCCATTCTCGTTATTTCGCGCCAGGTTTGTCTCTCCAAGGCAGCGTGTGTTAGGTCCTGCAGTGGTGCTCCACACCATTCTATTATGTTGTCCAGCCATTATTTGTGTGGTCGTCCTTTCCTGTTTGATCCCTCCATTCTTCCAAGTTTAACTGTCTTGATTTTTCTACTGTTATCCATCCTGCATATATGCCCAAAGAGTTCCAGCTTCCTGCATATTATTTGCTGCATAAGGTTCTCTGTTTGGCCTATTCGCACATACAATTCTGCGTTTGTTACTTTCTGCATCCATCCGATGCGCAAGATCTTTCTGTAGCATTTTCTCTCGAAAGCGAGTATTCTTGTTTCTGCCTCTTTGGTTATTGTCCAGGCTTCACATCCATAAAGCATGCTGCTGAATACACAAGTTCTCAACACCTCCAGTTTTAACTTCAGTTGTATGGCTTTGCTCTTCCAGACCTTGTCCATTGCGCACATTGCTGCTGTTGCCTTCCCAATCCTTATCAGTATTTCTGTTTTGTTGTTTAGGTCATATGTGTTGGTGCATCCTAAGTAGGTGAATTTTTCAACATTTTCTAGTTGGTTTCCATCTATTACAAGTTTACTGGATAGATCTTTTTCTCCAAACACCATTGTCTTTGACTTTTCAAAATTCATCTTGAGCCCATATCTTGTTATGCCAATTATCTAACTGTATTATTTTATGGCCCACCGTGTAGCTGTGCCAATTATAATACCTAACTGAATTTTCTTAGGCATTTGAGTTGTTTGTGAGGATTCAGTTTCATCTAACTTTTGGATCGTCCAGAATTCTGTTCCTTTAAGGAATATAGGAATTGGGTTGTATTATACTCTATTTGTATATCTTAGTGTTTGTTCCTATCCATAGTCTCTTCAAATTGATGTTTACTAGTGATTGATTGTAGCCAATTGAATGTTTTTATATTCTTCAACTGTCCTTGTTTAGTCTGTGCATCTTTTGCGCATTTTGAATGAGTTGCATCTTTGTTTCTATTTACACCTGTGCTTGCATTTCCTAAAAGTGTGTGTCCATTATTTTCAGTTATTTTTTTGCTCAAACATATGAAAGTTTATCACAATTGCCATCGATGTCTCAGCTGAGGATTTTCTATTGAAAAGTGAAACCTATTGTATTGCCTTTTGTCCATTTTTTGCTCCTAAGCATAAGTTGCAAATAGATATTGTTACTAATCATTTATAATTGCTTGTCAGGTTTTACCAATAGAGAACAAGATGAAGAATTCAAAAGACCTTGGTGGCTGGACGGGTGTCTTGAACCTCGGGATGTCAATTGCGATTATTCTTTATACTGCTGTTGGTTTCTATGGATACCTGAGGTTTGGCGATGATGTCAAAGGCAGCCTCACTCTCAATCTGCCACCTGGCTGGTTTGTAAAAACTTGATATCAACTGCAATATCTATTCAAGTTTTCATGTCTAGTATGGGTTTGAGCATCCATAGAGATAGTGGATGCTGGCATGTGCTGTCGGCAACTAATTCTTTATGCACATCTGCTCTGTGCCAACAACCAGTGCTTATTACCACTGACCAATCAAGCTTTGTTTCGTAAATCTCTCAAGTCTATTTTCTTTTGTCATGGCTGGGCTGGGAGAAATGATAATGATTCTTTGACATATAATAATTAATTATATCTCTTTCTAAGATGTGCTATGCCAGATTTTGTGCTATTATGGGAACTAGTTATGAAGTTGTTCTGATGTATTTAACAATTTTTTATATTTTATCATTTTTACTTCTTATGCGATAGTTTCTCTATCAGCGACTCTCAACGCTTAGGCTATAAAAATATGTATACCTTTTGCTCAGCCTTCTTAGCCGCTTTGCTTCAATGATTAGTTAATTTGAGGTGCAAATTATTGGAGTTATGTGTCTCATGAGTACGTGAGCAGGGAAACAAAGAAAAGACTGGTAAGAGCACTGATCTTCCCAGTCGTTCTATATGGATGCGAGACATGGACAAAGACACGGGATATGGAAAAGAAAATCAACGCGTGTGAGATGTGGATTTGGAGAAAGATGCTAAGGATTTCATGGACGGAGAAGAGAACTAACGAATCGGTGCGCGAGGAGCTCGGAATAGAAAGGGAGGAGACACTGCAGCAAACAGCAACTTGGAGGAAATTGAGCTACTTCGGCCATGTGATGAGATCTAACGGTTTGGAAAAGGAGCTGATGACGGCATGCGGTGAGGGACGGAGAAGATGCGGAAGACCAAGGAAGAAATGGTTGGATGAAGTACAGGAAAAGTCTGGCATGAGACTGGAGGAACTAAGAGAGGCGACTAGGGAGAGGATCAACTGGAGAAGATGCACCAGGGCTTTCGCCAGAGCTCCAGTAGCTGACGGCACCAGGTGACCAGGTGATGTGTCTCATATATGACTGTGTGCTTTCAACCTGACATTACCTAATTTTTCTAGTGAGTCTTGCCTTTGTTTTTTATTCAACAGGTTGTTCAGCTCAGTAAAGATCATGTTTGCCATTGCAATTTTCTGTTCGTACGCTGTTCAGTTCTATGTTCCAATGGAGATAATTTGGCCTCGGGTCGAATGTCATCTCAGTCCAGATTCATGGACTCATAAGTATGGAGAGTACATACTGCGAGCCTGCTTTGTTAGCATGACATGTAAGTATGGCAGTTTACTGCAGTGAATTCTGGTATTGCTGTCATTACTTCCAAGTATGCATACTGCATAGTAGTTATAAGTCTGTAATAAGACTGGTTAGTTGAAGTCTGTTGTATTGCTGTTACTTTGCTGTCTTGAATTTCAAATGTCTGTTGCTATATTGTTCTTTAACCTTATGCTTAGTTTAATACGCAAAGGTTCCTGTTGATGATTTAATTTAGATTAAATGTCTGTTTTCTTTGTCTGATTCTGCAGTTGTCTTGGCAATCATTATTCCGTGTCTTGACCTGGTCATCTCGCTGGTCGGTGCCTTGTCCAGCAGTGCTGTGGCGCTCATCTTCCCGCCTATTTTAGAGATCGTCACATTCTGGTCCATTCCTCAGGGTCTCGGCCGATACCGGTGGAAGCTTGTAAAGGACATTCTGATCATACTGTTTGGCATCGTCGGCTTCGTCGTTGGCACGGTAACGACGCTGATCAGCATTGTTAGAACGTGCAACCGTTAGCACGCTGAACAAAATACTGTGATCTGAATATTTCTCACAGGATTTATTTCAATTCCTACGCTTGTGTAATCGAGAAATTATTGTTCAATTTCCATGGCATGACATTATAACAGAATCGGTCAAAATTAGCAATTTTGTATAAAAAAAAGCATTTTAATTGTTGAAGAAATAGTTTAGTGTGTCGCACATTATATGAACGTATAGCAATTATATTTCTATTAAACGTATCGGAGATGTATATATATTTCTGCATCTTAGGTATATTATGCAGTTAACAGTAAGACATGTATAGGATACCTAATGAAGAGTACTGCATGTATGGGAAGGTTGTCAAGTTGTTATGAATGCATGCACTTGTATATTTATTATATTTGTATTTTACAATTTAGTATGACGTTACAAGTGTCAGTATTCGTATTCAGTTTACCCTGCATTCAGATTATTTTTTTTAACCTTGCCGTCATGAAATTTTAATGCAGGTGCTCTGTATGTTTGCCTGCTTATTGTATTTCATCTGTTTGTAATCAACTTACAATTTGTGTTATGTTGAAGCCAGTTTTTAAGTTTGGAGTTTTAAAATTTATTAGGGCATTTGAGCGCTATATTTCTGGGCTTTGAGGCAAGGACTGGATGGATGTGCAAATGTTGACTGTAACCATTCTAACCCCGTTGGTGTACAGTCATTGATATTAAGTTCATTTTGAATCACCAGAGTCCCAGGCTTGTATTAGCTGGCTTGTAATTTATTGATCTGTCTCAATTTTGCCAGTGTTGTTGAGGTGTGCCTCTGTGTTGATTTTAACGATAGCCATATCGGTGTCCTTTACATTTTTTAAACTGCCCAAGTGAATAGACTATTCTGTTGTAAACTCATCAGTGATCAGTTAGTGGATTGATTCACTGGACGGCTGCTTAATTAAGTGAAGTGCAAACTTTGCTATGAAAGTTGAGTGGTCTTTAAGTGAAGCAAAAAATAGCTCTGAAGTTGAGTGGTCGTTTAAGTGAGGCAAAAACATCTGAAGCTTAGTGGTCGTTTTAGTGAGGCAAAACATAGCTCTGAAGTTTAGTGGTCGTTTTAGTGAGGCAAAAAGAATTAATAGCTCTGAAGTTGAGTGGTCGTTTTAGTGAGGCTAAAGCATAGCTCTGAAGTTTAGTGGTCGTTTTAGTGAAGCACAGCAGATATAACCAGCTTACCTTTCCTTATTCAATTGAATAACTGCTACTAGCACTGTTTGATTTGCTCAACCTAGATTCAATTTGCTTTTATTCTTTCACCATGTACCGCTAAGCAAATTGTTGTAATAATTGTTGCTAAGTAGCTGTAATAAGATGAATTTAACCTGTGTACCGTGTGTAGTCTATTATGCAAAGCCCTCCATTTAAAACTCTGTGTTATTGCACATAATCTTATAATCACATGCATATGAATGTAAATAAATGTGGAATACTAATAATGATATTTGGATATAAATTTAATTCGCATTTGATAACAACTTTTCGCGGCACAACTTTGTTGACTTCCAATGTACCAGTAATGATGCAAATAGTTTCTGTTTCGGTTAGCATACATGTGTCAGTGTAGTTGTTTTGTTGTGCCAGTGTATGGTTTTTAGATTTCTTTCACGTGTGATGTGTTCAGTGACGAATTGACAATGTGCACAGTTTTTCATTGTTTTTCAGTACTGCATTCATGAAAAACTGATACTTCCTGTTACATAAGTCATTTTAAAACTGATATGTTTTCTTGTTGAAAAATGTTGGTATTTTAAAACTCCATTTTATTGTGACATTCCAAGTGGATGGTGCTAACTCCTGAATAATGTGTGCTGACTGCTGAAAAAATTAACCCTTTTCCCGTTAATTTTTAAATTTTAAGCCCGTTTTCAGCGGATATTCTCGGGGCAAACGGGTAAAAGATTAATGTTCATTTTGATTCAGTTTGGACATTGTTAATCCAAGCGAATGTGTCATTCCATTCTGATCTCGAAAGCATAGTGTTGCAAAAGGTTGCTATTAATGAACCTTCTGTTATACTTCAACTGGAAAATTTATGATTGCTGTGGATAAGTAGTAACTGATTAATTTTCCGTTTTTAATTATTGCATTTTTGCTAAAAATTCATGCGACGGAGTTATGTTCCAGCAAGGTTTGTTTCTTAGGTCTGAAAATACTGGTTTGCAACTGGATTCAAGTTGACAAGTGATGTTTAAAAAACGAGAATCTTGATTTAGACCACAAGATGTCTGGCATCATGATGTTGATGATAACAGAAATATCATGGCACTATTTCAGGATTTTTATTGGGCTGACAGGGTTCATCAATTTTTATACAGGGATAAGCTTTTGCAATGTTTGTATGGGTCCAACTACAAAACTATTCTAAATGGAGTTCCCAAACGCTCCATATTGGTACCGTTATTGTCCCAGATAAATTAATTTTCTCTAATTTCTTGTCTATCTGGTTGCTTATTATTTGCTGTTGATACATGTAGTAAGGTTCTCCTTAAAAAATTTTGATTTCGTTGAAAATCAGGCAAGCTGTTAATTGGAAATTTTATTTGAATGATTTTATATTTACGAATTTCATGTATTGCTCAAATTAGAGAAGAATCAGTTTATATAGATATCAGTACAGGGTATATAATCTCAAATTCAATTTTATTTACCTAAGCAATTTACTTCAACACATTTTTCATTGTTTTTTCTCTTTTTTAAAATCTTATTGTAACATTAAATGTGCAAAAATTAGAGACAGCAAATTTTGCTGTCTCTAATTTTTGCATAAACCTTCCCTCTGTGCCCAGTGATCAAAGTCTATAGTGTATTATATTTGGCTAATATTCCCAGGTTTCACTCATTGTTCTGATATAATCATTTTTTGGTGACTTGTTTCTCTGGACAAGTTGTAGTTGTTCACAAGTATAACTACAGGATGTCAGATAACTATCAAGATTGATCTGGAGGGGGGCATCCGTTTATACAAGATTGTTTTGAATCATATGCCTGAGACCATAATTTTAGCAAGCATAATTATTGTCTTTTATGATGTTTAACAAACTGGAGTGAAAGATGTAGGTTTATCTCCATGAAGGATGTAGGTTTATCTCTTTATAGAACAGTTTAAGTTGAGAAGTCCAAAGCCATTATAAAATATGTTATAGTTGTAAGATCATAGCATTTTGTGATTATGATGGACGCATTTTTTAAACATTTAGCTTGCTAGTTAAGTTTCTTTCTGTTGGTTTCTAAAAACGTTTTTCATAACTTGCAGACTATCTCAAAGTCAAACAAAGGCTGCTTGTGCAGTGACTCTTGTTCAAATCAAATGCTTATAGGTCTGTTGTTGGGTCAGTTTTCATTGCAGTCTGTAATGTCCAGAGAGAGATTGTAGTCAGAGGAATAATGCTGATTTTATTCTGTGGCTGGTTGAACTCTAAAATTTCAGTGGTTACGGGTAACTTAACGTTTCTGGCAGTTCTAAATATGTAAAAAAATTACGAGTGTTTGAGACAACTCTGAGGAACCATGTTTGTAGAATCATGTAAGCATGAACAATAATATTAGTGAAGTTGGCTTACATGTACATAACGGTAATTGTCATTGGATTTTCACCTCACATAATGCAGCCTACATTTTGTATGATTATCTTTACCTTCTGCTAATGTATGTAAACTTTGGCAAATATCAGCCAGAAGTGATGACCTCTGAGAGTTTCTTGAAAGGCTGCTATGCCACTAATTAGGCTAAATATGTGGGCCTACTGTTTTGACGTTTTTACTGCTTTTTTATAACTGTTTGAGATTTGAGATCACTTGACAATATGAAGTTCGGATTATTGAGTGCATGTGGGTGTAAGTGTGATGGTGTGATGACGCAAATGTGATCTGTGGTTCAGTAAAAAAACACTTTTGTTTGCCAGTACATTCTGAATCTGGTTACCTTATCAGAAGAAGTGCCTTGTACTTGAAGATATTCCAATGCACTAATTTCGTTTCTACTTGAACATTGATGTGACATCTCTGGTCATCTACAGGCTGCTAGTGCTGTATAAGTATTTTGTTGTAGCCTATACATATATTTCAATCTGTTTAAATTGCTGGCCTAGCATTATGAGTGACGCCATGGCAGTGTTTAAATGTTTAATCTAGTTACCTCTTCTTGTGGAATCAAGGTTTGTGTGTGGGGGGAGGGGGTGGTGGTGTGGGGGGGGGGGGGGGACAAATGAGTGTCTGCCGAGGCACGTAGCACTAAGCAGGTGAGGAGTTTGGGGGAGGGGATGTGCCCTCCCGTCAGAAATTGTTTTAATTTTCACACTGCAATGGCAGCATTTTAAGATGTCATCTTAACAAGGATGTCATCTTTACAGAATTGCTCTGCTATCTCAGTGCTGATAGCAGTAGTCTAAGACATCGATAAATATACAAGTTTTACAATAATAATTTCTTTATATATAATATATCAAGCTCGGCAACTCAGTTCGGTATATAAGTTTGCTCTGCTGCAATGGAATCAGAAAATGGGGAAGTATAGGTTAGTATAATGGATAGCACTGGCTTGAAGTGCTTGCGGTAGGCTACGTGCGGCACCTGGTTTCGCTCTTCCTTCATTCCTTAGGTGGCAGCTAAAGTACACAGCATGTGCCTGGCATGGCTGCAACTTTGTGATTTATATCTGCTGTGATTTTGCGTTCTTGTTGTATATGTGCGTTTGCTGGCGTTTCATTAAGGAATAAATACAATTATTATTTATTATTATTTTTAAACACTACTATATACCAGGTAGGACCGTAATGTCACCGTATGACATCATGACATGGGCTCAGTTTCGTTTTTATCAGAACCTCCACCGGTAAATCCTAATGTATCTGATCGACTGTAATAGTAATAATGATAGTCTTATCTAGAAAACGGAAGGTTTCAACATGCAGTTTCGTTTCTTCATAATTTTAAGGGACTGTATGGATAATTTCGGTGACACATAGGCTATGCGGGTCACCATCACGACGTAGGCCTACCTATAATTATGTGTACCGGTAGTTCTAGAATTACCCACAATAATTGGCTGTATTTTATCAGTATATAGGCCTACACGGGAGCGCTCACGCCTAAGCTAATTTAGCCATTGCCTTTAGGCATCTATAGTATAGGCGTATACAGTAGCCTACATTATGAAAAGCCAAAGAGCAAGATGGCCTTAGGGCCTATACGTGAAAGCATTGCAAGTGTTTATCTACAGTATTTCTATAGATAACAGTATTTTCTTTACCAAATAACACATCGCAAGCTATATTATATTCATGAAAACGGAGTTATTTAAGCCTACAGTGTGTACACCATCCAAAGTTCCCAACCCCACATCCTACAATTAAGCGCCAATTTCAGGCCTTAGTAATCCAGCCCAGTATAGGCCTAGACCTAGCCTTCATTGATTTTCAAACATCCCCAGACGTAGGCTGATATATATATATATATATATACATTTAGGCCTTGTGTGTAGGCCTATAATATATATATATATAATTTATATATATAACGATGGTAATGCATGCACTTCCTATAGCCTGTGTACTACTGTGTAGGCTAGTATTATGTATTCTATTTAGATTCTTAGAAGCAATAGGCCTGCGCCTATTTAGGATGTGCACCGATTGTCTATCGAAACTGAATGACCGACGTATTTTCCAGCACAGCTCAACTCCAAAAACTAGCCAATGAATGACTGCCTGAAAGACGCCCATAGGAATAATATATTATAAGCTGTCATAATCTTCACCTGCATAGGCCTATAGACCTAGACCTATGTGTCATGTGTCGATACTTGTAGACTAACTATAAGTTTAGGTAGTAGATTTAGCCTTTAGGAAGTTCAATATTAGTTCTATATTTTGGTTATAACCTATTTAGGACGTACGGTTGCGTATGAACTCTATGGCGTCGAACAACTGAATGGGAGAAGAGTGAGCACTGTCAACATAGGCCTATAGACCTAGCCTACGTTACGTCTGGGACCATCTCTATTTGGTAGAGCCTTAGAGGCCTATTTGCCACTTTACCAGCACATAGGCCTACAGTGGACACTATAGTACTACCGTAACGCCGGAAATGGAAGACGGAATGAAGAAGATACATTCAGTCTATAATGATTGAGTAGGCCTAACTGCGACAGGAGAGAACGCGTTTGAAAGAACACATTTTTTGCTTCAGACTTGAAACCGAAAGCACTGGAATTAGCCTAAGTGACTGTCGTAGACGTCTATGAAAAAAGAAGAATATCGGGGCAACGATTAAGTTCAACAAGACGGTAGAGACTGTAGAGTGCGTTTTGATACCAAATTGAATTCGATTATTATCGTCACAGGGCAATATGGAACACTGGAGTTTGTTGATGTTGGATGGAGCTGTGATCAGTGGAAGCTTCCTTCTTTTCCTCGTCCTCTCCAGGACTGCACTGCTTCTGCTTCGGAAAAGATCGGTTGCGTTGGCGAAAAGCACGGAAGATGTCGAGAACAATGGCACAGACAGAAGTCTATCCACTGGAAAACGACCATTAAGTTGCCGCGGCCAGGACAATCGCTCATTCGAATCTCAAAACTCTTCTGCCGAAATGTAAGCAAAGACCTTTTAATTAGTACTAGACTATAATATCTTTGGTGTAAGTTTGATGCTGTAATTCAGACAGACCTAGGCCTACTAGGGTTTGTCACTCAGGTTCCTATAATAAAACAAAGATAAATACTAATTAAGCTGTAGCTAGACCCCGCAGGGCTTTCTAGTATATGCAGTTCTACTCAAGAGGAACAGTTCTAATTGAATTTGAGCAGCTGTAAATGCATTCTTGTGCAGATAAAAAATAGTTTAAACTGTTCATTAGGCCTATCACCAGATTTTGAATAATTTAACCTACCGGTACCATGAAGGATGGGAGGGAACTCAGGGAAGAGAATGGAGCTGTGCAGCTATAAAAAGTCTTTAAAAGAAATCTTGAAAATAGACCTGAATCATTGGTAGGCCTATAGTAGAAGACTATAGCCGATAATAGGCCTATTAAATTATAGGCTATAGTAGTTATATAGGCATACACGTGCACACGAGCGTTTTAGCTTCATTACGAAATAACTGCATGCATGAGATAGGCCCTATAGGCTATATAGAGTAGGAAAGTCAGTTGATCGAACTTGCTAGAACAGAGTGTTGAACGATGAGGTTGCGTTTAACACGACTTCCGCAATGATATTGGTGCAAGACTTGAACATGAAATTAATTAGTATAATTAGCCTGTGTGAGGATAAAAATATCATGCGAATAGAGACAAATAGGCATATGGGCCTAGGCAGTGGCGGCGCCAGGGGGGGGCTAGGGGGGGCTAAGCCCCCCCTATTGGCGGCTCAGCCCCCCCAAAAACAAAACGAGGAAAATCTCTACAACTGCTAACTTCGAATAAGAAAGCTAGACAGTGACCAACGGCAATGAAATCACTAATCATAGCGTAGAGTGCTTATCCTAATAGAATCCACCGCATATTTTGCCAAATATCCCCCCCGACCCGTCATGAGGTTATGACTGTATACCATAATATATTATGTAGCCCGCCGGCCGGCTGAGGGGCTACACCTGTAGTCTTATACAATCACATGCGAAATGGGGTTTTCAACTAGCAGCAGCACTCATGGTGAGACCTTTGGGGCTTGGTAACGGTCCCCAAGTTTGTGGTCAAACCCGGCCCTAGGGTGTGCGGGGCCCAAGGCAGCAAGAGATTCTCTGTAAAGGGTTCTGAAGCAGAACATTTACGAAGTTGATTTCCTGCCAATATGGTAAGTAGGCCTACTGTATATCATAGGCTTTGATATTCTAGAAAACCTGAATTCTACCGGTAGGCCTAGTCCGGGGCTGAAAGTGGTTTGGAAAGTTGCCTGGTCTGACTTTGAGAAATATTGTTTTGGTCGTTCGCCCAGAATGGTAGAAATTTCTCCCATTTTTGGCACCTGAAGACCTTTTTAAGTCATTAATTTTTGCCCATAAATTTTTTAAATCATACCATTTTTACCTATTTCTTTTGTTCGATGACCTGTTGTTTTTAGTTGTTTGCCCACAAATTGTTAAGACTTGCTTCTCGGCTGATACCCGGCACCAGCAGGTCAAGAAAATCAATGACGGGTCGCAGACCCTGACAGACCCGGCTCACTTTCAGCTCTGGCCTACAGCATATACTTGTACACTGTAGTTGTGACTCGCTTTATTTGCAGTCTCATGGGTGGAGTTTGGTCTAAGCTCTGGAGGGGGGGGGGGCTAAATCAATGTTCCGCGGATCTCCATTATAATAATAGTCAAGTCAACTTCAAAACAGCAGGTCGTTGATAACACCAGAATCAAAATTATGACCTTACCCACCGGAGAATCGTTGGGAACACTAAATCAAAATAATATCCTTAGACACCCAAAAATTGTAGATAACACTAGAATCAAAAAAAAGTTCTTAGACACCCGAAAATCGTTTGCAACACTGGAATCAAAATGATATCCGTAAACAATAAACACCCGAAAATCGTTGATAACACTGGGATCAAAATAAAGTCCTTAGACACCCGAAAATTGTTGGTAGCACTGAAATCAAATTGATATCCATAGACACCCGAAAATCGTTGATAACACTGGAATCAAAATGATGTTCATAGACTCCAGAAAATCATTGGTAATACTGGAATCAAAATGAAATCTTTAGACACCCAAAAATCGTTGATAACATTGGAATCAAAATAATGTCCTTAGACACCCGAAAATCGTTGATAACACTTAAGTTAAGATGATATTCTTAGACACCCGAATATTGTTGTTTGCACTAGAGTCAAAACGATGTTCTTAGACACCCGAAAGTCGTTGGTAATACTAGAATCAAAATGATATCTTTAGACACCCGAAAATCGTTGATAATACTGCACTCAAAAAGATGTTTTAGACACCCGAAAAATGTTGATAACAGTATAATCAAAATGATGTTCTTAGACACACGAAAATCATTGCTAATACTGGAATCAAAATGATATCCTTAGACACCCAAAAATCGTTGATAACATTGGAATCAAAATAATGTCCTTAGACACCCGAATATCGTTGATAACAGTATAATCTAAATGATGTTCTTAGACACCCGAAAATCATTGGCAATACTGGAATCAAAATGATATCCTTAGACACCCAAAAATCGTTGATAACATTGGAATCAAATTAATGTCCTTAGACACCCGAAAATCGTTGATAACAGTATAATCTAAATGATGTTCTTAGACACCCGAAAATCATTGGCATTACTGGAATCAAACTGATATCCTTAGACACCCAAAAATCGTTGATAACATTGGAATCAAAATAATGTCCTTAGACGCCCGAAAAGGTGTTTTAAACAAAATTGGACGACTAAAATTATGTCTTCAGAAATTTTAACAGCTAAAAATGGTGTCTGCAGAAATTTTGACTGCAAAAAAACGTCTTCAAATATTTTGAAAACTAAAGTAAGGTGCCATCAAAAATTTTGACAAATAAAAAAGATTTCTTCAGAAATTTTTACACCTAATCAAAGGTGTATTCATACATTTTTACGACTAAAAAGGTGTTTTCAGACATCTTGACGACTAAAAAGTCGTCAGAAATTCTCCGCCGAAGAAGCACTAATGAAATCAAATCCTGGCTACGGCCTTGGAGGCTGGAGAAAGTTGTGCAGTTCAAAAAAGTTCTTTAGAAACCCGTGCGTTCTTATACTGGTAGTCGGCGACACTTCAGAACGAGTTCTTGTTGAAGGTTTCATGATTTTATCGTTCGTAAATAGCTGGCAAAAAAGAGCCTAAAATGGCTCCAGTTGAGGTCAACAAACCTTAAAAAATGCGTTGGCGGCTGGGACTCCGCCCCAGACCCCGCTGGGGGAGCTTACGACGCTCCCCCAGACCCCCTAGTCGGTATGGGCTTCGTGCCTTCGGCACTCAAAGCTTCGCGCCTTCGGCGTTTGGTAAAAAAAACAGTTTTGTCTGCCTTGGGGCTTCAGCCCCCCCCAAACCTGAATTCCTGGCGCCGCCGCTGGGCCTAGGTTAGTATCAATGACGCCATGGGTAGACCCATTATACAGTAGGCCTATACACTATACAGGTAGGCATAAAGGTAAAAATTTTATACAAATAGATCTAAAGGGGAGAGAATGATAATAATATTATAGACAGAGAAAAAACAGATAGGCCTAGAGGCGGACAGGCAGAGAGGGAGAAAGAGCGACAGAGATCGAGAGACTTTTTAAAATATGCATCAGCTTCAGGTGATTTCAAGCTGCATATAATTAGCATATGCTTCTTCATAGCCATGCAGATAGGAATTTGCATTAGAAGAGAGGACAACTCAGGACCAGTATATATAATGGAGGCTTTCGACAAACCAATCAGAATTACACATGTATATCCACTGAAAGACGACCAAGACGGCAAAACAATGACAAGACCATATTGACCATACATGCATGCTATTCGTCAAAGCTCATGACCCTCGTGGGGCGATGTTTACAAGGCCAGCAACGAATACAAATGGAGTCAGACTTAGATCTGCAGACTTCAGTAATCTCACACTTTATTATGCTAGCCTCTAAACCGTCGCTCTTTATCTGAAATTGGTTGTCTAATGTCAGTTCACATGCACTTCTAGACCTCAAAGCAACGCAGTAGGCCTGCCTTAAATTGTCATTGTATGAACAATATTTTTCAATAAGTTCGATAGCCTACTATACATGCACCTGAACGTATTGCAAGGCTATAAGCTTCAATGTAGCCTACCTCGCTGGTCGCTCCGATTAGCCCACCTGACAACAGTGACAAGTGTCATAATGTGCATGACACCGAGTGCATTTAATAAATAATTATTAGGCTTATAGTTAGCCAATCATTCGTAGGTTAATTACATTCTAGTTTATAATTTTTGCATAATTGAATTTTATAATAATGAAACTAACTTAATTTGCTGTTCATTCGATTTTAGTCCCGGTCTCCTGTTGGTCAGCGTCGGAGGTTTTGCTGTCGTCATCGCTGCCCTCATAACGACGGACATTCTTCGTCATCCTCTGTCCACTGCAGGTGGTCAGTCACCGCTGACCCGTTACGCTCTACTTAGCGCCGTTGGTCATCATGCCTATCGTCTGCTAGCATGCGCCTTCTTTGGTGCCTCAAGAGATCGAGTGACGTCACTAGTGAGTCACGCCGTTGCTCTGATAACCTACTCAACCGTGGCCTTCACTCGAGAGGACACGATGCTGGGAATATCGGGTCTCGTGTATCAAGTTCCTTTTGTCCTGTTCGCTTCAGAGGACAAACGCCAATGTCGATGGTTGTCCTTTGTGGCCGCATTCGTCTTTCTTCAGGTCCTGCCGACCCTCTCTACAGGATATTCGCTGTTCAAGGAAAGCATTCCGGAAGCGCTGTCCCTATGGTCGACCTGTGTCCTGTTTCTGTCCCTCGTCTACTTTGGACTTCTAGGATTCTGGATTCTCGCGGTTCACATCCGACGCCTTCAGCGATGCGTGACGGCGGAATCTTATGGCGCCACAAAAATTGAATCTGCAGCCGACGAGAAAACCAAACTTCTCGAAGCGAAAACGGTGAAGGTCATTGGTCAAGGCCAGGGTCTGGAGAAGAACGGAAATACTTCTGATTTATTAATTCTCTGATTATCGTTTTGAGCAACGTTTTTTTTATTTGTATCTCAACTTCTGTTTCACGCACTTCATATGAACTGCCATAATAATATTATATGTAGGCCTACCTACTCCGATATTCAACATGTTGTAGGCACACCACCCTCTATGCCAATCTATTGGCCTAACTGTATTTAGCAGCGTTTAATTTAGTCACCCTGCTTTGAGGGGCGGATAATTTGAGAAGACCTGATATTGTAGAAAAGGGAGTTACAGCGGTCGAGTTTTAAGGTGAACAGAGTTATAAGGTGGCTATTGTGCGGAGGCGGTCTTTCAGTGTTTAATCTAGACGTCTCTTGGGTGGGGGGAGAAAATTCCCCCAGGAGTGAGTATTCCCCGAACAATGTTACAAAATGATAATAGTTTTTAATCGCTCTTTACATCATTGTTTTACATGAACTGATGAAATATACTGTGGTAATATTATTATTTACTGTTATATGATTATAATGTTATTATTTACTATTAAGCTTAGCCTATAATATAATTATGATAGTATCATAAAATTATTTCAATGAGTACGTGTAACTTACTGTTAGCATTTTGTAGCCTACATATTTTTGCAAATTGATCTACTATTTTTATTTTGTCGAACTTACATTTAACATCCGGCCAGCGCAAAGAGCGCCTCTGAGTAGTTACTTGTATCTTGAAGAGGCGCTATATAAATTCTCAGAATGAATGAATGAATTCTATTTTGAATTTTTTACGACTAAATGGCTTCTCTCCAGTGCTATCTTTCAAATTTCAAGTCGTCAAATTTCAAAATATTTTGCTCCTTGAGCACCTAGTAAAACAGCATCATTACTACATATTACATATAGCTTCCAAAGTTTGGTATTAAATTAATTTTTTTGATTGTTTCATGCTTAGTTTGAGTGCCGCTCGATAGTCTCCCCCCAAAACCTGGATTTCCTCCTCCAAGGAGGGGCGACTAGATTAAACACTGACGGTCTTAATTGTAAACAAGACTTATAATCAAGTAGCCTAACCTGCATGTAGGCCTACTGAAATTAGCTGAGGCGGTAGACTTGCCCCAGAAGCGACTACTATAATTATTATTGATTCTATCATTCTCATAGGCCTATAATTATGTTGCATTTATCCCTAAATTGAGCGCTATAGCAGTTCATCTGTCTACGACATATTATCCTGTGCGGATAGAAATCCTATCAAGAACAAGTTTGTTTTTAAAAACATTTTTATCATTTATTCAAACGAAAATCAATCCGATAACTTTGCTTTAAAAAGCAGAGCGTCTTTCCGCACAGTGTTTTTAATACGGAAGGTGAAATCCTTCGCAGATGGAAGATGAGACGGATTGCAGAGGATGGTCTGTCATCTTCCTCCTCCTCCTCCGGAGTAGTCCTCCTCGTAGGTTGAGGACTAGCTGCTCTGATTAAGGCGCCTCTTCCGTCTGCGCTTTCCTCCCCGCTGTCGTATGATCTTCCGCATCCTCTGCAGGCAGACCGTAGCCGCCTTTCGACGTCGCTTGTCTCTTCGCCGGGCCATCTTGTCAGCGTTGGCGGAGGACAGGACTCCTGGCCGAGCACTGCGAGACCTCGACCTTAGGATGGCCGCCGCTGCCTCGTCTCCAAACGGGTCGTCGACCTGTTCGCATAAAAATACAACCATACAACGGGTCTGAGATTAAAATAGGAATGCAACACTGTCCAGCAGAATGATATTCGATGCTTATTGCTCTCAAAGCGCTATATAATTATTAATTAATTATAGTCTACAAGCGTCAGATCACATGCATGCTACACAAAATAATGGCTATAGGCCTGCAAAACACACGATTTGTATAAGCGGAGTGGAATTGCATAAACGATTTCCATAACTGATTGGAACGTGTTCAAGAAAATAATGAAAAATAAATCAAATATATAAAAGAAATGTTAGCTGGAAGATTCAAGAGATGAGGTGATTTAAACCACGTGATGAAGGAAATTATCGACTGCAATTTGTCTATAGGCCTACGTAGCCTACTTAGCTTTTTCTTAGAATGTCAACAGTTTTTATACAGAAGATCAATTAACTTACCAGATCATCGTAGTCGTCCATCTTCTCCTCTTTTTCTTCTTCTCGTCTTCAGTGCAAGCAGAAGACTGTCTGAAGGCTCGGTAGAACTAATTATTCTAACACGGAGTGACGTGGCAATGGAACAGACATGCTACGCAATCACAGTGACGCAACATTAGCGCAACAATAGATCTTCATTGTCTTAACTTCTAAACCAATAAAGATATTAGAGTATATACTATCTTTGCTTTAACTAATAATTCATCCCTGTGGCCATTGAATCTCTTGGCCCCATAAACCGGACAGGGTTGAAGTTCCTTCAAGAGCTGGGCCGCCGCATGACAGAGGAAACGGGCGACCACAGAGAGACCATGCACCTTTTTCAACGTTTGTCAGTTTGCACGCAACGCTGTGGCATTCAAAGGCACATTTGAGCACTACGTGGGAGATGAGAACCTATAACCTATTTTTAATCCTTTACAGCCTGGAGGGATCTTTACTACTTCGGGCGGAAAAAAATAATGCATAGGCCTACCTACACTAGTTTAGTTAGCCTATGCAATTGTGGTAAAAGTTGGAAAGCAATTAACACATTATATAGACTATATCTCTTGATTCATAAAGGCACACTTTCAACCATGTCTGTGAGTCACGTTGACCATTAAAACGGACGATTTATTGAAAAGTGACTAAGGTCGAGGTCATCATAAACGCGAAAATTCACACGCACGTACTTCCGAACGAACGCAAACAAACAAAAAACACACACACACGCACGCACAGATAAAATACTATTAGGTTGCTTTAATACAACACACCCATTGTCTTGAATTGAAGCTAAAGATGTGTGACGTGTGCTTCTGATGGCACGAAATGTTTGTAACGCGTTAACTATCGCTGTTATCTCAAAGGTCTCTACCAAGATCCCTGTGTGCTCACAGAACAATGTCTTAATTTAATTAGGCCGACGCAATTATAGGCCGGGTAGCAATAACAAAAGGCAGATCAACAGCGTTTCGCTTTGTATTTCTCGAGTGACAGATTTCAATCCACTGTTCACTGAACCGTGACGCTTTCTTGGTGGTGGCAGTGGAATGGCTTCACTGGTGAAATCCGGAGACGCATCCAGCGTCATGTTTCTATGATGCTTCAGTTTCTGTCTGGGCGTGAGTCGTTTTTTCGACCCTCGCGAAATTCGTTCCCTGTCGACGCACAGCTGTTGCGTTCGACTCTGCAGCGTCCGACAGTCGTAGTCCTCCGTTCCGTCGCACTCGCACGACCTCAGCTTCGTCGCCTGGCGCTGACGGTACAGCACCCGAACGCTGTTGCGACATCTCGCCAGGCACCTCTCACCCCCACCCCCACCGACGCTCCCTCCGCCGACGCTCCCTCCGCTGACGCTCCCTCCGCCGCCGCCTCCGACCCCGTCGCTCCCTCCGCCGACGCTCCCTCCGCCGCCGCCTCCGACCCCGCCGCCGTTCCCTCGGCCGCCACCCGCCTGCTGCAGAAGGTAGGCGCAGTTCCGTCCGTAGAACTCGATGGCCGTCAGACAGGACGTGTCCGCCCGACAGATCTGCTCGGCCAGAGAGCAGGACACGGACGTCTCTTGATCGGCGATGGCTCGCAGGGCGGTCGTCACCCCGTCGAGGCAGCAGTCGAGCCTGGAGCGCTGCGACCGACAGAGGTCGTTCCCACCGCAACTGCACGACATGAAAGATGGCAACGGCGGCCACCCTCCATGATGATCATAGTGGTGCTGGGTGGGTGGCTGCGTTGTCGAAGGTGGCCATATTGTACGCTGGTTCCGTGTTGGTGGCTCTTCCGTTGTGGCGCTGACGAGCGTCACTAGCGCCCTCTGGCATCGGACTGAACATTGATGATCATTATCGTCATCATCATCGGTTGTCTGACCGTTGATTAGGTATGCGCAGCTGAGGAGGTAGTGGTGAAGGGCGGTGGCACAACCACGTCTTTGGACGCAGTTGACCTGGATGGAGAGACAGGACGTCGCCGGATTGTGTGCTGCGAACAACTGTGGATGGATGATGATGAGCAGCACGAGGAAGATCCAAGGCATGGAGGTTTTGGAGGTGGTCCAACGCATGGAAGAGGCAGATTTCCAGCGGAAGTGGAATGGCGGGGCGTTTATGTCAAAGTCTCTGTGATATAAAGCCATGTTAAATTCATCAATCAGAATATACGGATCAGAACCGATGTTTAGGCGTAGTGTTCGCTGACAAGGGAGTCTAGGGAGACCCTAGGCAGCAGACGCAGTTATGAATGTAGAAATTCCCAATTGACAAGTTGAGTTGTAGCTGTAGTTGTATAGCGCCAGTGCAAAAATTGTAGACTTGTCACACGTACAGGAAATTTAGGCACAGTTGATAAATCCAATGTGATTCACCGTTGTATTTAGAAGCATTCCTGAATTAGAGGTTCAATCTGCATGTGGGGGAAATGCATGTTATTATTAAAGACTCCATTCTGCGACGAATTGAGGCGACCATAATTATTATATAGGCCTATATATAGTCACCGGTCTCGTAAGTCGTGTTGATAACTCGTGCCGAGATGTTCTTGCCTTTGACTAGCTATCGAAACTGTCTACAAATTTAACATAATATGTAAGTAGACGGTAATGAACTGTTAAAAGACATCAGCGACGTATTTTTTGAACACCCACGAATTATAAGTCTCGCAGGAACCGTGCGGTTGACGAAGAGTGGATTTAATGTCTCCAGCATGGAAGTGATGGAACTTTGGCAGCGAGATAAATGGGAACACATTGGCGGGAAGCAACGGCAGATTTAGGCTTACACAGAGACGTCTCCTCCATTAGGACAACGGTGACATCATCACTCCACTAAATAATTTTATTATAAGTAAATAGATCTACCGCAGGTTTGCAGATGCCATGCAGGGAAGGAGACGTCGATCGAAGACCGCCATCAAACAAGATCTTGACCATAATTCCACATGCGTGCAGAAAGGGTTCACGATCTCGGTACCGAGTAGAGCGGCCACGAATTCTAAAAACTAGCAGAGCTCAGCATCTGCATTTAAATTAGTGATTAGTGATTAGGCCTACCGAGATTTTGTGATTAGTGATTTTGCTGAGATTGAGAGTATGATGATTACCGAGATGCTGCAACTAGTCTAATTGATTAGAATTGGCATCAGTTCGCATGTAGCCTAATGGGCCTAAACAGAATTAGAATTTTTATGAGTTATCTATAATTATAGAATTACAATCAATAGGCCTACCCAGTACCCAACTAGCCTAATTAACTACAATCAGTAGGTCTGGACCCCTGGTAGACGTGTAGGTCTAATATAAAAGGAAACAGAAATGTGTACTGATTTTCTATTTTAAATAAAAACGATAACTGAAATGTCAGTGGTCTTTAGTCTTCGTGCAATGCCTTAAGCTGTCTGCTTATTAAAGGGCATTAAATGTTTTATAAGAGTTGAACTATGCAAGTTTTATATTACAAGTCTTACCGTAACATAAACCTATTAACGTAGGCTAACCGTCATATTCCATCGGATAGCAAGGCGCAAAAGCCGAATGACCGCAAGCACAGCCCTGCACGACGAACCATAATAATGTTCTAGCAAATCGTGGAAATCGGTTAACATAATTGGCGTGAACGATAGAACACAACTCCGAGGATTAATGTAAAATAGCATTGCTTAAACGACGGTTCACACCACGCTGCTTTTGTCCTCCGATTATCCTACCGATCGAGATGATAGCGGCATAATGGCTTGCGCCTATAGATTGCTGTGCTGGCCAATTTTCTGCTCTTCGAAACTCCAGAGGAGTGTATTAGGCCTATAGCTGAATGTTGGTAAGTGGTAATGACCTCTGCATGCAGCAATATGCACGCTGATTGGGTAAAGTTCCAGAGACTCCATTTTCTGCTTTAGCGAATGATATCTCGATACTGTAAGTCTATTATTATATTTTCATTTCAAAGGCGTCGACCCAGCGGGGCTTTGGGACGTGACCACGAAAGGGAGATAGAATCTTCTTTTATCTCTTCCGCTTATAGGAAATAGACTTTGGTGCGCAATTTTTCGCTTGGCTGCGTGTGTAAAACATATCCTTGATCAAGAGCAGATATAGACCTACAGAACTTTTCAAAGGGGGAGGTAACATTTTCGGTCTTGGGTGCGAAAATTTATTCGGTGGTCTTTGGCCGTAAAATCTGACGACCTGTTTTTGGTCGAGAGTCGTGAAAATACACCATTTTCTCCGTCAGAATAACTGATTTCTTTTAGCCGTAGGCTACGATAGCCTACTTTAATTTCTCCTTTTTCTCTCTCTTCTCTGTCACCTTCTCCCGCTGCCTTAATTTTGTTAAAAGCCTGTACGAACCTGATTGAGGGGGCACATCCATTTCCCCTCGCCAGAAATTGGAAATGGAGAGCGCCTCTGAGAGGACTTCTGAAGAGACGCTATAGGCCTAGCATAGACTATAACAATGAATGCGATTGTCGCTGACAAGGACGTCATTTCAAAATAAACAGGGAAATTTTTTGACAATAGCCTATAAACAGTAGGGCCTAGGCCTACCAATATTACCAATGAAGAAATATGAATCATAAAATGCTGTAAGATTATGCAATAAGGCTATGCAGTATGCACGGTGGGTACATGTATGCTTCCAGTTCAACTACTCACTGATAGAAGTCCATATCATTAGATCCTAAAGTCCGTTTGCTATTCCGAGTGAAGTCAAGTTTCGCAAATTATTCTGTGAATCGGTTTTTCGTACCAGACGCCGCCTCCCGCTGGTCAGACGCCCCGCGACACCCGTGCATCGAGTGTAATCGAGAGAGGATGAGGAGCAGATTGAGCAGTGAGGGTGAGAAGCAGATTGAGCAGTGAGGGTGAGAAGCAGATTGAGCAGTGAGGATGAGGAGCACATTGAGCAGTGAGGATGAGGAGTAGATTGAGCAGTGAGGATGAGGAGCACATTGAGCAGTGAGGATGAGGAGCAGATTGAGCAGTGATGAGGATGAGGAGCAGATTGAGCAGTGAGGATGAGGAGCAGATTGAGCAGGGAGGATGAGGAGCACATTGAGCAGTGAGGATGAGGAGCAGATTGAGCACTGAGGATGAGGAGCACATTGAGTAGTGATGAGGATGAGGAGCAGATTGAGCAGTGATGAGTATGAGGAGCACATTGAGCAGTGAGGATGAGGAGCACATTGAGCAGTGATGAGGATGAGGAGCAGATTGAGCAGTGAGGATGAGGAGCAGATTGAGCAGTGATGAGGATGAGGAGCAGATTGAGCAGTGAGGATGAGGAGCTGATTAAATGAGCAGTGAGGATGAGGAGGACATTGAGCAG
This sequence comes from Lumbricus rubellus, assembly GCA_945859605.1. Taxonomy (NCBI): domain Eukaryota; kingdom Metazoa; phylum Annelida; class Clitellata; order Crassiclitellata; family Lumbricidae; genus Lumbricus; species Lumbricus rubellus. The sequence continues at coordinate 20,678,632 of OX243812.1, read as the reverse complement.
TGAGGATGAGGAGGACATTGAGCAGTGAGGATGAGGAGGACATTGAGCAGTGAGGATGAGGAGCACATTGAGCAGTGAAGATGAGGAGCACACTGAGCACAGTGAGGATGAGGAGCAGACCGACGACCACCATTGACTCATTTCTCATTACCGTCGCCTCGTATACTCATTAGCAACCCAGCGGTCGACGGCGTTGGATGCTGCAACCACCGCACCCGACAGGATAACTCGATTTACGGAGTTTTTTTGTTCTTTCACTCGCATGCTGGCAATGTAACAGCCAGACAGACAGCCTGGTAACCATCCCACCAACAATGCAGGTATAAAGACAGGCAGACAGACACACAGACATACACACCGATATACAAACGGAGGCAAAAAGATTATACCTATATTAAAGAATGCGTGGACAGACAGACAGACAGACAGACAGACAGACAGACAGACAGACAGACAGACAGACAGACAGACAGACAGACAGACAGACAGACAGACAGACAGACAGACAGACAGACAGACAGACAGACAGACAGACAGACAAAGACAGACACACAGACATACACACCAATATACAATTATACATACCAAGGCAAACAGAGAGGCACAACAGATTATACCTATATTAAAGATGTGGACAGACAGACAGACAGACAAAGGCAGATGCAATGCACCAGGATGTTATTTCCCACTGATCATGGAAAAATCGCAATCAGTATTGCTCTGGCAGAAAAATGAAAGACCACATGTCAGCTGCGAACAAATTCATTTCGTACGGAGGTTAGAAATGAATCTCAGAAACAAATGGAAAATAGTCATCAGGGATATCAGAGAAAATGAGAGATCAGTGAGCAGAAAAAATGGATAAAGTCGAAAATTACACAACAACAAAAGATATAAACATATCGAGGAGGCATAGACGCGCAAAAGGCCATGCAACTCAATGCCTTTTGCTTAGTTTAGTGTGTATGTCAGATCTATTAGCCCAGAAGAATATTTAAAAAAACCGAGGTTTTGTAAGGAACAATGCTCATCTAGCAGTTTAGTTAGAAAAAGACTGGAACTATAGGCTGACAGACGATATCTACAGAGACGTTAGCATCAGTGCAAGATGTCCAGAAAATATAACGAACATTTATAAAGCGCCAATCAGAGATTCAGAGGTGCACCCTCCCCCCCCCCCCCGATCAAATTTACTTAGTGCTGTCACTAACAAGCAGAGCTGAAAATGGTTTGAAAAATTTGCTGGGTCTGTTTGGGGTTACAAGGCCTTAAATATTGATATTTACTGTAGTGCCCCAAATGAGTGCCAGGTCTCAGACCCGGCTCACTTTCAGCCCAGCTAACAAGCAAGATGGTCTTCACATTTTTAAACCAAAGAAAGACGGAGACTGACGAGCTCATGCCACAGTTTGAGGTACACTTGGTGTTCAACTGTGCATGCAGCCATGAAGACTCAACCTCAATGAGATGGTGAGGAGCAGCTGTAATTGCTGAAGGTCTGCTGGATTGTGGCTCATGTCAGGAACTGATTGTGATGAGGCTGACGACAGCTCTCGAGTCTGGTCGTAAGATAAATGGATGCGATGACTACAACGAAATGATGATCAGAAAGATAAGTTTCCTTAATCAAGGCATCATGAAATAATCTATGGTGCAATCGGATCCTGTTACAAGCAGACCAAGCATGTGGCAGAAATTCAGCCAGTAAGCCTGAAAAATAAAATAAGCTGCTTTGTTCTTCTGCACTTTGAAACTCTTGGCTAAGAAATCAGCAAGGTTTTTGCCCGAGTCATAAAAGATTACACAATCAAAGCGTCGGGAGGAGACAAAAGGGATCAAACAAACCTCAGACTCGAATCGTTCATTACCTCAATGCTCTACAAGTCTCATCCACCCAGCCTGACAAAATGAAGCAAAGACTTGCCACACCAGATGAAACAAAAGTCTCTCAAACATTTTTCATCTAATCAGTGGGCTCTTACCCCGAGGGTTTAATTTTCTTAATAATAATAACAATCACTGTTCTTATAAATAAGAACAACAACTACAATTTAACAATTACAGAGGATGCCACTTAAGAGCATAATGAATTAATGAGCAAGTGCTTAATTTGGTTGTGTGCATAACCAACTTCAGGCCCGTTATGCATTGTTCTGTTTTGTTTAATTGCTTAATGCTTAATTACGCTGCATAGATGCCATAGAACATTCAGTTCGCTGTGGACGTCAAAAACAATTCCGGCTGGCGATGTAACATTCAATTTACTAGTGGTCAACATTCCACAGTGTGCACCCTGTTCCTGTAGCTTCCTTGACATTTACTCGCACTTACACTTCTAATTTAACACTCAGATTGACTGTAACTCGCTTCCTACTGATTGCATAATTATGGAACTGTATGTAGACTTCATCTTTAAATACCAATACATTTAGCCAATTATACATGCACATGTGAACTTCTCTTATATGAATAAAGCGGGTAGGTGCATACTGCATAGGTTCAAGGTAGTCCCATGTAAGCGACATTAACAATAACAATAATAATAACAATAATAATAACAATAATAACAATACTGCTTTCACAGAACCTTTGGCACTTAGCATGACATCATTGAAGACTAGCCATCCCAGAAGACTGCTTTTTCTTAATTCTTTAAATCCTGAGAAATCGCATGTACATGTAGGCTACTTTGGACAGAAACACCAAAAACAACAACAACAATAATAATACACATTGATAAATGTGTTGCTTCTTAAGGAAGAAGGAAATCACACAGAGAGACAGTTTTTTAAAGAATTAATTGACAACAAGACTTGACAAGCTGTCGAACAGCATTGTCCAATTAATTATAATTACCAGTTCTACTTATTGATGAATGGAATATAGTCCACACGGTTAGCAACAACGCACATAATGGACGAAAAAGATAACATCGATACCTGTTTCTTCACATGTTAACAATTAATCTGGAGTGCCTGAGTACAGAGAAATTCAGATTTTAAAACAAGTCAAAGTTCAAAGCACTGACATCATCATAAAGTAGCATACACCGTGTCATGGGCGTCCGCAGGAATTTTTCTAGGGGGGCGCAAACTTTTAAATAGTTGTCACATGGTCTAAATTTAATGGGTGACAGTTTGAATTTTCATATTACCACGAGAGAATCATATAGCCTACCTATACGTTATGCGCCCAAATAAAGATATTTAGGTTCAACTTGTAGAACGAATCGATATTCACATTGAAAATCGCAAAATCGCAACCAAATAATCTAAATTTATGTGCAAGTGCAACTATGAAAAAATCTAGGGGGGCTCACTTGCGCCCCCTTGCGCCCCGCTGCGGACGCCCATGCACCGTGTAGTATGCCTAGTTCCACGGTTGCTCTTTATAGAAAGTATGCGGAGTGTTTCGAATAATATAGTCAAAGTAAGCAACAGGAATGTTGGAGCAAATTTATAGCTAGAGGAAAAAACCATTTCACAATTATGAACAGAACTTATTCAGGCGTGTGGAACGCTCAGTTTCCCGTAACTATCTTATTTTCATTCTTATTCTAATAGTTCTGAAACTAAACGCAATTGAAGATTTTACTTTATGGAGTAAACTGACTTGTAGCAACTCCAATATTTCAGGCATATCATCCAAGTTAAAATTTTACACAACACAAAACCCATTCCTGATATTCCCCCACACCAACTGGATATTGGAGAATTTATTTTTATAGCCATTTGGTGCAAACTGTTTTTTAGGATTTTTTCAAACTTAACTATACACAATTTGAATCAAATTTAATTCATTGCTTTAAGTGTTATTTCATCAATCACAAAAACCCATAAAGTCCAATTTAAATGCTGATAATATAACTGAAAACTGATGCAGTGCCACTTAAAGAAACATCCCAGTTGCACTCCTACTCACCAAAGAGCATAGAAAAGATGGTTTTGGCCACAGACAGCAGGATAGAAGGGTACGACTCAAGAGGTTTTGCACCCACATGCAGAAATTCAGCATAAGTAAACATAAACTCATTCATTCATAACTTAGTTGCATCACACTAAAACGAATCTTTGATGCTACAGGATGGAGCCGCCACTCAAGCTAAATGTTCAATATCGCTCTCCTAGAATTAAAAATACACTTGCGCAAAAACTCAAATAACATCCAAAGCTATCCCATCATTCTCGCAGACAAGCAAATGTTTTTCTTTATCAACCACATGATCCCAGAAGTTCTACAGGGCAAATTATTTGGGTGAATTGCAAAGACAATGACAATTTATGAGCCAAACAACACAACTTGTATACGTTACCATCCAAAGGAATTCTTTGCACACAAACTACTACACCATCTAACTTCACAGATCACGTGTCTCATTTATGAATTTATTTTATTTATTTCTCGCATTTGCAATAGCACCCCTTCAAGTTCTCTTCTCAGAGGCGTCCCTGACAACAGCCCGAAGTTTCAAGCGCATAAGCAATGACAAATGAAGGACTTGCTCAAGATCCCTGTGCAGCAGCTTTGAAACTGGAACCCTCCTGCTCCGCGGCAACGAACTCACCACTACACCACCGCAGCCCACACTCATGTAGAGAGCTTAATCAACTTTTCCATGGTTACCAAACATCTTTGAAGTAGTCTTTGCATTACCAGGGTAAATTCCAAATAAATTTTCAACGCCCTCCAAACCACACTCAATGCATGTCCACACGTCAGAAACAACAATCCCGCTTATTGTGATATCGATTACATTTATGACCAAACATTCCATTAATATTGTCTGGTACAATGACGACGACGACGATGATGACGATGATGATGACACGAGTGGCATATAAAACGCTTAGAAAACCCGTGCATGTTTAACAATCCCAGCCAGTACGATAATCATAATCATCCCAGCGCAGCACAGCATCCCTCGGAAGTGCACGTTTCTAGTTTCGCTGCTGACTGTTGTCGTGACGCTGGAGACCCTGACCCTGAATATTCGGTAGGTGCATGATGGGCTGGCCGTGCTTTATCTTCGGGTAGGCCTTCAAAGTTTTTGACAGCGACATATTCATCGACATTCCAGGCGTCGGTGACGTGGAGAAGAGAACAGGAAGGTTCGACGGATAATTCTGAAAGGAAGCACACTTGTTTTGGAACATCAGTTTTTTCAAATTGCAGCTTAGTGATGTGAATATTGTAGCAAAGGAGTTTAACATAGCACACACCAAAATTACTAATACGACATTGCATGCATTAATTTGTTTGCTTGTATGTGCACTTGTTATAGCACCCCTTCAAGCTCTCGCTACTCTGAGGTGCTCCCGAATGCAGAGCGGACACTGCATCGGAGTTTCACGCCGAAGCGCTGAGCAATTGTGAGTGAAGGACTTGCCCAAGGTCCTTATGCGGCGAGGTGGATTCGAACCTCGAACCTTCCGACTCCAAGGCAACAACGCCACCACTACACCACCGCGCCCCACATGCATGTATTAAACACTTGTATGGTAACTTTAGAACCACTGTAATGGTGTCTCAACACTGTTGTTGTTTTCAGATAGGTTCAAGAGAAGCTGTAGAAAACAGAGTGAAAAAGATCTTCGAGATATATTTTAATGAGATTCAGAAGTCAAGAATCTTGTAAAGATGTAAAGATTTTAGCCAAGAATATGTCTGTTGAGAACGTCAGAACTGTTCTTAGAAAGTAAATGTTACCATCATTCGCGATGCCATCTTGTCGTGCTCCGTTCTCTCCATCCGTTCTCGCTTTCGCTCACGTTCTCTTCGCATGTGCTGCTCATCGTTTCTACTGCTCGCCTCCATTTCTGCTGCTCGCCGCTGTTCTATGAAATACGGATGTTCGATTAAATCTTGACAAGGGAGACGATCGCCAGGATCCAGTTTAAAACAACTCTAGAACAAAATAAATGCAAAGCAACGTAATACGGCTTTCATATAATGTTCTTAAAGTAAAAATCTTCTTAAAAAACTGATGTGATGTTGATACAATGTTCAGTAAAATGTGCTGATAGCTGTAAATTATCTCATAATACCTACCGGAAAAAATCGGAGTCAATACAATAGTTGCAACTGAAATATAAACTTATGGTGAAAAGGTTCAGTATAGAAAAGTATAAAGGGTAAAGACAAAGGCCCCTTTAACTCCGCCACTGGTTGCACTCTGCCAGTGCCAGTCCCAAGCCTGGTTAAAGGAGGAGGGCATCGCTAATGGTTTTTGTTACCACACAGTGACGTTAAGCAGCGAATACACACCAATTGGTTCCATGTCCCTATAGAAACTAATCAGATGCATGGTCATGCTGCAGTAAGATCTGTTAGCTGAAGTGCAAATATAATGTCAACAGCTAGGACACTTCTTCCCCACCTACATAGAAATACTGCCTATCACTGCATGGGTAATGTCAACAGTCCAGGTGGCTCACTTGTCTAAAACAATATGCAGTCAAATGCTGTAAACCACACAAGAACAATGCTTCTACATGCAATAAATAGGGTTACTTTAGATAACTCTAGGTTCAAACCAACATGCAGCAAATAGGTAACTAATTTAAAAGCTACAAAAGAAATGATGTTCTGCATAGCAACTAATGCCTGCTGTTTGTCTTTACAGTTTTATTATTTACCATTATAATTCAATCACACTTTGTACTAACTAATCCCTTTACATCAAAGCATGGGTAGCTGGAAATGAAGTGCACATAATTATAGTGATACCTTTCTAACATACAGACACAAGAAACATTCCAAACTGTGGTATTTACCTTCATGAAATGCATTGCATCAGCACTGATACTCGTAAATTTTATTTCAAGTGGTTCCTGCACACAGAACATAAAAATCAATTTTATACTTCAAATGACAAGTCATCGTGAGGTCAACTGTTAGCCTAACATTTTAAAGAAGAGCTGCACTGGCTCCCCAGTCGCATTTAGTACACTCTCATCTTTATTGAAGTGTTAACTCTCTAACACAACACCACTTTATAATGACCACTCTAGACAATAATGACCACTCTAGACAATAATGACCACTCTAGACAATAATGACCACTCTAGACAATAATGACCTCACCAAACATCTTAACGACCTATTTTGCTCAGCTTTGCAATGTTGTTAGAAGACACATATATATTTACATAAGTATTACATATGTCCTGTGACATTATGCAGTACATTCGCATGTTAGCTAGACAGTAACTCTTCATGTAAGTACTTATGAGTTGAGTAGTTGAGTCCTTTAAATGAAATGCAAACAATTCTATGCGCATTTTCCTACTTATGTGTCCTACAAAAACCTTTGTAAAAGGAGGCATCCATGGGTCAAGTCCAGTACAAAGAATCTTCAATGATGCACTTAACATCAAGTACAGATCTGAATTTATGATCTGACCATTAGTCATTAGCACTCCTCCATTAGAACTATTTCTCACATTTTTATTTAACACCATTAAAACTGAAATGCATTAAATACCGATAATTAGCTGCCATGTATTACAGATTTGCTCAAATAATTATGAAACATAAAAAATTGATAAACATCATTTGAATCAGCACAGTGTGTATCATCAAGCTGCCTCAGTAAATTTCAGTTGGTCCTGAAAGGTAAGTACATGTATATAAACCGTGTATGGCATGTATACTGTTAATTACACGAAAATGTTGGCTTCAGGTAAATGCATTACATTATAATCATAGTGTAAAGAGGCCGATACGTATACCTTACCTAAAAAGTGTAGTTAATAGATCTATGCAAAGCAACTAATAAGTTTCTTCCATATTGTGGAACACCAATAGTTAAGTAAATATACCTTAACTTCAGTATAAGCCAATTACATGACAAGAGTAGCATAGTGTATACAGAAGAAAATGAACATTAACCAGTTTGTAAGCTGATAAAGTGCAGCCATGAAGCAATAGCAACTACTTCAACCTCTAAGCCATTTGGCATATGAATTAAATGATCAATCCTCATCCCTGTCATCTGATCCTCCCTTCAACACAATCAATGTACTCTCTTATAAAAAAATAAATATCAAGTAATAGTAAATACCAATCTGTCCCCCCCCCTCCCTTGGGGAGATATTAGCCGCCCATTTATTCAGGTAGACATTCCAACATGCTAACTACCACAACAACACGGCTTAATTTGCTAATTTGTTATTAACTCGTAACCGAAACATATCTTTCTTTAAACTACTTTCGTTTCTGTGGAACCTCCACATTTGGGAGTGCTTCCGATTGGTGTGCACTGATACAATATAATACAATACAATAGTCTATTGATTAATGTTTTTCAGCTAGTCGTAGGTAAAAGCCACTAGTGACAATAGCCTCAAGGAGAAATGACGATGACTTTGAAATCAGGCTTATCTAATTTGCTACTAGATAATCAATGGACTAAATGTAGGCACTTTAAATACTTGAGAGCAGCCTTGTTTACTGATCTCAGCAAGGCACTTAACATTGAAGTGTGCCAGATTATCATAAACGTATATCACATCTCGAAAATGTGATCAAATTAATCACCATAAACCACCGTTATATCGCTGAGCATCATGGCTTTGTTAATTAATTCCGAAACCAAATTCAACAGGTAGGAAAGTCTCGAGCGTAACTTCAATTAATGTCAGAAACAATACGTCAATAAATGCAAATTCCAACACTACTTGTTCTCTAGTAGAGCCAGTCTCAAGTCTAGCAAAGGAAGAGGGCGATGAAAATTATAATCATCTAGGTTATGAAACTATACTTTTGCTGTCATCTTGTTTTCTGGTTGCAATAAAGTGAATTGATTGATTGATTGAAACAGCATTGTTAAAAGCAATAAAACAATCAATTAATGCTAATCACTTAGGCCTTTAAATTGGCAAAGATAGTAGAATAGTAGATGGTAAACAAACTGAAACTCAAATCAACCATGGTTTCAGGATCTGGTTCTGGAATAGTCATGCCTTTGAAGAATGGATTCCGTGAGAAGATCTCCAAGTGCCGAGGCAGTAGGTCGCCTAACACACAACATCATTCAAGTTTATACAGTTGAAGTACAACATGTATGCCTGTTATACGTGTATGCATGACATGACATTGATATGTAAGTACTCAGATGCAACGTCTAATCTTATCTGAACAAAACAAATGAAATGCTGGTCATGATCTAATCTACTGCAATCCATTGGTGAGAATGGCTCTTTCTGCAATTCACCAAAATCTATCAAATCACATCCACCAAATGCTCACAGAATCCAGAATAACAACAGTTTTTCTGAAGATGGATCATAAAAATTTAAGCATCAACGAAATATGATCATATCAAATCAAATTTCAGGAAGGCAATATTTGACAGGAATGTAAAGAGCAGCCTATCAGTGAAAAACGAACTGGCCTTTAACCTAAGTACTGAACTTTCGGAAACTTGAGATTGGAAAATGTTGATTTTACCGAGCGTTTTTCGAATGAGAAACAGTTGGTCCACATCCGATCTTCCGGGCCACAGAGGTTGTCCGGTCATGAGCTCGGCATAGACACACCCGATGGCCCAAGTGTCGACTGGAGGACCGTACTGGGTGTCCCCAACCAGTAGTTCAGGGGAACGATACCATCGGGTGGCCACATAGTCTGTATACTCACCTCCTGGGGCTGCTGAATAAATGAACAACGCAAAACAGAAACAGAAATCAGTGTTGGAACGCAGTACAACAGCCTTCTTTGGTTATCACAGTCATTTGAAGTCATCACCAGTCATCATGATAAGCATTGTCAATACCACTATAAACACCACCACCACCACCAAAACCATGGCCAGCACAACCATGAACACCGCCCCATCATCTTCATATTCATGACGGCATCTAGTCGTTGGAATATATTAAACGTGCAAATCATCTATCTAGTTAAGACTTAATTAATTAATGATGATTGCATATAACTACCACAGCTAAACTCATATTTCTTAATACTACTTATATAAAAAAAACATATAAGCATATCAGAAGTGCTATTTAAAAGAAGTTTTGTCTTGTCTGAATTTAGAAAAAGATCAAGATTAACATACTGAGCAGTCGTGCAAATCCGAAATCACAGAGTTTGACTATGCCATTTCGTGTGATGAGAATGTTTTCAGGTTTGACGTCTCTGTGAATGCACTACAACGAAAATAAAACAAACATTCACTGCACAACTCCATCCTCACATAAATCAACTTCAACTTTATTTTTCTCCAATTCTCATACTGGACATGGCTTTTGTATGGTGCCAACTTATTTACATTACATCTAATTCAATCACCTGATACAGAACATTCATTGAGGTTCAGAAAACCAATGACAAGATAAATACATTTATAAAATTATCAAATTTCAGTTATATTCTATTGTATTAAAGTGCAATTCAATGACCACATTAACTTACATTGTTTTTATGGCAAAAGGCAACAGCAAGTAAAGTCTGATAGATGATCTTTTTTGTGAGCGGTTCTGGAACTCTGAAATAAAAACAATGCAAACACTTACATGTAAGCTAAACTTGTTACAACTTTTATCTAATAAAATGTTAATTGAAGCCAAGTTCACACGCATTAACAAATGACGTGCACTAAAAGTCTTGTGTCAGCACAAGTCTTGACAGATACGTTTATGATAACACTTGAAGTTAAGGACTTTGAAATCAAACTTCCAAGCAATCCAGCAAAGCAGTCTAAGTTTCAACTAGAACAGTTTAAACAAGACAATAATATTATACTCTCAGAACTCACCAATGTTCCTTTAGAAAACTATTGTGGATCCCTTTAATATTGTTTGATTTAGCACTGATTAATGTGATTATTCCTATATATAATGACAGCACAAATACAATTATCTCTCCCTCCCTCCCACTTCCCTCCCTTGCTCCCTCCCTCACTACTTCCTTCCTTCTTTCCTGTCAGTTATTAGTAACCCAGATCAAATTAATCTCACACTCTTCTTCTTTCCTTTCATGGGCTAATCACCATCAAAATAAGAAGAGTTGAGTGACCAAATCATAAATATTTTTCTCCATAACAACAGTGAAGTCTGATTGCAATTAATTCTTAAATGTATTGTCAGTTGTACACTAAACAGTAAGCAATAAGTGTCGTTTATTGAATGAAAAAAATAGCAATGACTAAATAATATCTATAGCTTCCAGTTATTGATGTTTAAGCATATTTATGGATTCAAATTCTATTTCAGTAATATTGTATTGATGGAAAAATATCGGAAATTTTTCGGAAAGTTTCCGGAAAAATACGTTGGAAAGTTTCCGAAACTTTCCGGATAATTTTTCCGCCTCACAACACTTCTTAGAAATATAGACTTTCTAGCACTTTAATGACAAGCATGTACCAAAATGCAACTGAGAAAACAATACAGCTTTATCGCTAAAGTGTTGAACATCATAACATGCAAAACAAACAGGGCCCGCTTCTGAGAATCTTGCAACAAACAGTTGATGTCTACCAGTAATGTAGCACTTAACTGAATTGCAGCACATAACCGGGTTGAAGTTGGTCAACTTGAGAAACAAGGAGGTCCACATAAATAGCAATTTAAGTGATTCATGTAGTTTTTTAAACTTTAAAAAATCAGGCACTTCTTTAGTGTTTACGCAATACGATTCCCAAAATTTCTGAGTGCTCCATGTCTGTTCTGCAATTGGATAGCAACAAAAAGGTTGTTACTGTCCTTGCTGTTATGGAGATCGCATCACACATGCCAGGTTATCACAATATCACTGGAGTCTGGTCATACTTTATCGGACTTGAAAATAGGAAAAGAAACTTAAAAAATTTAAATATACCATGACAAACTACAGTTGGAGAGTTAACTAATAAAATAAATTATGGCCTTGTTTCTCTTATTTTAAGAAGCCAGAGAGATTACTTTCAGCCACTGGACGTTTGATAAGCAACAGTTCTGTATTTATAAGGCCTAATCACACTTCTGCCAGAATTCACACAATCAACAGGTTATATATCGGATTATTTACCCTCTGGGATGTCGGTCGAGTTCATTAAGTACAGTATGATCGACATATTCGAATACCAAATGAAGACGCTTCTTACGCTTGAATACATCCAGCAGATTTACTAGATTCGGATGTTTCAAATTCTACAAAAAATTTACACTTTTTCATTAAACATCATAACTTGCATACAAAACTGAAGGTTGATGTATAATGTTTTGATAGTTTGAATAAATGACAAAAGAAGCTGTCTAGATAAATAATAATTACAGAGAATATATTATATTCTCTGTAATTAGCAGACGATACATATCAGCCTTGAATAACATTCACACTTAGTTACTGAGCCTAAACTGCACATTTTGCATGGTTTAGATCAGCGGTTCCCAACCCGTGGCCTGCGGGCCAAAAGCCCGCGAGGCCTCACCAAATGGCCCGCCAGGCCTCAACAATGGCACTCATCTCTCAAAGAATTAACAAAAATATATGAAAAAATTGACAATTTGGACAGGATAGAACATAATTATAATTATGTTCTATTACAAATTATTTTATTTTGAAGACGGTAAACATCAAACATTCTACTTTGAATTAATTATTTAAATAACAATTTTTATATGCTTCTAGTTAATTAAATATTAGCATTGTGGCCCCTAAAAGCCCTTATGTCCTTTTAACTAAGAAAAGTGGCCCTCGTGTCCTCCAACTTAGAAAAAGTGGCCCTGCAGTCAAAAAAGGTTGGGAACCCCTGGTTTAGATGATAATTATTAGGACACAGGTCTTTTAACATCTCAGCCTAATCTTAGATGTTTAAATAATTGTCCAAACACATTTATAAATCTGTAACAAAACAGGCTCATTTATTGAGCCTGAATCCCAGCCTAATTCTCTTGCAGCTGAAGATGATGAAGGCAAGGTCTTAGATTTTCATGGTGTCTTGATCAAAGATGAATTATTATGCAATTCTGTAAGTACTGTATTTGTTTTAATAGAAAACAACTTTACATGATGCTTTTAATCTGATCAATTTGCTTATCATCATCATATCCATGCAGTCAGGAAATACCGCACTCACCTACACTCTAGTCAATGGTTACTGTGATAAAGAGTGGAATCTGATCTCGCACAGGTACGGTATGCACCAATCTTCCACGCACACATACACACACAAACACATACACACACGTGCACATACGTGGAGTAGCAGTCTAATGCAGTTGGCCTTTATTTGGAAACTGTAATTGAAACAATACCTGAGATAAACAGCTGCCTAATTTATTCATCCCAAGAGTCATTTATGATCAAAACGTTCCAATAAAAGCAAAATAATATCAGTTATCATCATTCCAATATTTATTATGCTCCCCAGAATATTTAATCTTCAGGACACTCAAGTAAGTCTCACTTCACAAGAAAGGTTCCTATTGGGCTATCCATCATACTGTACACTCAAATTAAAACTCTCACAGTACTTAGTTAGGTGATTTTGAATTTTGGTTGCATTTAGTTGTGCATGTCTGTACAGGTACCAAAATCTAATTTTTCTAATATCAATTTTTTTATCCGGGAGATGCAAAATTGGCTCTGAAATTAAAATCTTAAAGGTATTCTTTATCTTTGCCGTTAGTTTTAATCATAATCACATGAAATCAGTGCTTAATGTGTGCATCCAGGCAAATCTTTATATACACTTTAAGCACTGGTAACAGCTGTGAGGACCTGGTTTTGTTGCAACTCATAATTTAAAACAAAGTCAATTCGTTTTAAATGAATATCTTGTATTAATCTTCTCGTTGTGTATCTTCACAGTCAAAACCAAGAACTAGCACAAGAGTGAGAGATATACTGTCTCCCTACTATACATACAAGCTTTAACTGTCTACTGATACACTGTTACAAATTAAGCAGTAAGCACTGTCCTGACAACAGCTATAGGCCTACATATCCAATGTTATCCATGTCATCAATTGGCTTTCAATACATAAGCAAGGCAGCAAAACTGAAATATCTAACTACAGACCCATCTCAATCCTACCTTTCTTCTCTAAATTTTTTGAAAAGATAATGTACGATCGACTATTTTCTTTCATAAACCACAATAACCTTATGTACCCCCTTCAGCACGGTTTCCAACCTGGGCACTCCACCTCTATGTCCCTATTGGACATACAGGATAAAATATCACAGGCTATTGACAATAATGAATTCTCTCTGGGTGTATTCCTGGACCTAGCCAAGGCTTTCGATACCGTAGACCATAAAATTCTGTTGCAAAAGCTGGAGCATTATGGAATAAGGAACCAGGCTCTGAATTGGTTTAAAAGCTACTTGAACAATCGTTACCAGCAAGTTTCTTGCAATGGCAAATTATCAACACTCCAACTAATTATGTTTGGTGTTCCTCAAGGCTCGATACTAGGACCTCTACTATTCTTAATATACATAAATGACCTTCCAAATTCGACTAGTATACTAAGATTTATCATATTTGCAGACGATACCAATGCATTCCTATCCAATGCCTCTTATGACCAAATGATCTCAATAGCAAATGAAGAACTTATCAAGACAAATGACTGGTTCAAATCAAATAAACTGTCACTCAACATATCCAAAACCAATTGCATTGTATTTAGATCCAGTAAGAAATCAATTCCCGACTCGAGCATGACTCTGGAAATTGACGGTACGACAATTCCCTCTGTCTCCTCCACAAAGTTTCTTGGTATCCATATTGATGAGCACCTAAAATGGACTAATCACATCTCTGAAATATCTAAAAAAGTCTCTAGGAGCATTGGAATAATAAGACGTATAGCATATTTGCTTCCGCCCTATATATTAAAAAACCTGTACTTTACTTTGATCTACCCTTACTTTACCTATTGTAATTTCATCTGGACCTCAACCTATGACTCCCATATTGCTAGCTTGAAAATTCTCCAAAAAAAAGCCATCAGACTCATAACAAGGTCGCCTCCCTGTGCCCACACCAAACCTCTATTTTTGGATCTTAACCTCCTTAACATCAGTCAAATTAAATTCACACAAACATGTGAATTTATGTATAAATTCCACAATGGTCTCCTCCCATCCTGTTTTGTATCCTATTTTAATAAACTAGAGCATTCGTATGCTACCAGAAATAAATGGGACTACATAAGCATTTATCCGAGAACCAATACACGTAAATTTTCTATTAAATACCAAGGACCCTTAATGTGGAACAGCTTACCTCCTAGTATTAGGATGGGCATGGCTTTCACTCAATTTAAACGTCTGATACGTGTGCATACGGTGAAAAATGTTCATTCATTCATTCATTTCGTGAATTTATATAGCGCTTCTTCAAGAAACCTACTCAGAGGCGCTCCCAGTCCAGCCACAGCTAAAATAATAGGTTTTGAGCGACTTATAAAAAGCAGGTGAATTTAGTCTAGGCATAAGTCGCAAGTTTAGTGGGAGGCCATTCCAGATAGCGGGACCCACAGAAGAAAAGGCTCGGCGCTGTCTTGTAGAAGTGCGAGCTCGAGGAACCAAAAGCTCCCCCGTTGTCATAGAGCGAAGAGCTCGACGGGCTGCAAGGTCAGAGACAGGTCGACAAAGAATAGACAGGTATGATGGAGCACAATCAGTAAGGCAACGCCAGACAAGTGCAGCAACTCGGTATGAGATGCGCTGTGAAACAGGGAGCCAGTGAAGAACATCACGCATATAAGCAGAGACGGGGGCATATTTAGGAATGCGGCCAATGAGGCGAGCAGCCGAACGAAGAACTCGTTCAAGGCGCCCAATTAGTCCAAGTGGCAGACCCATGAGTACCGAACTGCAGTGATCAATTCTACTGGTGACAAAGGCATGGACAAGTGTCAGAGTAGCACTATGAGAGAGAGATCTTGAGACAACTCGGAGTTGCCGAAGCTGGTAGTAGCAACTGCGAGTGACCAAATTGATATGCTTAGAGAAAGTGAGCTCTTGATCCAGAGTAATTCCAAGGTCGCGGACTGTGAGAGAGAAAGATATATCAGGGAAAGTTGCTGTTATTAAGTGCAGGTCAATGGATGCCAATTGCCTGCGAGTACCAAACCAGATAAACTGAGTTTTAGAGGGATTTAGTAACAAACGATTAGATGCCATCCATGATGTAAGAGCATCAATGGCATTGGACATTAACGATACAGTGGACACTGCATCAGTGGCAAGGCAGTGAGCATAGGCCTGAACGTCATCAGCATAGAGTTGGTGCAGAAGGCCACATGCAGACAACAAGGAACCAATACCAGCTGTGTAGAGAATGTACAGTAAAGGGCCCAACACAGAACCCTGTGGCACACCAAAAGGGGCTGGGACCCAAGATGACCTTGAGGCACCCAATACCACACAGTTAGTGCGCCCAGACAGAAAAGAACGAAGCCACTCCAAAGGAGCATCAGCTAGGCCAAATGAAATAGAAAGACGCTGGAGCAGGATAGAATGATCAACTGCATCAAATGCAGCACTGACATCAAACAAAGCTAAAAGAGTGACCTGGCCACGGTCGATGGCACCATAGAAGTCAGATAATAGGCGAACTAAAAGAGTTTCAGTAGAGTGATTTCTACGGAAACCTGATTGCTGAGAGGGGAGTAACCCATTCATGTCTAAATATGCAATTAATTGGTTTGCAACAATTCGTTCTAAAATTTTGGATAAAAAAGTAACATTTGCAATTGGCCTGTAGTTGGCTGGATCATTTCGGTCCAGACCATCTCGCTTCAGAACAGGAAGCAGGATTGACTGTTTTTGAGAAGATGGAAGATGGGTTTCTTGGATAGACCGGTTGCAGAGCGTAGTGAGAAACGGCAGAAAGTCGTCTATGAGTTCTTGAATGATAAATGTAGAGACAATATCCAACTCACACGTTTTTGGCGCAGATGCTAGAATTAGCTTTCGCAACTCTAGTTCAGTGACCTCATTTAAGGTAGATAGACGGTGATCCGTGACAGAGAATTCTGGTGGAGTAGAAGCTGAGGTAGCGTCACGTATGGCTGAAATTTTAGCTGTATGGCGCTCAAGGAATGCATCCGCAGTAAACGGCGGCGGTGACTGCGATTGATGGCTGGCTGATTGACGACCGAGGAGGCTTTCACTCAATTTAAACGTCTGATACGTGTGCATACGGTGAAAAATGTTATCTAAAATGTTTATCTAAATCTAATATTATCGTGTGATGTTGGTCAACTAATGGCCTCTTTGAATCTCTTCTTCTTCTTCTTCTTCTTCTTCTTCTTCTTCTTCTTCTTCTTCTTCTTCTTCTTCTTCTTCTTCTTCTTCTTCTTCTTCTTCTTCTTCTTCTTCTCCTCCTCCTCCTCCTCCTCCTCCTCCTCCTCCTCCTCCTCCTCCTCCTCCTCCTCCTCCTCCTCCTCCTCCTCCTCCTCCTCCTCCTCCTCCTCCTCCTCCTCCTCCTCCTCCTCCTCCTCCTCCTCCTCCTCCTCCTCCTCCTCCTCCTCCTCCTCCTCCTCCTCCTCCTCCTCCTCCTCCTCCTCCTCCTCCTCCTCCTCCTCCTCCTCCTCCTCCTCCTCCTCCTCCTCCTCCTCCTCCTCCTCCTCCTCCTCCTCCTCCTCCTCCTCCTCCTCCTCCTCCTCCTCCTCCTTCTTCTTCTTCTTCTTCTTCTTCTTCTTCTTCTTCTTCTTCTTCTTCTTCTTCTTCTTCTTCTTTCCCCCCCTCTTTCTCTCTGTCTTCCATTTTTCTGTCTCATTGTGCCTCTAACTTACTCCCTCACTAAACACACCGCATCTTTGTCATGAGTAATTATTTATCTAGGGCCCCTAACTAGTGGGATTTTCCCTTCTGGGGCTCCTATTGCTTCCCTTGAATTGCTACTCGCTTGCCCATGTATTTTTTTATTTTATTTAACATCCTTAGCTTGATTTAGCAAGTAGTATTATGTAATTGCTGTATCTATTTTATTTTTTCTGTTTTGGGAGAAATAAACTTGACTTGACTTGACTTGATCCATGTCATCAATTGGCTTTCAAAACATATTATTTGGCAACTTACCATGAAATTTTAAAAATTTCTTTGGAGGGAGGTGCTTGCCACTACTTACCCAAGTGCCAGAACACCGACCTATACCACTGGCTGTTGAATAAAATAAATGCTAGGCTAACAAACAAAATTAGATCAAATGGATTTTTCGACAACACAAAAACATAATACAGCTCAAAGTTCTTTAGAAGCAAAATATTACACATTACCCACCTTTAGCATTCTGATCTCTCTCAATGCAATCTTTTTAATAAGTGGTTCGTCGTCCGATTCCATGAACTTTTTTATGGCGACGATCGCACCTGTCTCTTTGTTTCGGCACTTGAATACAACCCCATACGACCCTTCCCCAATTTTTCCAAGTTTGTCGTATTTATCCATGTCTTTCTCCTCGAAGGTCAATAACAAGAATCCAACCGATCTCGACAGACCTTTTTAAGCAATTACAGTGTCTTTCCGTTACCCATGCACAAGTGATTCCTCTGAAAACACTCTCACTCCAGTATTTAATGTCCAAAATTCATCCAGCTCGATTAACGATAAAGGCAACCGTAAAAACACAACGAAACAGAAGAATTCACGGCGTCATGATCTGAACCGTAGCCTTGGACGAAACCTGCTAACACTGTGTCTTGGTCCTTTTAGTGTTTACGTATGACAAAACGAGTTTCAGTATTTAGCGCTTACTAACGACACAATCTACGTAAACAATAACTTAAACTCTCTAGACTTTACACTTCAAAAGAATTACTTAGTTGGATAATAGTGAAATTAATAAAACTCCGATCATTTAATAACAAATTCTCTTCTGCTCTTTACGCGCATATCCAGCAGAAATATAGTCCGGTTCAGCAGCGCAATATCTTCCACATTTTTTACTTCAAAAACTATTACTTAAGACCTTCTTTATTCCAAATTTAAACTTAGAATCGTAAAATACTGCCATAAGTTTACACAAAATACGCAAATCTGTGCACTAGTTTGCGAATATTGCAAATAATATTGCAAACTATTTTCCTCGCGGACACCAGCTGTGCATCGTATTAATGCGCTGTCGCCGTAGCAACGTGCAAACAAGCGCGCAGTAACTACGCAAATGGCGTTAATGAGCTGCGCTTTCTTTGGCGGGAGGGCGGTGAGTGTAGCGCCCAGTGAACAGCACACCTGCACGGTTTCCCGCCCAGCCAGCGGTTATTAATAAAGCCGCAAGCGAACGTTAGCGACAGCATGTGGTTGTATAAACATGCATATTTCGTTAATTGATCGCAAGCGCCGTCGGCTTAAAGCAGAACGGCGCCCGTTCGGCAACACACTGGCCCACTAGCAATTAGCCTACTGTAACGTTTCAATGTGTTTTTTCTTCATATTTTGGGATATATTTCGTACTTTGCCGTGTATGCATAAAATGATAGCCGATCGACGTAGGCCTACAGGAAAACAGAGTCAAAATGTTCTGCAGACCCTTGCCTAAGCTTAAAGTTCTCAAGGCGACTTTAAATTAGGCCCTAAATTGAGATCAGAAACAATTTAAGGTGCCAATGCATTTATAACGGTCTTTTTAACGGATGTCTATCGTAGTAGGCTAGAATGGCGATAATATGAGCAATGAGAAATGCTACGGACAAAACAACGAAGAAGAGTATACAAAAAGGGTGGATATGACTGAGAACCTGATGCAGAAGGTCAATCAAAGAAAACTGAAATTGTCGGACATAATCTGCAGAATGAAAGTTGATAGAAAGATTAAGACTCTGATGTTTGGAATAATGGAGGACAAGCTGGACAACGACAAAAAAGAAGGCCGCATCGAGAGTGGACGGATGACATTGTGGATTGGTGTGGAAAAGACCTGCAGCAGCAGCTGGGGCATGCGGCCCAGGACAGACTCGAGTGGAGAAAGATATTGTGAAGAAGGCATCGGACACCTACGGGCTTTGAGCCCATGGTTGTTGTTGTTGCTGTTTGATGATGATGATGATGATGATGATGATGATGATGATGATGACGATGACGATGACGATGACGATGATGATGATGATGATGATGATGATGATGATGATGATGATGATGATGATACAATTTTTTTTACAATACAATACAATACAATTCACTTTATTGCAACCAGAAAACAAGAAAACAATAAAAGTACAAAACATGCATGCATTGGCTACAAAGGGGGGGCCCAAAAGGGATGGACATCCCGCTGGGAAGGGTCACCCAAGTAAAAAAGTCCCAAGAAAAATTAATCAAGATAGCTTAAAAGAAAGAGACTAAAACAAATTAGGTGATGACAGATTGCAGAAAAGCTTATATTGTCAAGAGCATATAGAGAAACAAACTTAACTAAGTACTTAACTAAAATCTTAACTACACATGGTCATGTGCACTTCAAGTAGCATTAGTGGAGGAGAGTAGAAGAACACGAAGTTTCTTTTTAAATACCTGCAGACTACTCGATTGACGAATGTCAATTGGTATTGTGTTCCATACTTTAGTGCCATAAGATTTAATAGTAAACCGCCTAGTATTAGATTGAGCTTTGACAGGGCGATGATGATGATGATGATGATGATGATGATGATGATGATGATGATGATGATGATGATGATGATGATGATGATGATGATGATGATGATGATGATGATGATGATGATGATGATGATGATGATGATGATGATGATGATGATGATGATGATGATGATGATGATGATGATGATGATGATGATGATGATGATCTCATAGAGTAGTGTGCGACGTTGATCTACTTTGGAGTTTGGAATCCTAGCTTCTTCTAGTGGTTATGATTCTCATTCACGGGTTATAATTAGGCCCTACATTGTGTTGTATACGACCTACCAAAAGTATTTGCAAACGCAGGACACTGGCTCTATCTGGCGAATCTATGAACGATGATCGCTATTTGTAAACCCTAAAAATATTATGTGAAGAACGGTGACGATGCACACGGTCGATTAATGGCCTAAATAAATTTACATTTAGATGGTGACCCTCCTGTCCCTTCAAAATGTTTTCAATTTAGGCCTAGGCCTTCATGTAGGCTACAACTCACAATGGAACGGGTCCACATAGAAGAAATAACACACTTGAATTTACGTCACGTGTAGCCTGGTTACTAACGTTACTTCGCTTTAGTAGGCTATTCAGTTTTATTATAATCTAACGAGCGCTAATTAATATGGATTAATTAATTACCAGACAATGGGTCAACAATTAATGCACAGCTAGGGCATAAGTTGCCCAACAAAGTTGATAGTACAGCGTTAAGTAGGTCTACATTAGCCTACTTATTAGTTAGCCTATAACATATATATATATATATATATATATATATATATCGCACATTGATGATGAGCTCTCTGCCCAAGGGCAGGTTCACTGGCTTTACGTCCCTTGGGGATGTGTGCATCACAATATTATAGCCTAAGCCTAGAGTAAGTATGGTTAGGTCACTATGCGTGCGGCACACAACAGTAGAACACAAACTCGCTGTAATGATTGAACCTTCGGGTATCAACATCTGCCAATAATAATTGATGCTGGAGTCCGTTGCTACGGCCTGACGTTGTTCCATCACAGTGTGCGGTTCCAGATGAACAGCATCCGAGGAATCGAAAGCCGTTTGCGAGCAGCATATCGAAAGCCTTCTCCAGCGAAGTGCAACGAAGAAAGAGGCGAAACGAATGACGTCGGTGGCGGCCATTGATGCATGACTCGACATCCGGGTCTCTGCTGTCGTTCAGTAGCTCACCGAAAACATGGCGGCACAGACCGACCTCACCGCAGACGACGATGCGAGACAACAACTTCCGGAACTTGACCTGTGTCTGACTTCCGTCGAAGCCTGAAGCAAATGTGCCACGGTAGCTGATGGTGATACAGCTCGATGAATGATGACGTCGTTCTTCTGGATTCGTACGACTATTGCTGCTGCTGCTGCTGCTGCTGCTGCTGCAGGCACTGAACGCATCATTGGTTGCCATGGTAATGATGGACTGCGCCATGTGTGGCAGCTCGAAGTATTCAGCCTCCTGAAACGATGTGAATAACCTACATGAGTAGTAATCGTGTAATTAAGCAGCGTAAATCGTAGCCTAATTGTCAGATTTCTAACATATATATATGGCATGTGTATATAGATGTATCATATGAATGAGGTGGAGGCAGAGTAGCTGGAAAGGCGGATGTCATTAAAATCTGTCTGAATCATTCTTATCTGCAGTCTTATAACTTTTCAACCGCATATGTTTAAAATAAGCCCCAGGTCTCACAGAGAGGGGTCAGGCCGCAGGGGCGAATCCAGTGGGGGAAAATCCGGCCATGGCCCCATTTATAAATTTGCACATTTCTCACCAGCTATTTTAGCGCGGAAAGACCAACGAAACATTTCTGACCCAAGACCAAACATTTTGCCCTCCCCCCTGCGAAAATGTCTGTATCCGTAATCCGTCCCTAAGGGGGTTCTAAAGATTTAGACCTAGGTTACAATATATATAGGCCTACATGTCGATCCCATGCCCGCATCATTTATGCCAACTAACTTTGCCAGTCATACCCGCAAGAGTCTCTCGTGCTGGCGGAATCCAGATGGTAGCACGAGGACGTCATCGCGCAGGTAATCAAGGACATATCTGAAGAGAAGACCATCTGCATCATCGATGACGTAGCGTCCCTCGTCGTCTGTCTGCTTCCGGTCGCCACCACCGAACATCCTACCCAGCAACGAACCCGGATGTTTGGTTAGAGTGGTGTGCGCCGTCGTGTAGTCAACTCCGCCAACGCTTACCTCGACGACATGAGGGAATTCGTGATCGGCATTTCTGCTGCTGCTGCTGCTGCTGCTGCTGCTGCTGTTGCTGAAGATGACGACTTCTGCGTTTCTTTGATCTGAGGCGATGCTCGTCATTGTCTAAGACGTACAACGTTCTTTTGTTATGCGCGACAATTGTCGCTCAGACTAAAACGCTGAGATAATATTATTGTCGGCTCTTATGATTATTATAGTCTGCAACAGTGTAACAGTTTGTGCTGAAACTGCGATCACTGGCACACATTTGGACAGCATAGCCTATTATATGCCTGATCGATCCTATTATTATAGGCTATAGACTTATCGCGTGTTACGGAACATCTTGACATTTTATCGATGAGATGGATTCCTGAATCCGACAATAGCTTACCTGCCTACATACATGTAAGCTTACATGTGCGGCATGATGTGCCGCTGTGCGTCATAGCACGCAATCCTATAGATATATTACCTATATAAAGTGCACATACAAAATAGGTTTTGCACCTATACCGGTACTAGATGAATTGATGATACTATATGCAATGATACGATAGAACCCTATCTCGGAGTAACAAAATAGCCTACTGCAGGTATGTGCCAAATCATACCTGTACGCTCATATATACGTTAATAATCTAAACATAGCCTATACTCTCAAATGAACTTAATTAGTAGTTGAAAAATGTCGTATGAGCCTATCCTCCACCCTATCGATTGTAGCCTATGTATACGTCAAGATACATAGGCCCTATATATACTGTAGCTCAATACAAAAACGAAAGCCCAAATATACCTGCATTAAAGATCGATTTTTATAGATCTATGCAGCATGGGTCTTCGCCGATCGATGTGGAATATGTCAGTTCCCCGTAGGGCCGCCATATTATACTCAACGGAAGTCCATGGGGAAGATGTAATAGACTAGCGGTGAGAACATAATACCCACACGCACATTTTATGAAATGGACACGTCCCTGTATGTTAGGCTAACTTATACCTTGTAGCCTAATTGTAATTGTAATTGTAATTGAACATTTATATAGCGCCGCTCACAGATTCAGTAGCGCTCCCGACCCTAGTTAGCACTGCCGCTAACGAATAGCATAGTCTTCAGACGTTTCCTAAACAAAGGGAGAGAGAGACTAAGAAGCTCAAGACGAAGTTTGTGAGGAAGACGGTTCCAGTAGGATGGGCCAGCATAAGCTGGCCCATCCTTCAACGCTATAGGTTCCCATAATCGACATCGAGCCAAATATAATAATATTATTAGGCTAATCGCGATATATATATATATAATATTATATATACCTGCAGCCGGGCATGGTGGGTTTTTGCGCGACAGCAGGAGCGGAATAGACTACAGTCCGTGATCGCTCGTCTAGTTAGACATCGCTACATTCCAGAGGATAGCCCAACATTGGAGCAGCTGTGTGTAAAGGCAGATAGGAGTCTCTTAACCGATGTCCTAAACCCGCTCGATCCTCCCTCCTATACGAACACTGCCCTATTCCATGCGCCCAGACCACATGACCGAATAGTCCCACGGGCAGACAACTTATAATGAGAAGAACGTATTTAATAAGAATGCTTTATGATGCCTAATTTTATGTAGCCTAAGTGCGGTTATGCAGTTGGATTAATAAAGAATATACTTACTTACTTACTTACTTACTTATTTACTTACTTAGATAACGAATACGAAATTAAGTAAGTAGCCTATTTGCAAATGTCGGGAACCTAGAGGGCTGAAGGTAGGCTATAAGTTAACATGACGAGCGCACTTCAGCGGCACTTGCATAAACTAATAATAATATTATAACTCTTTATTCGATAATCCGGTTGACAGACCGCAATTACCCGGTTACAGTGTACAATGATTATTTGAAATATGCAGTTTAAACAAAACAATTCACAAGAAAGGAGATCACAGAATACAAAAATCTTAGCTATACTAACTGAGCAGACAGGCTGAGACAGCGGCCTGCAATACATATAGCGCTAATAGCAGCCTACAAAGCAGGGCTCGAACTCGCTAACTCTCGCACTCTACGCCAGCGTGTTATCCATTACTCTACCGGGTCCCCAAACTGAATTTTAAAATCCTAACAATTTACCCACTTTGTATAACATAAAATGTTAAAATTTGTGTTGGAAATTTTCAGAATCAGATATAATAATTTATAGGCAAATTGTGGTAAACATTTGCCAAAATTATTGGCAACATAATGGCGTTTATCGCTGCATTCACTCGCTACAGAGCCTCTGATTTCACCAAGTGTGAACTCAATGTTCTTAAGCTGTAATTTCCGGCAGCGTTGCCACTCCTTGGGTTTTTTCACAAGATCTTGGGTTTTTTGCTTGTTTTTTGGTGGAAAATCCTGAAATTGTGGACATTTTGTAAAGATTTGGACCGGATGACTAAAAAATAGGTCACCAGAATTTTTCGGACAGGAAATCGGAAGATTTTTTGGTCCGGACGACTAAAAAAAAGGTCATCAGAATTTTCGGACGGAAAATTGAAGGCTTCTTTGGTCCGGACGACTAAAATAATTAGGCCATCAGAATTTTTGGACGGGAATTGTGGACATTTTCGAAGATTTTGGTAACTTGGGTTTTCTTGAGTTTTTTTGACCCTTCAACTTGGGTTTTTTAATTTTTTAGAGTGGCAACGCTGATTTCCGGGTTAACGATTCGTCAGTCGGTGGTCTGAGAAATTGCGCGATATTTTTCACGAATTAATTCTAATTGGTCTGTTAAGTCGTTAAATCTGCTTAAACAAGTCATCATGAGTTCTACAACCGTCTTCAAAGGTTCATTCGGAGAGAAACCAAGCTCTAGGTTGAATATTTACTTTTGTAGTCATTGCCAACTCATTGGAGATTTTTCAAACAGTTTAACCCTTTTACCGACCGCAGATATTTGGTGTGTGCGGCCCGAATCCCCGAAACGAATTCCGGCCGGACACCAAAATCGATCTTCACAAAACCTAGTGATTTTTCAGACACTGAACTGTGTTAATCAACAACACTTGTTAGGTTCATTGGGTTATTGTTACTGACGGCTCGGTAGAACGTAGACAGTATGGCCGCCGCAGATAGGTGCAAAATAGAGCGGCCTGACATATGGCGATCGATAGCCCAATGTTTCCGCCACCTCGTGGTTAAACGGCGAGATATCTCGTAACTGGCGGCCAATGTGTTCAGTTCAATCGATTTTGTACTTGTGATTTGTTAGCGCAAAAACGCGAAGTATGTAATGTAAGAGGTACAGCAAGTTCGATTTGGCAATGTTTTGTAATTATTCTCTGTTGTTGCTATGTGTTGCAGAGTTTTGCGACCTCCAGGAGGGGGCAGCAGTAACATATTTGGCCATGTGGATGAAAGTCCACAGCCAGTAAAGGCCACTGAGCCTCCAAAGACCACCGAACCTCCCAAGGCCGCCGAACATCCGAAAGCCATTGATCCTCCAAAGGAATCCGCTCCAAAGACACCTGATGTCGTCAAAGAAACGACACCACAAGTTATTTCTCCGGAAACGAAGGAATCAGCTAAAGAGACATCAAAAGCATCTGGTGCAAAACAGCAACAACAAGTCCCTCAACAGCCTCAGGCAGCTGTTTCTGCAAGATTCAGAAATTCTGGTATGCTTCTGAGTCACTTTGTTTCCTTTGTCTTTGGAATTTATGACTGTTTCTGTGACTTTTATTGACTATCTCGTTTCAATGGAATTTGCCAACTTAGTTTTATTGATTTTCTGGTGAAATATGAATTTATTTTTAATTCAGCATTCATTTTTGAAATTCAGCTAGTTTCATGCTTAGGCAAAATGGACAAATAGGCAAGAAAACAGAAAGAGACATTTTAGCATTTATTGAAAACATACATGCTTAAGATGTTTGTGTGGACGTTGTATCTGTTTTCAAGGCTTTAATGCTATCTGAAGTGGTGTGTTAATCATTTGTTGCAAACTGTTGTTATTGTTCTTAGGTTTTAATCCCATCACTGGTCAGCCATATCCTGATGCTAAGGTATGTCATCATCATTTTATGAATTTTATTAAAATTTATCTAGGTTTTAAGATGTTCACATTTTGTTTCATCTTCCTAATTTAATGTATTTTCGCAAATATAACTCGCACACGAGTATAACATGCACCCGAATATAACCCGCTACTTTTGGGGATTTGAGTAAAAATTGATATATATCACGCACCCGACTATAAGACGCATTTTCGTGCCTCCATTCTCGCTAGTACTCTAGCGTGCATGCTAATGTTAATGTTACTCTAGCCTTATATAATTTCTGACTGCATAGAGCCATAACTTGTTCAATTAAGCACTTTTAAATTAAAATCATGTTTAAATAATTTGGTTTAAAAAAATCATTTTGCTAAAATGAACATTTCAATAAATGTCAACCACATATAATTTTCTATAAATATAAAAAATTGTAAGTGGAAATTACCTTGTTCCCAGTTCTTTAGCCTACTTGCGGCTTCACTAAGACGTAATATTACGTTTGACACATGAGATGGGTTAAATTTAAAGAATTTGTTGCATATATTTCAACGTAGTGAAGTGTATTGATCTAATAATAGGTTCAACCGACGGCTGATGAAAGGAAGCAGACGAGCATTACTGTGAAGCAGCCACCTGGCGGAGCTTCCAGCGGTCTCTGGTAAACAGCGGTACATGCATTCACGATGGAAGGAGCTGCAGTATTCACTTGCACGGAACATCATTCCTTCTTGGTCAGCACTTCTCCTTCAGCTCTGCTGCTGCTGCTGCGTGTGATGTGAATGTAGTGTGTCATTCCGTTTCGTTGTGTGTGCGCTGCGCTTGGTTCTCGGTTTTATATTCAGTCCTGTAAGTTCCATCTATCCTAGAGAATTATATAGGTAAATATAGAAATGTCAGCTGTGTGCCGTTGATCCATTCTCATTCACAAACAGTGTATTGAAGTCGTAAAAAATTATCTACAAATTGCATGATCAGTGGAAGATATTTGATGTAGTTTTCTGGCCTTTGAATTCTCTGGCAAAGGTTTGAAAGCTAACTTGCCATATCAGTTTAAATAAGTATACTTAAGAGTAATTATTGTACTGTAATGAGCATTTATTTTTATGTGATTGAGGAAACCCTTTTTTGTAAGTTGAATGAATTGACTACCAACTTGCTTCTGCTGCTGTACTGCTGATTTTTTAGGTCAAAACTGATGAAATTTTTTACTTTATAGAATATTTTCTCAGGAGGAAAAAGCAAATATTTTTTGCACACATTACTGTGTGATGCTTTTGATTGCTTTGCGTGTTTCTTGATTTCTGATTGGCATGTCAGATAATGTGACCTATTCTTTTGTGGTTTTGGAATGGAGTTTTGGTTCAAAATGACCAGTGATTTATGTGTTTTCCAGATTTCTTTGTATTCAAGTAAAATGTTGAGAAAAACCTGGCTAGACTGCAGATAATAGCAACTGAATCAAGTTACCTTGTTCAAATCTAATTAATTGTCCGACATTTATTGTGTTTTTGAAGCAGACAACAATAAGTACGCACTAATAAGTTTTTCTATTCGCTTGATGACTTCTTATACACTGCAAACAAATTGCTTTCAAAATTTAAGAATTTGCTGGCATATTTTATTAAGCAAAATTTATTTGATTTTCTTTTCTTAAGTTCTTTGATATGCTTCAAAAGTGACGTTGTGTAAATAGATGGCATGGCTTTGTTTGATTAGTGTGTTTGTCATACTGTTTACGCTGCCTTTTATAAACACTTTTACTTGTTTCTGTGATTTCTTCTTGGGCTGGCGACACAACAGAAACAACCATTTAGCAAAATTGTTTATATAATTATGTGTGCTGAAAATTTGAACAATAACGTTCAGCAGTCTTTTAGTATGGGTCTTGTAATGTTGATGATTTAATTTGATGAGATGAGTTATAAACGTCCAGTTGTCCACAGCTGTAGATGAGACACATTGGGGAATGACAATTAAACACTGTGTAGAGCTTATCTTGTTGAGTCGTCAGATTTTGCAGATATGTATTGGTCAGACTTTCCGGGTAGACAGATTGAAGAACAATCTGCTGTTTTTTATACATTCAGTACGAATATGGTAATCCAGATCTTTCAAGAAGAACTGAGCAATTAAAATAAATTCAGCAGTTTCACCATCTGACAATAAATTAGGTCTGATTAGTATTCTGACAGTTGCTCATCTTCTAACGTCCCTAGTCTTCTGCAAGTTCGATCAGTGATTATCCAATCCATTGTTTATTTGGATTTTGGATGTATCCTTACTGTCTCGTCTAAAGCTATTTTTGCTGGTGATTGTTCTTCGCGTTCTTCATATACCTGTTAAAGCTCTAGTTTTTGTCTAACTTGACATACTAACACGTTACTGCTTGCAATCAATGCATGGCATTTTTCTGTGAGCAGCTGCTGGTTTTGTCATTAATACGTGTTGGGCTACCGTATGTTGACTGCTTTTAAAGTGGGAATTAGAATTTTTCACTATCAGCTGTGAGAATTTCCGGACTCTACTAGCTTTATCTGCGAAGTTGAGTCATACCCCTTGCTGAGTACTCAGAAAATTGGAATGAACACCTCCTGTACTTCCCTTAGTGGGGAACTGAGGATTTGAGGACGTTCAGTACTGATTTGTTGAATCATTTGAAACATCTATCAGGTACTGTTCAAATCATTCAAGATTTCTCGTAGGTAAATTATCTTTTCATAGGCCTGGACGACTTGTTGATTATCAGTATCGTGTTCTGACTTGTATGATATCTGCATTTGTGTTTCGGTATCGATAATTTTGTGGAATGTTTTTGCGGTTTGATTTGTGTGCCTCAGGTCTATGCATGATTTTTGCCCACCCCTAGGCCTAGAAACGTATGTGTGCTTTATTAGACGCTATTTTCTTGTGTCATATTTTCTTATTGCTTCACTTTTTGTCGTGTGACTGGAATTTCTTACCCGAACTGCTTTGAGTTTGTGAGATATAAATGTTGCATTATTGCAAATTTCTTGGTGTTCCCACTGCTCATTATCTTAAAATCAGACTTGTAATGAATTTCAATATAACTTGGTGTATGCTGGGTTCTATTAATTTTCTTAGCATTTCTAAATGCTTTCCTTTAAGTGCATGGCTTTACTGATTCAAATTTTTGTGCCGTGATTCAAGGTTTTCTGTAGGATGAGGAACTTGTTAAAACAGTAGAGATAATTGAACTAAAACTGTTTAGACGTGCTAGAAAAATTGTCAACATGCAGTTATTCTGATTAAATATTATACCCTGCTTATATACAATGTATCATAGTTGTCAAGTTGCTTCATAATGGTTTAACCAGTTGACTTCAGTATTGTAATGGCAAACCTATGGTGTGTTCAAGTGTGTGGTATCAACTTTTGAAGTTGCTCCCCCAAAAAAGCATTTCTGCTGACTGATAATTTTATTGTTCTCAGATACTGTGGGTATTTCATTACAAGGCAACTATTGGAGTTCCAGTGTGTGCAGTTGAAGATCATATTGTGTGCCTCAGGAACAAAGGGTGATAATAAAATTATGTGTTGTTTCTAATTTCAGATTGTTCTGCACTTGATTTGATTTTGATCGTGTCTGTGCCGTGTGGTGCACTGGCAAAATATATTATATGCACAATTGATGTGTGCTTTTCGTGTATTCGTAAGAATGTGGATTTGAAACGTTGCTGTGGTCTTAACGAGCTGATTTGTTTACTTCTATATGGAATTTTGATCACTTCAAAAACTTTAAAAAAATGCTGGATCAATCATTGTTGGAATTTTGTGAGTTGTTTTATCTAAAACTAGTAGACGGCTTTCAAATATGACTTAGAGTTTGAGATTAGGCTTTAAGAATCTGCTGTGTCAAAAGCCGTCAGAAGACGCCTGGATATCCTCGGTAGTGAGTACATCTGAGCAGTATTTGACTCATTAATGCATACGACCAAGTTGGTGCATTGAAATTATCTCGATATCGGTCGTAGTGACCAGTTATACGCTATGTTGTACAGTATGACTTCAGACTGAACTGGTCTTTTGTTAAAGTTTATTAAATGTAGTTTAAAGGCATTGGCTAATGCGGCAATTAGAAGTTTTTAGTGGTTAACTTGGGTATGGTTGTACTTGTTTATCAAAAGCAGAGCATCAAATTTTGATATTCGAATCAGGTATACCGTATAGGTGAAATAGTTGATGCAGATAAATTTGACAAAATGCTGATTCTGCTGAAGATTTTCAGTTGCATGTTATAAATTGGGAAGATTTTAGTGATTTCATTATTATTTAAAACATCTCTAACTAGTGCCTTTTCAATTGCTCTCGTTACAGGATTTCTATTTGAAACTCTTGTAAACTTGAATACTTCTCTTTGATATTTGTTAATTCAGGATTGTTGTTGCCGAAAAGACAAGGTATAAATGAGTTTGTGAGGGACGGAAGTGAATGCTAAGCGAGAAATAGCTAACCTGCAGAGTTTCAGTCCACTTCAACATTTAATAAAACACTACTAGGATCATGCAAGAGGCCTTAACTCTTCAATGTTACTGATAAACCAAAGTCTAGTGAATCACTGCCTCCCTATTAGATAGTAGATAGGAGCTGTGGTGAGCAACTTGTGCTTGCCGGAACTCAATCAAAGAACTGATTTTACAGTGGTTGAGATTTTGTGACAATCCTTACCAAATCAATCAAGCCTATTATTATCATAAAATGTAAACAAAGAGTGGTGCAGGTTTGAAACTTGGATGTATCTACATATCATGACTGCACTCGGAACAATCACTGCATAATTATAGGCTAGGTACTATTTAAGCAGAAATGGTGCAAAACCTTTTTTGAGCATAATTGTAATTTCCAAACTTCTAAAGCACACTTGAAGCTATTAAGGCAAAGACACCAGCGTTGTATCAAGTCAGAGTAGTCCAAAGGAGATCTTAGTCCGGTTGCCAGAGTGGCAGGTATTTAGGGCGAGAGTGGGAAGGTGGAAAATTGGATGAGTCAGGTATGAGCTCTTGAAGAGATACGATGTCAATTTTGAGTGGAAAGCCTGAGGATTGGAGTGATGTTGGGAGAGTAGATTTTTTAGAATTTAGAGGGAGGTCATAATTATATACTTGTTGATGCCTGCATGCATGCAGAAACCAGTTTAACCTAATAATTGTAGGCCTACATAGAGCCGATCAGAGGCAATAATAAAATCATTTATTTAGGCCTATAGTGTGCGTTAGGCCTTGTTGCCCTAGACTGACTGTTTCCCCAGAAATACCTTTATTCATTTATAATTAGGATGATTCATAGAGTAATTATCTAAATTAGGCTAAAAGTGATTAAGAATTTCGGGGGAAAATAATTGCAACTTTATCTCTAGAGTCTGGAGTACTATTCGTAAACATGTTTTAACATAGCAAACAAAAGGCTACAACAAACATAGTCTAGATCAATAAATAATAGTAATTCAAGCAAAATATTAGGTGTTGCTTATATAAAATGAACTTATACATAAACCTTTAAAATTAGCTATATGTAACATGTTGCGTTCTGCGGGGCTGAAGTGTTGATTAAACGAAAATTATTGATTGATTGATGATTTCCATACTAAATGAGAGAAACCCAGAAATTGTGAGAACCATTTTAACTTCTGGACAGCTTGTGCAATTTCACCAAGAATTAGTATAATTATTAAACTTGTGTAGGACAACATGCGGATCGATTGATAAAGTTCACTATGATTTTTCTATTTAAATTATCCACGACGTTAACTTGCAGTCACCAATTGCTAGATGGCACTATACGAACTCACGAACTCAATCTTTTGTCTTCATCGATGTATCGTCTGTGGAAGGAAGTAATGCCCAAGGGCGATGGGACATTAGGGTGATATTAGGAGCGTTGATGGAATTCAATTAAACGCTCTGAAATAAAACATTCTCGGTGGACTAGGGTCGGAATATGTGGAGAGTATTGCGAGTCGCTCTTCAGAAAGGCGAGTATTACCGTTAAAAATTTACATTTGCAGAATTAGTGATCTTTGTCGTTCCAGTCCTTTTTGGTGCCACGTAAAATCTGAACTCGTAGGGCACTCTCTTGATCTATTTTTTAGGTATAGATTATTTCGCCGTAACTTTCGATTAACGGCCGCAGTTTGAGTTAGGTGTTAATTCTCGTGAAACGCTTCTTTGCCGTTGCCCTACTTTATAAACGGTAAACGAGCAAAAACATCGGCTCCGT
Source organism: Lumbricus rubellus (assembly GCA_945859605.1). Taxonomy (NCBI): domain Eukaryota; kingdom Metazoa; phylum Annelida; class Clitellata; order Crassiclitellata; family Lumbricidae; genus Lumbricus; species Lumbricus rubellus. The sequence goes on along the minus strand of OX243812.1, from coordinate 20,645,552 downwards.
CGCCGATATGCAGGAAGTAAACAATAGGCCTTTGGAAGCCCCAGATTAGGACATAATAGAGCGCTATGACCTACATCTATATAATAGCCGGTTAAATCCTAGAACGCCGCGGTAGCAAGTAAACATCATGGCGACCAAAGATCCGCTCGTAATAGAACGCGTGCACGTGACGGCAAAAAATAGCCCAATATTTTCGCGGACTATGGTGATGCATACGCCAATGTTTTCGCGAAAGTAAGTAAGTAAAAATACCATGAAACGGTTAGTTTAATAAATATTAATACGCTTAAATAAGCTTAATAACACAACAAAATCGATGGACCTTAACACATTGACCGTCATCTACGAGATACCTCGCGGTAAGCGCGAGATCTCGCGATATCTCCGCGGTTTATTACCGCGAGATTTCGCGGAGATATCTCGCGGTTTTTTACCGCGAGATCTCGCGCTTACCGCGAGGTATCTCGTAGATGACGGTCAATGTGTTAAGGTCCATCGATTTTGTTGTGTTATAAAGCTTATTTAAGCGTATTAATATTTATTAAACTAACCGTTTCATGGTATTTTTACTTACTTACTTTCGCGAAAACATTGGCGTATGCATCACCATAGTCCGCGAAAATATTGGGCTATTTTTTGCCGTCACGTGCACGCGTTCTATTACGAGCGGATCTTTGGTCGCCATGATGTTTACTTGCTACCGCGGCGTTCTAGGATTTAACCTAATAGCCTAATATATCCGCAAAAGTGTAGGTGTACGGCCCGTGAAAACTAATTTGAGTAGGCCTAGAAAATATTACTTTTGTTAGGATCAACAGACGTAAAAGAATGCAATATTTGCGAACGCCAGCGTTTAACCGTTAATCTGCCAGTTAATCGCGTTAAAAGTCTGAATGAAATTGTTGCTGATGTATTAAATTACAGGATGGCTCAGAAGTCTTAATTAAAAATTTTCGGAACAGGTTCTGAAATGACAACACTAACCCTAACCCTGACCGACCCTCACAATGCTTAACCTGACCCTAAATGACACGATGCCTAACCCGACTCTAGCCATTGCTCACGAAACCAGTAAATTTACGCACTATGGCCTTCAGCCTTGATCTAACTATAATGTTTATGGGCACTAACTTACTCATTTGCTTACTTTCGTGGAAATATTAGACTGTAGTAGGAACTTCCCAATCTGCAGCAGCTATATTGTTTACTTCCTGCACTTTGGTGACCGAGCTGATGTGCTTGTTTACCTTATAAACAGTGTGGCTAAGACATGTACACTTGTACAGTAGCAATATATTATGAGTCACATCAATGAATTTGACGTTTCTGCTGAAATTTTATTTGTAGTATCTTTCCGTTAAGAATATATAATTTCTCAGATAAGATGATCATCAACTACCTGCAGGTTGATTGGTGCCAAAGCTTTGATGATGCTACATTAGACTGAGTGCCATTGTCTATCATGTTTGTGTATCATTACCAGAGCATATGTAAGTCTTGGTGATTCCTTCTCTGTGACCAGGATGCGTGATTCGAGATTTGAAAGTAAAGCCATCACTCAGGTGCGCTGGCAGTGGTGATGATCAGAACACGCCAGAAAGTCAACATGGTCGTGCTGTATGCACTGCGACATCCTTCCAAATCCATGGAGCGCTTGTGTCACAGCGACCTCCTGTCAGGTAAGGATGAAGGCTACTTAAGACTAATCTGTAGACGTCTAGTCTACGCTGCTGTGGTTATGTTAATAATATAAAGCATCAGTTGGTTTCTTAGGGATGTAGTTGCCAGCAGTTATTGAAATATATATGGTCAATTGGTTTGGGGAATAATTAACCAGAATTTTTAGCCTATAAATAGTAGAGTTTTTTTATCTGGGTGATTAATGATTGTTATATTTTCTACAAAGAAAAAGTTTGAGAGCAATTGGGTTACCTAAATTATGTCTCTGGAGCACCCAATATATACGGTACATGCTTTCCATATATTGTTTTATTATAGAGTTCTGATTGATGATGTGACGAAGGAGGATAAAGATAGCAGATGCAATGAAGTGCACTTCGCTTTGGACCAGGATGATCGAACAGCTGCAAGTGAAGAGGATCCAGGAAACAACAATGCCACTGGGTACATTGTTTTTTTGCGTCTACAAATAGCATTCAGTCCATGTACAAAGACTTTTTCAGCACAGCTTTTCTTCAGCCTTGGTTATGCAGAGCTCTGCAATATGTCGCTATATACTTTAGCACTTACAATGAGAAATTTAATGTGCATTTATTGCTAAGCTGTGTCATGCGTGGTCAGCATCCTATTTTTGGACAGGAGTTGCTTTGCTACTTTATATGCTCTGGTGTTTTCCCAAGAATTGATTATATACATAGTCTTAGACTTAGACACAGTCTAAGATAGCGCCTTGTTCTTTCCTTTTGCACCGTGTTACACCAAACATCATATTCCTGAGTACTAGTCATTGATTGTACCAACGATCTATGTATGTTTATATATATATTGCTGCTGAGTAAATTCAGCTCTTCAGCATGTTTCAGATGCATGTGCACTGTATGTGTCCATTTAGATATTTATATATATATATGACACTTTGTAAAAGCCTTTAAATGACCCAATAAGCAATTACTATTTAACAAATTTAAACTAGTACTCTTGTTGCAGTAATTAATGTGTTGATGTCTAAGACTATAGCTGCAGAGAGTTCTATGGCTGCATTTTGAGCTGTGCTATATAAATGCTTAATTACAATGACTGTTATGGGTAGTGGTTTGTCTTTTAAAATTCTTATATATGCAAACAGGTGGAGTGGGTCTGATGGCCAGCATCAAGACAACCACAGTGAGGATGAGAATGGTCAAACCGATCAGCAGACCGACTGTAACTGGAACTCGTGGTACAAGACCTTCCACCAGGATAGATGGTCGCACTATCATCCGTGCAACATCCTCGAGGCTGTCACGTGGGTACGTTCGTTGCGAGATCGCTCCAAGTTCTTTTTTGTGTCAGTGTTTCATCACTGGTTTTAAGTAATTTATATTTTTATCGCTTGAAATTTTTTGTGAATATTGAGTCGACAAGCATGAATCTTAGTAGTTCCGGACTATGTGGAGCGGGTGATAATTATTGATTATTTGTTTCTCTCGTGTATTGATTGCTATTGATATTTTGAACCTTTATGACAGTATATTTTAAGTCATGTGAAGTGACACTCAATAGAGTAGTTGCAGGGCATAAAAATTTGTTGCAATACAAATTGCAACAAGATGGACCTGGTTTATTATGCCTGTGAGGCAGGCTACTGTTGGTGAAAATTTAGAAAATTTCTGTCTGCATGTACGATAGTAAGAGCTTCACATTGATGTTGAAATCATTGGAAAAAATTCAAATATATGCAAGACAGGTGGAAATAGCAGGAAAATGTTGCGTAGAATTGAAAGGAGGTTTTGATCTTCTCTAGGGAACAGCAATCCTTTCGGGCTTTCGCTTTTCTCAATTCCTCGACCCTCTGAAAGACCGTCCTCCGCAAGAGGTTCAACGATGTTGGTTTCAGCAGATGCAGAAGGTCGCCGCTTCCATCATCAAACAACACCTTCTCCAGTTTGAGGCCGGATACTATTCAGTGTCGACGACTGTCAAGTCTGTGCTTCCTCGTGGTGGCTTCAGTTCATTACCTCTTCCGTCATCCATAGCGGTGGAGGATCGCGATCAGAAGTTGGATGGAAAAGGCTCGGCTAAATCGTTCGGTGTCTTCTCGTTTGGCCACGTGCGCAATCGTGCAAGCATTCCATTGTCGGAAAATGTTTCACCACCTCAGGTGTGTTAGTAGTTGTCTTGACAACCTTTGCTAGGATAGTACTTGGATTGTCAAAACTGAGCAGCACAATTTCATGTAAATTAGTTTGCAACAATAGATTTAGTAAGTGAGGAGCGCTGTGATGGAGACCTGTGTAACTGTGAGTAACTTAGTCATCTTGTGGGTAGTTTGTTCTGAGACAAGTTGGGAAATATGGTTAATTGTTTATATTGCAATACATAATATTACATATACTGCCAATAGTCTGAGAACTATGTTGCTATTTTCCATTTGGAGATACTGTTCAAGAAATTGTGCTTCTGATTGTTCAAATTGTTTATTTGCGCTGAAAGTAATCATCTGTTCTAATTGACCTTGTCTATTACGTTTGGAAAAATTTATTTGACGTGTTCTCTACACTCTACAATGTAGGTTGTTAATTTAAAGTCATGATAGGAAGTCCAGAGCAAAGAACTTTGCGGATTTCTTTTTCACTAGTGTCCTAGAAAATTCTAGCTGCTAACTGAGTAATTTTGCCTTTAAAACAGTCAATAAATAGACAGAAGGCTTGTGGCATTTGAAGGGACAGGTCAACCATTCGCATATGACGCCGATTACAAATTGTTCAAGGGTAGAAATTTGATGTTTGTCATTCTGTGCAATAGGTGCATGAAACTGTGAAGCCTAAACCGTCTACAACAACATTTCCTGAGTTCGTAGCATCTGCGGAGGTTTCATTGTCTGAGGCTTTGAGTAACTGGGGAGAAGCGCTACGAAGTGTAACAGCTGCGATGAACAATGCAGAGGGAGTGCGACTGGCTCGTCATGGCGACATGGAAGGTGCCGTTCGTTTGTGGAAAAAAGCGATTGACGAAGCAGAGTCGGATAAAGCTCACTTCAATCTTGCGTTGGCTTATGAACAGGGCCTCGGAGTTGATAAGGACTTGGATAAAGTGAGTTCAGATTAATGTGTTGAGAAATGATGGTGTATGTGATGGTGAATGTGATAGACATGGAAATATTAAAATTTAGTTTGACCGAAAAATCATAAATCTAATATTTCTGCTACTGAACATTTTCATCGCTGTGGCACCTCAGAAGTCATGGCAATGTTCATCAATGTTGTGGACCATAATCATCATCAGTTTTTGTGACATCTTGTTTGAGTGACCAGTTGCTTGTCTCTACAGCATAGAGTAGCATTTTCCAAAGTGGATTCAGCGGAACGAAGGGTTCCACCGATACATAATAGGGCGAATGGCTAGACAAGGGTTCCATGAATCAATAAAAAGAAATTTTTATTGCAATGAAGTATTCCAGTTTTAAAAAAATTTGCAAAAAGTTTCTAGAAAGTTTTAAACTGCCATCTGTCTTCTATGTTTTACAACTGTGCGTAATTAGTGATGTAGCTTTTCCGGAAAGATATTTTTCCGGAAAGTTTCCGGAAAGTTTCCAGAAACTTTCCGAAAACTTTGCGGATATTTTCTGTAGGGCGAAAAATACATATAACGCATAAGATCACATTTTCCCTATAAGAAACATAGAAAAAGTTGAGTTTTTAAAGTTCCTTTTATTTACAGTATTTCTGGCAAGGTGGGAAATGTTCACCTTAAAAGAATTAAAATGACCATTAAATACTTTCATTATCAGTTCAGAATATCTGACAATTTGACATTTTGGCAACTACTTTGAGCCGCTCAACTATTTCTTTCACTGTGCTATTTGGGATTATGTTGTAACAATTAAATGGTGATTTACATTAGCTGCAGAGGCGGATCCAGGGAGCGGCTTATCCAGCCATGACCCCCCTCCATTTAGAAGTGCCCATGTATCGTGCCCCCCCCCCCCATTTGGTTTCAACAAGATTTCGAACAATGAATATAATGTGTAATATGTTTGGTATAAAATTGTATCTTTTTCGCAAAAATTTTACCTGATGACTAAAAAAAGGCTTTTTGGCGGTAAAAATGGTATGTTTCCCAGAAATTTTGACTTGACGACTAAAAAAAGGTCATCAAAATTTTTTGTGGATGTCAAGGAAAAGATTTTCCAAACTCAAGGCCAAGAATTTTGCCCCCACCCCCTCAAAAATTTCTGTATCCACCCCTGATTAGCTGAATCCTTGAAAGTAAGGAAATAATGTAGGCCTAAGGAATTTTAGAAGTAATAAATTAACGAAAATAATTATGGAAAGTAAATAAATAAATAAATAAATAAGGTTACATAAGATAATAAAAAAGGCTTTTCCTTAGTCCATACACCACTTTCTCAAGGCAACAACTCATATATAGGAAATTTAAACCAAAACATATTCTTTGCTGATTATCAAGAACAGCAGATTTGAAAATAGATTAGTCTTGCACTGCAATGGCAATAACATATTTCAAGCATAAAATAATTGTATGTAGGAATTAATATGTTGCAGTACTTATTAAAACATTTGGTTTCTATAGTGTACTGAATCAATTGCTGCTTTTGCTTCATATTTTCAGAAGTAAAAAAATAAGAAGAGTTAGGTGACCAAATCATAATTTTTTCTCCATAATAACAGTGAAGTCTTATTGCAATTAATTCATAAATGTATTGTCGGTGTATACACTAAACAGTAAGCAATAAGTGTCGTTTATTGAATGAAAAAATCAGCAATGACTAAATAATATAGCTTACAGTGATTGATGTTTAAGCATATTTATTTATTTAAATTGTTATTTAGTAATATTGTGTTGATGGAAAATATCGGAAATTTTCGGAAAGTTTCCGGAAAGATACGTCGGAAAGTTTCCGAAAGTTTCCGGAAAGATATGAAACTTTCCGGGAAAGATTTCCGCCTCACAACACTATGCGTAATAAATTGAAACTTTATTGCCCATTAGCAGGCCAGCAACTATTTTATTGCACTGACCTACGTAGATCAGAGCCGTAAGTTGGAATGGGGCATAGTCATCTCTTCGATGATACTGTTCCAAATGCAATTAATCGCAAAAGTTTAAAGTATCGTTGAATCAGATTGTCGTTTTGGTTTATTGGCAATTACTGGTAATTAATTATTATTATGACTCACTGGTTGCTGACACTGTTTAACATTTTAACATCAAGTTTACTAAAAGTGACTGGGTGACCAATGCACGATGTTTTTTAAACCTGTGCTTTGACTATAGCAATTGAACTCTTTATGTGAGCCAGCTTATTTGTGACCTTATTTTTTCTGGATTGTTTCAGGCTCTGGAGCACTATTCATGTGCTTCACTCAAGGATCATCCTGCTTCGCTGTTCAATTCTGCGATGATCCATCTTCGACGACCAGTTGAACTTGACGCTGGCAAGAATAAGATGATCGCCATGAAACTGCTCGAGCAGGCGGCTGAACTTGGTCTGAAAGAAGTAATGAAATGTCTGTTTTAATCCGTTTCCTATTAAGATTTCAGCTGTCTCTTCTTTATTTCAAATGGGGTTCAATCCCCAAAATCTTCTTTTTTTATTTAACCCTTTAATGCCGAGATGGTAGTTAATGGTATGAGAAATCCTATACCCTCCGGCATTAAAGGGTTAATGCTTTTCTCACATCTGGCTTTTTCGTCTTATCTGTTGATGTGCACATAAATATGACACTCATTATAACCTGCATCATTATGAATTGAATTCTAGTAGACTTTACAAACTTGACTAAATCTGAGAAACTGACCTTGTTGTAAAGTAACTGAATGCGTGAAACAAAAGCTCAAGTGCAGTGTTGTCATGGATTGTGACTCCACAAAGCTCATCATAAAGCATCCGCAATTCCACATGTCCTTTTGATGTTTTATTTCAGGCCCAACGAGAGTTAGGCGTTCTTTACACAGAGCTGCCAAATCGTGACATGGTCCAAGCTGCATCACTTTTTGAGAGAGCAACAGCACAAAAGGTATGTAAGTCTATATATAAAGCGCTCGTTTAAACAAGTTTTTGACTGTTTTTGACTTTTTCTTTCACTGGTAAGATCAAGCATTGTTGTCATTTGTTAAGTCAATGTTTTTCTGATTATTTGGGTGGAACGGACGAGTTTTAAAATCTCTAATATTACACAAAAGTATTGAAGTTTTCTCAGTCCAGAACTTATCTTACCTTGTCTTATAGTTTTTATTTGTTGTTGCCATTGAGTTAAGGTAACTTTTATCCAAAATTTGCTTTTATTCAGACTTTGATTTTGACAATTTTGTGTTGTTGTTATCTTGTGGTTTGAATGGGCAAAAGTTTTAAAATCTTTAATATTGCACTAGGGTATTTAAGTTAAATTCTCAGTCCAGAACGTATCTTGTTCTGATACTGCTCGTAAAAATCAGTTCATTTCATATTAAAATTACCTTTTTGATCATTTAGTTAGATGCTGTATTTGTCTTGCAGGACGTAAAGGCGACATATTTCTTGGCCGTTTGCTATGAGAATGGTTGGGGCATTGGGCTGAATGAGGTGATGGCTGCAACACTTTACGAGACGGCAGCTGGTGGTGGTCACGCTGAAGCGCAGTACAACCTTGGAGTCTTTTATGAGAAAGGAAGAGGAGGTAATTTATGCAGTTTGAATCAGGGAAACGGAATGCAAGAAGCCAAATTTATCTGAATTTGAAGCTTGAGTTTATCAAAGTTTCAATACATTGCCTTTTTCCTTCTTAATTCTACCATACCTCTTTCCTTATCTCTTGTTTTTTCACCCAAAAGAAGAGATGCTGTAATGGAGATGCGTTCATTCTAGAGAGCAAGCAAGGAAACGACGGACGTAAAACTGAAGTTCTGGTTGAATCTGAGTTTATCAAGCGTTCACTATATTGTGATGTCAACATCACTTTAGAAGGGGTCATTGAATTTCAAAGCACTCTGATGGTTACAGGTGCTCCTCTGAGAAGTAAAGAATTTGACTAGTGAAATTCCGATGCTTGAAAAACAGATCTTCATGATTTCATTATTGGATATATTTGAAGCATATATATTAGATGAACTGTGAGCAGTGAGAGTAAAAAGTTTGATGTAGTGTATTTTTTAATCATCTTATCTTGGAAGACAGTGATAATAAAATATCTAGAAGGTTTGAACACAGATGTATAGTTGGACTAATGCAACCAAAACATGCATTAAATATATTATGTCTGTTCACCTACAAAGGTGTAAGAACTGTTTGGAATTTAATTTTGAATATGCTCTGAAATCTCAACATATCTCCTCCAATATGTGATATACCAAAATTGTACAGCCTTTTACATTCTTTAATCTTTGCCTGCTGATAAAATTCAGGATTAGCATCAAGATAAGAGCTTTCTTTGAATGACAATTGTCAGATTTTGTTGCAAAGCTTTTCATTGGCATCATTGTTATATATCGGAGTTTTGTTGTCGTAGGTTTGGCATGCGATCAGAGAAAGGCACTGGAATTGTACAGATTGTCGGATGGCTGTGGATGCTTAAAAGCAAGACAGGAGCTCAAACGACTTGAGGTCACTCTGGCCAAAGGCAAGGAAACACAAGACAACAGTTTCAGCAGAACTGGTATACCATTTAAATTTATTTACCTTAATGCTGCTTTTGTCGTTTGATAAGTTCAGAAGTACAGAATACACAGAGAATTTATCAGTTATGAAATTAAACGCTTTTCATACATTGAATTGCTGCTTCAGTCTATTTCAAATATTGACTTCTATAATATTTATTCATTCATTCATTCATTCATTCAGGAATTTCTGTAACACTCCGCATGAGGACTACTCGGAAGCGCTTCCAAATCTAGCACGGCAAAAAAGCACAAACTTTTTTAGTTGAATAAAAAAATGCTTCTGTGCGGCTCCAGGAAGTAGACGTAGTTCCTGTGGGGAGCACATTCCAGACCACTGGGCCCAACATGGGTAAATGATACATTTATTTAAGCATTTTAGAGGCTTTACATTATATTAGCATTTTTTCTAAACAATATATCTGAATATGGGAAATTGGTTGACTGTTTTTATTTAGCATGAATTAAACAGGGTCTGAATTCTTTTCCAACTGTTAGGTTCTGATAAGAAAACCAGCTTCTACGGACCGCAGTCTAAGCTGCCTCCAGCAGCCTCCCGCTTCTCTCGCCTGACATCTAGCTGTGAGTCGGATATACTTTCCGAAGACTCTGATACAGAATCTTTCTACCTGGATTCAGTTTCCGAATCATCATCATCGTCGGATGAAGATGAGGCACTGAATATGACTGGGTCTCAGAAACACATGTCTTCCACCACATCTGAGAAATCACGCAAGCTTATGTTTGGTGGAAAGAAGTCTCTGAGGTCCGGTATCTTCGTCGGCTTCTCTTCAGACGAAGAAGCAAGTGACTCCTCCTCAGAGATTGAAGAATACACAGAGGATCCACCCATCAAGTTAACTCGCTCGCATCTTGCGTGAAATTAACGAACATGGAACTGTTGCCAATAATCCCAGTGACGTTGCTGGATTATATTCTTATATATACATTGGATCGTGGATGAGTTGGCGATGAAATTTAGCCGTACGGTCCTAGGATGTGCATTTTGCTGCACGTCAAACTCATTCTTCTAATCAGCACCGATCTGCTGAAATTGTGATATGGGTATCTGTTCTGTATAGGACTTGTGGTAAAATAATTTTGGGGAAATTAAGAATGATTTCTTAATGAATTGAAATCGTGTTTCTGTTAAAATTTTATAATTTATTTAAAGCACTTGTCACAATTGCTGTCTGTAAACCTCTATCTGCAATGTTAGGTATGCTTTGAGCTAAGACAGTGGTGGAAAGATTAGAGTATAATTGAGTCTTGACAAGCGTTTTAAATGATGGTGATTTGGTAAGCGTGTTAGACGATTACAAGAATGAAGAGCACATTACCTTATTATGCTTTCCAACAGGAGGAAGTCCTTTGAGGCAATGTCGTGCATTTGACGACAGAATCGGAAGTGTAACAACCTTGGAAGATGCTTTGAGTAACATTGTACTTTTTGGAATTGAAAAGGGAACCTATTCCACTGTCCGTAGTATTCCGTACTCTGGCAGTGCAGTCCCAAGACAGGACGAGGAAGTGACTCTAATCCTCTTTTAAGCATCAGTTTATGACAAGGAACCCTCATCAAAAATTTCGGGCATTCCTGTTTTTTGGGCAAGTAGCAACAAAATTCACGGTGCATTTAGTAAAAATGAGCGAAAATTTACGTCGTTCAAGAACACCATTTTGTTAATAGCCGATCAAACAATAAGAAAGAAACGGCGCGTTCGAATTGCTAGGTCTATTATTATGTATCGTTGTTAGTGTTCTGCCTCAAATCACGTCTGATTTAGCAAAGATGAGACAATAATATTAACCGAAATCAGGCTATACAGGCTCTGACTATTTGACAAGAGAAGAAGTAACGGAGGGCTTCTCTTTGCACTTCTATAAGTTCTATTTACAAAACTAGGCCTACTATTTTTTTTGTAGAATACATGCAAACAGTGCCCATGGGATTCATGCAATTAGTTTGTTTATCGACGGGGTTTTATATGCATTCGTGATAGCCTGCATAGAAAAGCAATACCGGTATGCCTAGGCCTATAGGCCTACTAGTAGATTGCATACCGGTACTGTAGGCGTTTCTTTATCAGCAACAGCAGATGTTGAAGCAACAACTTGCCTGCAGACGTTTAAAGTAATAATAACCATCCTTATCATTATATTTAACCTTCATAACCTACATTAGGCCCATGTGCACGTCCCTGGTGACCTATGTGCACGTCCCTGGTGGCCTAAAAGGTTTAATTTTAATGAAAGCGCTACATAAAGTTTTTGCTGAAATACGCAATTGTAATTTGTAAGCCTAGGTCTATTTGTTATAAGCACTAAGTCTTGTAGACCTATTTTTCAATCGCGAATTTTTATAGCGTCACTCACCGCCAAGTACGATGTCTGTAATATTCATAATAAGTAGGCTACCGGTAGGCCTATTATTTATAAGACTTCAGTAAACGTTTACCAGCAGAAGTTTGGTCACTGTTGTTGAGTAAGTCAAGTTGAAATTCGCACGTTTTCATTGGGTAGGATATTGTTGTTCTTTAAGGGTTTACTGTCAAACCCGCGCGCGCAAATTAAGCCGTGCATAGGCCTAGGCATAGGCGGTGATAACCGCGCTCACGAACTTTGTTTGCGCATCTGTTGAAGTTCTATATTGTAGGGTCGTTTCAGATAAAGTGAACCACTTTTCACGTTTGGCCACTTTGCTACCTTCAGAAGCATCGTATCAAGGATTCAAAGACATCGTTTTAAAGAGCAGTGATTGCTCTATAAGGCTATGCAGTTAAACTGGACCGGTGTTGAGGTTGAGTGGGTCATATACCAATTCAAACTTTTAATGTCCAGTGGTTCTCTTTACCTGAAGTTTAAGATATAGTGAATCAGTTTTTTCGATAAAGTGAACCAGATCTTGCTTGTATCAAACTATACACTTAGGCTATCCAAATGCAAAAGCCTAATAGTTTATATAAATCACAGCAGAATGTAAACATTTGCACCAATTTTAATATGTGTCAACCTAAACTAAACTTAGAAGTTGATCATGAGTTCATGCACAGGCATTGAGACTAGGCCCTATGTCAACCATGGATCTGGTAATGCTGAGATTGCTCAAGAGATGGCCACATCTAGCATTCATTTGACCAATCAATTAGACCAGTGACTTAGTCATAGCTATGCAACTTTTATGTCAGTAGAGCTATCCTTTACAGATCTTATTTTGGTACCACACAGAGAGTGGCAATAGGCAAAAAGAGCACAAACAGCAAACCTCCAAAGTTTAAATCGACCAGAGCAGCCACAATTGCATTTGTGGATTCAAGATCATCGAGGAATGCAGTCAAACATAACAATTATTCAATGATGGTTAAGATTTGATTCTCTACAATTTTTGATAGTACTGGGAGAGGCCTAATGTTCTGTGAGTCAAAATTTCTTGCATCTTATTAAAGCCTAGCTTGCATAATAAATTTTTGCTGCAACTAAGAAACACTGTGTGGTACCAAAATAATATCTGTAAAGTTGACATTGTCTCAATGCCTGTGCTTGAACCGAGACCAAAAACTACGGCACTGCTAAAGTTGCTTGATAGAGTTGGATTATGCAGGTTCTGCATTCTTAACACCACTATTTAAGCTCGAGTCAGACACTTTTACAATCTCACAACTGGGTGCCAATTTTAGGTACCTGGTAGCCTAATACAATGTTTCAATGTTGCCTGGTGAAACTGAATCACACAATGGCCAAGTCTCAAAATAACTGGCCCCCACATGCCAAAAACTGATGAAACTTTTATATGCATGCCTGTTTTGCGAAAGCATGTTGTCTTTCAATGCTCTTTCCATACAACCTGCATGGGTCCCACGTATATAGGCCTATGTCTATTTTTATTGTTGTCTTTTCTTGTGTTTTGTTCCATGATGGTGGAGTCTTCCCATTGTGGTGCAAATAAATTTATAGCTAAACTTCAAAAATGGATTTTTCGATAATAAAATTATTAGGCCTACTAGCATTAATTTGCTTACAATGTGGGCTGATTTTTATGTAGTCATAAGTAATATCCAATTTAGGCCTATCTATAATTCATTTACCAGGCTATTAGCCTATCAGATAAAGTGAACCACTGGTTCACTTTAGTTGGACTTTTGTGGTTCACTTTACCAATGTGTGCAAGCAAAGTGGACCGCATGATTAAACTGGCACAAACGGCTCGCGGAATCGTTCAATCAGACATTTAAACTGCTTTTTTAATTCATTCACATGCCCGAATTCATACAGAGAAACATTCCCTGCATAGGTTAATGCATTTAGCCGTAAAACCGACTTTTGTTATACCCCCTCTAAAAAGTAGGACACTTCAATTTGGGGAATTTTCGTCGGCGTCCGACATTTCTCTATCGATCATAACATGAGGTTGCTAGGTATGTTTCAAATAACCCGCTGACTTGGTAGCCAAGAGGCAGCGCAATCTAAAAATAGCCACCGCGTGAATTTGACATTAATAGTTTGGTGCACAGGCAATTTCTAGCAGAATTGGTTCACTCAACCTGATGGTTCACTTTATCTGAAACGACCCTAACACACGTAGCCTACGTTCAAGAAGTGAAGAACAATGCTTTGAAAATAATGGCCTATATAATAAGCTAATGAAAGGAGGAATGAGTCGAGACATCAAGAAAAGAATGGTCAAGGCACTGATCTGGAGCGGGTATCCGTTGAATTCAGCGCGCACATTAATTTTTAAGCGACCTTCATTTCAGCGACCTCAATTCGCCGCCGCACATTTCAGCGCGTATTCAATTCGGCGACCTTCATTTCAGCGCTGCTTCAAAAGTACGTTGCTAAAGGCCTAAACCGTGCGCAAACAACACGTTTTATTGATAATAGCATCAAAGTAAAATCAAAGCAAAAACAGTTGTGGATCTTCAAAGCCAAATTGTTCTTAATAATGAATTGAGTAGGCGCTGAAATGAAGGTCGCCGAATTGAATACGCGCTGAAATGTGCGGCGGCGAATTGAGGTCGCTGAAATGAAGGTCGCTGAAATGTGCGCGCTGAATTCAACGTAAACCTCTGGAGCGTCACACTGTACGGAGCAGAGACCTGGACGATGAGAAAGGAGTATGTCAAACGAATAGAAGCGTTCGAGATGTGGATATGGAGAAGGATGGAAAGGATCAGCTGGACAGAACATAAATCAAATGAAGAAGTACTGAAGAAGGTGGAAGAAGAAAGATCCTTGATGAATACAATTCGAACAAGGCAGAAGAACTGGATAGGACATGTACTGAGAGGCAACTCCTTGCAAAGAGACATTGTGGAGGGCAAAATGGAGGGGAAGAGGGGAAGAAGAAGACCTAGGGAAAAGTTCTTGGACTGGATGATGGAGGATGGATATGGAAAACTCAAAGAAAAAGCACAACATCGAGAAGAGTGGCGTCGTTGGGCATCTGGACCTGCCGAAAGGCAGCTTACATAAAAAAGAAGAAGATATAATAATGCTACCGCACTCATCATACTCAAGGTTTAAGTCCACCTGAACCTACATTATAAATCGTCAGCAGGGGCGTAGCTGGCGTTGGGCTTGGGGGCTTAAGCCCCAAACGAAACTGAAGCCCTTCCCCAAATAAATCAAGCCGTGTATGCTTAGGTCTACGGCTAAATATTTGAATTTATGATTAACTTATAAATGCTACCGCACTCATCATACTCAAGGTTTAAGTCCACCTAAAGTCCTAAACGAAAAATCCTAGTTACGTCCCTGATCGTCAGAGCCTGAGCAGCTTAAGAAATTATATATATATATATATATATATATATATATATAATTGCTTACTAACGGTAATTGGTGTATTATAATGTTATTCGAGTGCCTATACTGTGTTTACCTACCATACACGATGCTTACGACGAGTGATCACGATGACGGCAAGCTTCTCTCGCGTGTCAGTTCTGATCAGTTAACTTAGTTGGTCACGTGCAGGTTTTTGGTTCGTTCGGAATTTCAAAGCGATCTTGGCATTCTTGGATTTTTCTTTTCGTACTTCGGATGTTGCTGAGGTCTCGCCAACATGGACCGTTTTATTCAAAGAAATGTTGGAGTAAGCCTACTTACTAACTGCATGCACAGTAAAAATCACAGAACTGCTTTGATTGACAATTATTATTATTCAATCAATCAATCAATCAACCAATCAATGTATCAATCAATCAATCAATCAATCATTCATTCATTCAATCAATCAATTAATCATTCATTCAATCAATTAATCAATCAACCAATCAATCAATCAATCATTAATTCATTAATTAATTCATTCAATCAATCAATCAATTAATCAATCAATCAATCAATCAATCAATCAATCACTGATGCATGGCGAATAGTTTCAGTTGCGAAGAACGTTCACTGTCTGCAGCGTCTGCACTAATAACAAGTCCGCAGCAAAACATGCGTGTTCGTTTAATATAGGCTAGATATTGCTTAGCAGAGCCATTCTCTGCTGTTCATTGGTCAAGAAATAGAACGTGTGTTGCTCTTTTTTGATTGCGATGCCCTTCGTCTAATCTTCAGATGAACCATCTGCTGAATTTCTGATTTTTTTGTCAGGTGTAGGTCTGTATCTAATCTTTGGCCGAAATCTTTATCTCGTTAGTATGCTTTGATAAGTTAATCGACGCTGCCATTATCGATAGCATTGACGTTTGGCCAAGACTGGCGAGAGAAATTCGGGCCCCTACGCACGCAGAGCAGTCGAGGACCCCTAAACTGTTGTGAAGATTTCTGATAAAAATTTGTTTTGCCCCTCTGTCGGCGGCCCTGCTCATGGCACGTAGGCTACAGCAATGACGTGAGCAACAGGTGCTGATCTTCTCAGAGTAAATGTTCGTTTCAATGCCAGTGCGACCGCCTTAATTTCCTATAAAAGTCGGCGACAAAATAGTCTGGACATCGACTGCCTTTCAGTCTATCTTCTGAGGAAACATGCGTTGTTTGGCTGCTCTTCTGGCTCTTGTCTGCCTCGGTAAGTGATCTCAGTTGACAAATAATTACAATTTATTAGAGAATCACAGTTACATTTTAATTAAATCAATAGACCAGATCTTTACCGTTTTAGAAATGTTTCCGTTTTATCTTGCTGAAATGTTGTGTCACGGCCAAAAACATTAAAATTATGGCTCCTAAACATTTCCTAGACTTCCTAGAGCGACTTTCCACGAGATCAGGACGAAAAGGGTTTAGGCCTAGGCCTATATACTTAGCCTTATTTATTTAGTCATAGAACGATCTCCAAAAGCGAAATAGGGCCTAGGCCTATACCGTACTACAATTCTTACTTTCAATATATTCGCCAACTTGTGGGTTATTTAGTTACCGTAGGCCTACCGTATGTTGTAGGATAATAGGCCTATAACTAGCATTTTGAGTTAGCTTAGAATCCTTAGATCCTAATGCTGTGGTTCCAGGTAACACATCCAATTTACAGTCCATTTAATTAAAGCTAATCGATCGGGAAATTTATACGAATAACAGATAATAGATAGTAATAACTGCAGGTCAGGTGAAACCGAAACTGTCGTTTCAGCGATTGATGTTTCCCATATCTTTACCCACTAATGCATGGATGAATGATGTGGTAACGCACTTAGTTCGGTGGTTTACACACCAAATACATGTAGGTTGATAGGAAAATTCAAATACTGTATAGATGCAATTGCTTCTATTAACACAAAACAGCTGAGGCTAGACCGCAGCACTTGGACTACAAACCGTCCATCAGCATCGATCCGTACATCCTCGGCGGAACAGAAGCGTCTCCAGGAGAGTTTCCATGGCAACTGTCTCAGCAGAGGGGTGGTGGAGGGTCGTGGGGCCACAGCTGCGGTGCCTCCCTCCTTACTTCCAACTCTGCCCTCAGCGCGGCCCACTGCGTCGATGGAGCGTAAGTAGACTTCAGTTTTAACTGCATATCAACCATTGGAAGAACTTATTTTGCTATTTTCAGGCCTATTTAGTCCTATTTATTTAGTCCAGGAACAATCTCCAAAAGCGAAATACCATTCTTACTTATAACTTCTAAATTTAAAATTGTTCAACGAAACAACGATTGACACGGAAAAAGAAACAAGCCTTTCAACGGACGTCTAAATGCTTGATTGACTAAAGATGAATGGGTAGGCCCTATTACGAAATAAGGTATTAACTGTGATTTTTCAAGGGCAAGATTTATAGTTGCTTAATGACATGATACACGAAGAAATCCAATTTGATTTTATTCGTGGTATTTTCACATAGACTACATGAACTACATAATTAGGCTATTTGCTTAAAGTCTTACTATTACTATTCAGCAAGATTCCTTTGGTCCTTCCGTGGCCTCCTCTTGGAAAAGTCTAGAGCCGCCACTGTTCAGAGAGCATGCAAGAGGGCTACGGACCGAAGAGCGTGTGGTGCAAATTATGACCACGGTCACGCACAGCTGAGTTCGTCACCAAAGAATGGCCGTTGATGCCAGGTGCAGTTTACCCTATTATTAAGTATTATTCAGTTAAATGTGGCTACTCGGTCCACATCGAAGTTTTTATTCATTCGAATAAGAAGTGGGATAGGCCTATACGTGGCTCAAGTAAGCTTTTCGCCGACCATGACTCGGTCTAAACATGAAGACCTCGCTTCAGACTCTTTTTGAAGTTGCGTTGTCATCGTTGTTGTCATTGTTGTTACAGAACTCCTGACTCCATTCGAATCGTCGCAGGACTTCACTCCAGATCGAACGAGAACGGCGCTCAGGCTTCTATTGCGAACGGCTATGTCATGGTAGGTATCATTCGGCACTAAATCATACTGCCTAGGACATCCGGTTGTGGTGTGGCTATAAATCGGACTGCTCCGGAAATTTTGCAAGATAGTAATTATTTTAGCAATAACGAGTCGTTATTAACGACCATTATAGCGTAGCCTATAGCGGCCTAAGAGTTTTGTGTTCGTGACTTTCGTTGCACTTGTTTCAGCGTTCATATAATTATATAAGCCTGTAGACTATTTAGAATTAGGCCTAGGCCTACTTAGCCTACATATATTTTCATATATAAGATGAGATACTGAGATACATGTAGGCATATACATGTATACTTTGTATAGTCATTATCAAACGACGGCGACGACCATAAATCCTTATTCTTAATGTTGCAGCTGATAGAATGAGGTTTGCACGAGCTAAACCCAATCATAATAGGCCGCTTCGCATGCGTTACAATGGTTACATCATTGCATCACTTTGAAGTTTGAACCGACTTCTTGAGTAGGCATACTGCGTCTGCTTGCTCTGTTAGCAGTTAAGTCTTATGTTAATTAAGATTAGGTGTAGGCCTACTGCATAAGTTGTAGCCTGCATTCGATTTGTAGGGCTATGGCTGTGCGTTTTTCAAGCGTTTCATTAGAAAGAAAAAATTATAATTATTATTACTATTACTAATACGTTAAATCGAGCTTAATCACATTTACCTGTGTAGGCTGTGTAACTTGTCTGTTTCATAATCATGATTAGAAAAAATGATCCACCAATTACGTTTTCTTCTCACTCAAACCCAATTCATTTTCCGGTCGCAAACGTTTAGGCCTATGCATGGCCTATAGATTGTCTCAAACCCTAAATGTGCGACTGCATGTTATATCTTAAAGTGGATGTACATGTAAATACTTAGTGGCTATATAATTGCCTAGTGACATATGCGCAACCACCCTAAGGGACCCACGGGACGCGTCCCCCAACTTTTGAGTGGTCCCCTAACTTTATTATTATGGTCCCCCAACTTTTAGGACGTGATTCATTATGGTCCTCCCAACTTTTAGGACGTGATTGCACCTATGCCTAGTGACCATGTTAATTTGCTCCAATGACGTGAATGCTGCACACGTCAAGTTGATCTGGCCGGTTTTTCTTTAATAATAGGCATACAGTCATAGGCTTACTGGTTCCTTGAAAGAATGGATAACTGACTCTTTTAGTATATTTAGTCATTCAGACGGTCTTGCGACATTGTAGCTACATGCACATTGTAATTATTTCTAGAGAGGTTGGTAGAGAAGACTGTAGGGATAAGTGACCATGAGGAGCACGGGTCGTGCAGCCCTCTTCGAACTTTGCAAAAATTCAGATCTAACGTCAGCGTAACTATGGTGATTTGTACATTTTCAGTACTGCTGTACCGTACTTCGTGGAAGTTGGCCTTTAACTGTTTAAATTGTGTAAATGCTTGTTTTAATAGCACGCAGACTATAATACCGGAGGCTGGACATTCCCCAATGATATTGCCATTATCAGTCATAATGCATTCGGTTTGGGGGGCAACACGGCTCTGCTGACCCTGCCGCCAGACAATAACAACCAGTTTGTTGGAGTTACATGCACCCTCAGTGGATGGGGTCGTACTTGTAAGTATCGATGGGGTATATTATTGCCATACAGTGCTGCTATTTTTAACACAATAGTTCGTTATGGAAGTAGCGTTAGGCCTGATAAGAATTGTAAAGTAAGAATGTTTCTAAGGTCTGTGCTCATAGTCCCAGTTGCAGGTTTTTTTAAGGGTGAAATGCTAAGCCAAAGTGCACTTTTAAATGGATTTGTGCACTTGTGCAACTGTAAAATCATTGTGTGCAGTTAAAAAAAATTGTAAGAGGTTCATTGTCATCAGATTAGAAAAAAATTATCATGGAGGATGGGAAGGACGAGAATGGGGTTGTGCAGTTATGAATATTCCTTAAAAGAAGACCTGCAAAGTCGAGATCAATAATATGCAATATGCATCCTGAAAATTTTTGAATGGTGGCCTTGTTTATATGTAGCCTAACTCTCCAACCACTACAACATATCCTATGTGTTACAACATATCCTATGTGTTACAACATATCCTATGTGTTACAACATATCCTATGTGTTACAACATATCCTATGTGTTACAACATATACTATGTGTTACAACATGTCCTATGTGTTACAACATATCCTATGTGTTGCAACATGTCCTATGTGTTACAACATGTCCGATGTGTTACAACATATCCTATGTGTTACAACATATCCTATGTGTTACAACATATCTTATGTGTTGTACGTCCAGCGGCCAGCAACGATCTTCCGGACAACCTGCAGAAGGTCGACATCCCTGTGATCAGCACCGCCGAGTGCAACTCAAGAGTGTCTGGTATCGGTTCCTGTCACGATTCCCAGATCGCAGTTTACTCCACCAGCAATGCTCAGGGATCATGCAACGTAAGCCACTAAAATGACCTCAAATTCTATCTGGGTGGAGTTCGTATTTCACGCTTTGTTCTTCAGAACAGTTCATCTGTGGAACTAAACTATAGTTGTTGCAACACTCTACTTTTGCAGCTCTGTTTCCTACTTGTATATTAACTTCAGAAGTAAGTTGCCCAATATACCACCCGAAGCATGGATGAATCTTGAGCGTCTCGCTCTGCCTGAATCCATCATTAACCCGTTCTTTTTTTTATTGTATTGCATATTACCATTTATAAAGCGCTTCTCGCAGCAAGAGCTCTTCAGAAGCGCTCCTAGTGTATGCAACCTCGAGAGAAAAGGTAGGCTTTAAGGTGAAAGGAAGGTGAGGAAAGACTACAAGAGAGGATGGCAGAGCGAACTGGTGGTGGAAGTCCATTCCAAAGGGACGGACCTATGCAGGTAAATGATCTGGATTGAGCCATGGTTGTCCTGAGGCGCGCAACAAACAGATAAGAGGACACAAGAGAAACAGCGAAGTGGCAGAGAGGGGCGGAGTATTTGATCACAAAGATACTTCTGAGTAAGACCAAATTGCGACTTGAGGACCCAAGTAAGAACTCTGAAATGTATAAGAGAGTGGAATAGTGGATGCAAGTGAAGTTGGTCAGCCATGACTGTAGAAATGTGGGAGAATGTGTGGGAGAATCTAGGAAGACGGACATTGAGCATAATAGCCGCAGCATTGAGGACATACTGTAGAGGAGATCTAGAGCCGAATCTTAGGGAGGCTAAGAAGGAGAGAATTGCAGAAGTCAATCGGAGAACAGACAAAGCGTGAGCAATTCAGTTAAAGGTCGAAGATAAAACATAAATTATTTGCGAATAGCCTTGAGACGCCTTGCCTGGAAGTAGAAAGAGCGAGAAAGCTCGGCAATGTGCTCAGTAAAGGTAAGAGAGCAATCTAGGGTGATATCTAGGTCTCGAACACAAGACGAGAACTTGAAATGAAGACAAATTTGAAAGACTCCACGTACTACCTTACGGATTCAAATCGAATCCAGATATTTTTATGCTCTTGTGCAATGAGTTGCCAAGCGCAATTATATATGCCTATCGTTCGACTGAGGCCATAAGAGCATTTGGATAGCAGTCATCACACTAGCTTTATTGTTCTGGTGAAATAATCAATTTTGAGTGTTTCAACTTCTAGGCATACGACAAAATGCTTTCCTTTGACTTTTTCATTCTCATTATCATTACCATATTCATATAATTGCCTGTTTTCAAAAAGGCCTATGTTTAAAAAGCGCTCTAAAAGCTTTCGTGACGCCGCGCGATTTCTATTTTTAAAGTCTGACGGCCTTCCAATTTGTCTCACAGGGTGACAGCGGTGGTCCGATGAACTGCCCTCTCGGAGGATCGGTCGTAGCCGGAGTGACTTCGTGGGGTATTTCCGGAGGTGGAGCCTGTCTGCCAGAATATCCATCCGTCTACACCAGAACCGGATATTACCTTCAATGGATCCGTGATAACACTCCATAAACACTACGCGACCTACAGATGTACACGGAAAGGAACTTAAGCGTAATGCTAAAAGTTTCAGCAAAACAACTCGAGCAATGAAACATTTTGCTTATCTAGCTTAATACTGCAAATTGTTCGAATAAATTAAACATTTTGATGTTTTAAGAACTTAAGTGTTTGTTTCAGTAGTTTTGTTCTCGTCAGTTAGATCGGAATTTGAAATTATTATTCGAATTTCCATTATTTCTGACTTTTGTGAGAATATGATAGGGATAATAAGTAATAACACATAGAACGAATTTAGTGCCATCAAATTTATCAAAAGCAGAGTTAATTTGGATTAAATACAAAGTATTACATCATTACATCATTAGCATAATGACGAAAGTATCGCACATAGGCCTACAAGTCCAGGATTAATAGGCCTACGTTTTCAATATTTTTGCGAATGGCTTCAATTTCTACTAGGCCTACTAACCCTACTAGGCTAGTGGGCTAGCACAAGTCTCACCTCTAACGTAGGCCCAATGCTATACTAGCCTATAATAATTAACTTAGTAACTTGGCAACTACACTAACAATTTTAAAACAGCAACAGCAACTATAATAATAATTATGAAAATACTGAAAAATACGGACATATTTATATAAGCAGGGCTGTAGACGACTGGTAGGCTAAATCTTGAGGGGAGTAGCCTACAAGTTGCCAAAAAGTGCCTTTTTCGGCAAACATTTCTGACGACCTTTTTTAGTCATCACCTGCTATTCTTATATTTTTGACTCGTCAATCGTCATACGTTCCCAACGATGCAAAAGACATTGATTTCTCTTGATCTTCGTCAATTTTCTGCTCGTCATTAGTTTTTGATTTCTCTCTAATTTTGTCGCTTTATTCGTTGTGATGTGATTATACGCTGCATACCCTCGTTTTCGGAGATAAGTACACGAAGCCATTCCCCCCCCCCCCGGAGATGAGCATACGCCGTGAATACCCTCGTGTACAGTTCTGTATAAAATTATGTAGACTATAGGCTAAGTCCATTCTTGGACGACCAGAACTCGTCAAGATTCATCGGAGCAAAGGTGCCTTTGGTGTCAATGACATTAAACCGGAATTAGGCCTATTACGTAACGCACAATTGTTCTCTATTGTGATAGGCTATATAAAATAATTAAAATATTATGCAACCCGACTGCTACAGAGTAGTAGGAGAAATAACAAGCATTTTCACAACTGACCATTGGTTTGACCTACGTGCCCACCGTCATAGGCTATTCATGTAGGCTAAACTATCAGATCACGGAAGGCGAAAAATGGTGCGGACATAATCATCATAGACTCAGTTCGGTCTTCCAGGGTTGCTAGGCTCCATAGGTGCCCAAAGGTTGAAGGAATGTGCTCAATCCAGAATCTTTGCTTAATGAAGACCGTCGAATTGTAGCCGCTTTGCACAGCATTTGCGGTTTATAGGTTCCTCTAGCTGTCTTCCTCTTCCTCCGTTCAGAAGTCGACTGAAGTCCTTTCATCTGTCAGTGGCTTGGGTCGGGACTATGGAGCGCCTCTGAATTGCAAGTTGTTAGGGCCTTGATTCTTTAAGCTTTGTAAATGTTCAATTGCAACTTGCAATTACAATTTAATGCCTTTTGCATGTCATAATGCAAAAAAGTTAATTAAATAACTTTTCAACATGTTTCTAAAACGGTCTTGGTCAGCTTTTTGCTTTCAAACTTCCTTAAAGATTAGGAATGATTAGGGCAGAAGCCAACAGGCCAAGACCTAGGCCCTACCAATTTGCTTGCTGACCATGCACTGTGCTAAAAGAATCAAGTTTCTGCTTAAGTTCTTCGCATGCAATTGGCAGTGGTATCCCGATTCCCGAGCCTGCTCACCACATCAAGAAGACTGGCCCACATCAAAGAATCTTCTGCTTTTCTAATTTCCGACTTCTGCAGTGTATAGCTCGATCGCCCAGTAGGCCTATTGGGATGTCGATCGAGGTGTAGAGGAAGGAACAGGAACACTCAGATGGAAATTCTGGAATTGAACTCTTTATTGACATGACACTCCGACTCACCGACAGACTAAGCATAAATAGGTCCTAATAGTTTAAACGTTTAAAATGTTTATTAGCGTCGTTTCATATAGCGAAGATGATCAAGTCAATCTGAAATATGAATATGCATGCACACTGTTCACAGGCCTACTGTTTCCCTAATAGTGTACAATTTGGATGCGTATATAGGCCTACAAGACTTACAAGTACATGTAGGCCTATAAGTAAGCTAGCCTGCTTCTAAGTATATAGGCCTAAGCTTACAATTTCTATTACAGTAATTTGAGGCCCATGCATAATCGAAATTTCGTAATTCGTAATTTACACTTTTCACCAAATTTTTCTAGTAATTGGTAATCTGTAATCCATTTATACTGTCTGTAATCTTTGGTAATTTGTAATTCAATTACATATTACTGTGCTCCTGGTAACCCTACAGTACACTTCTACCGCACCGCACAAGCTAGCTTATAAGCAGTTCGTGGCACACATATTGTGGGAACACTGCAGATGTTACAGATAGTACACGTATAAAGTAGACCTATACCGTCCCAGCCTATCACTCACCTAAAACACACTTCAATCCTCTCAACCTTCCGATCTCCATCATTTGTTCATCATCCAACCGCTCCGTTCAACCTGTTCCTCTTCCGCCCTGACTCTGATCCGCACTTCCGTCACCTCAAAACTAAAAATTTGCCAATCGTGCTGTAGCAAATTTTAAGTGATGAGGTGACGGAAGGGCGGATCAGAGTCAGGGCGCTACAAGGCCGTAGCTAGGGATGTTTGGGTGCGTGAATACCCCCAGTCTCCCCACCCAAAAAAATGCAAAAAATAATGCACTGCATTTACTGTATCATATAGGCCAAAGCCGCCAAATGTAAGAACCACATGCAGCGTGCAGCATAAATTAAATTATAATAATAATAAATTATCAATCATCCGTCACCGTGACTGCCAATCTACTTCGTAACATCGTAATTTCGAGATTTCTACAGCGCCCACAAAAGCGAAGTTGCGGGAACTATCTTATTCACAGGCGCTTATATCAAAGCGAAATCGATATGCAGGTGGTCAAGACCCGGAGAGTCAGGCAGGCAGAAGTCGCACAGTTAGGGTGAGTGATGTCCAGAGTTGGAGTGGCGAGGGAGGTGAGGAGAAAAGGGCGATCAGTATTAGATTAGGCCTACTGTGTGAAAAAGCAATGTCTTCGATTTTGAATAAAAGATCTGTGAAAAGACTGTAAGACATGAATCTTAAAACTGCATGGCTTAAAACTGGGAAGATTATTCTAAATAGGCCGCATTCGGGAGCGCCTCTGAGTAGTGAGAGCTTGAAGGGGCGCTATAGCAAGTGCACATATATATACAAACTCAGATATGTGGCAACAATTTGTTCCACATTACGGCGTGTATTAATAACAAGAGTCGCAGCTGACGCACATATAAGCAATTCATGTAGACCCTATTCAGTCATTCATTCATTCATTCATTCATTCATTCATTCATTCATTCATTCATTCATTCATTCATTCATTCATTCATTCATTCATTCAGATCAATTATAGCGCCTCTTCAAGGAGCTATCAGAGGCGCTATATAGGCCTTATTAGATTTATCCCAATCGCTCTATCTTGTCAAAACCAAAATTCCTATAGACAGAAGACAGTCTTGCCTTCCGGAAGGTATATGTCATAAAATGAAAGGCAATTAGTGTCACGGTTTCGTGGAATAATAGGCTACTTTGCAATTTTATCAAACGCATTTGCTTGTCTGTGAAATTCTTGAATAGGCCTAATTCAGGTAATGGTCTAAAAAAATGCAGTATTCGTCTGTAATTTTTTAAAATTTTGACCATGAGACTACTGTAACAGCCCAAGTCGACGCTATCGATCGCCAGCCGAGCTAAGTCGATCGAGTCGTTGAAAGATAGGCGAGTCAACAAAGTCGATCAAGTCGATCGTCGGCCGGACCAAGTCGATCGTATCACACGACTCGATCGACTGCGGGTATAAGTCCGCAGCAAGCAAGCATGAATAAATATTGCATAGCAGAGCCAATCTTTGTTGTTGACCGTTAAAGAAAATAGAACGTCTGCTTGCTTCAAATAAGCGCCTCTACTCCTGAGCTGAACCACCTGTTGAATTTCTTGGTTTTCTTGTCAGATCTTATCTTTGACCAGAAATCTTTATCCGTTAGTAGGCCTATGTTTTGATAAGTTAGGCGAATCGACGCTGCCATTATCGATAGCATTGGCTTTTTGCCAGGACTGCGAGAAAAATTCGGATCCAACGCCGAGTAAGTTTATAGTCCCGGACTCCTGCACTATTTAGATGAATTATGATGAAAAAGTTGTTGTAGCCTATAGGTCTACTGCTTATGGCGCGTGCAGCAATGACGTGATCAACAGGTGCTGCGCTTCTCAGAGTAGATGTTCGTTTCGATGTCAGTGCGACCGCCTTAATTTCCTATAAAAGCCGGCGAAGAGATATAGCCTAGTTTGTACATTGACTTTCTTTCTATCTTCTAAGGAAACATGCGTTCTTTGGCTATTGTTTTGACCCTTGTCTGCCTCAGTAAGTGATCTCAGTTTTCATGGGCGGTGGGTCGGGAGGACACAGGGACAGTCCCCAAAGTGTGTTCTGGATTGGGGGGGGGGGGGACAGAGATGCTTATATCAGCCCAAAATTTCAGAAACATTCAATGAATATTATTATAAATATCTACAGCGCTATCTATCCATAATTGTTTATCCATAATAAGCAATAATATTTTGTTAAGATGACAGCTTAAAATGACACCATTGGGCCTACAGTGTGCAAATAAAAGGATTTTCGCAAACAATGGGAGGCGACATTTGTTGAAGTCTTAAACCACGTCTCTAAGCACTGAAATCTATAGTAATAATAATAATAATAATAATAATAATAATAATAATAATAATAATAATAATAATAATAATAATTTATTATTATTATTTATTACATTGGGTCCAATTAACTTGTCAGGTCGCGAGTTCATTGAGAAACTAGGTCATCGGCTGACTAGGCTACAGTCACGGGCGACCCGCAGGAGTCTACACATCTTTTTCAGCGCTTATCTATCTGTACACAACGCTACAACGCAATAGCGTTTAGACTTTAGAGGGACTTTTATTCACGACACCGGTGACGAGGACCAAGAACAATAGTAGCAATTATCACTCTTCGGAGTTGATGTTAGAACAGAAAGTTGTCTGTTTTTTCAATAAATGAAGTTGTTTATTATAATAATAATAATAATAATAATAATAATAATAATAATAATAATAATAATAATAATAATAATAATAATAATAACAATAATAACAACAACAACAATATTGCAATAATAATTATAACGACAATTTATATGGCGCCGTAGCGCGGCCATACCGCTACAAGGGCGCCTCACAAACGGCTAACTATGGGACAAAAGCTTTAGCAAACAAATAAGATTGAGCCTAAGCTTTGACTTGAAAGAATCTATTATGAGGCGACCAATCAGAGCAGAACCGGAACAAAACAATCAAAAACGACCAGACAGAACTCGGTACCTACAAGCAGCCACAAGCGGCTCTACTGAACCGAATCACGAATTATGTTGTCATTGACCCCCTAGTCGCTATGGGCTTCATGCCTTCGGCACTTGCAGCTTCGCGTCTGTGGCACTCGCAGTTTCGCGCCTTCGGCGCTTACAATATAGGCAACACAAATTATAAGGAAGAGATTGCTTTCACCTTACAAGGGGGATAGTAGGCCCTGGTTGTCAAGATGAGAACTTAAAAACCAATGGTTACAGTGTGCAAATATAAAAAATTGTCAGCAATGGGAGGTGACACTAGGAAGTCTTAAACTACGATGTGTAGCTATCAACATTGATACATGAGCAATTTTATTAACCCTTTAATGCCGGAGGGTATAGAGTTTCCCATACCATTTACTACCATCTCGGAATTAAAGGGTTAAGACAACAGATTAAAAATCCTACCGTTATAGTATGGAAATTTAAGAAAATTAACAATTGGAAGGGGGCATTTATTGAAGTCTTAAACCATGTCTTTCAGCTATAAAATAATGAGAAACTTTGTTGAAACGAAAGCCTAAATTACTACCATTGCAGTGAGGAAATTAAAAAAATTGAAATTGTGGAGGGGGCACACCTCCTTCCCATACCCCTCCTGCTGGGTGCTTCGCGCCTCGGCAATCGTCCTTTGGCCGCTCGATCGCCTCCCCCATCCCACAAAGTGACGACCAAGTCTTCAATTATGCAAGCTGGCAACTTAGGAAAAGTTCTCTTAATTACAGTTAGGCTACATGTAAATCAATAATCATATCGTTTACAACGTGTCGGGTCGGTTGGCGTAACCTACAGACTACGGTAATATAATCATACTTAAATGTTGCTTGCGGGCAAAATGCACAAGGTTTAAATTGGCTCATAAACATTGTCTCGAGGCCCTATAGCGACTTCCCAATAGATCAGGACGAAATGGTTCATTTAGTCTTAGAACTGAACTATCTCCAAAAGTCATAGAAAATTGTTAAATTTGAAATTTTTGCGTCTTACTTTCAGCATCTTTATCAACTTGTGGATTCTAAAATTAGCCTATAAATTCTAAATTTATATTTACATATTTCTCCATTTCTATAGCTCTCCTTCAAGCTCGCACTGCATGCTTAAAGCCCCTACGCGGCGGCTTGATGTGGATTCGAACCGGGAACCCTCCGGCTCCAAAGCAACGAACATACCCACTACACCACCTTGCCCCACAAAATTATGTTGTAGCCTACATGTATGTAGATTGCTTATCAGGTAATCATAATCATAATCTCAAAATTCGATAGCGCTACTTGAAAGCCAAGCGCGGGGCACCAGCTTATTCACGAGTGCTGCGTTGAGTCAAAAGGATTCTCCGTAAGAGTGGTCCAAAAGAGATCCGAATCCGGTTGCCATAGGATCTTTGGGCAGTAAAGAGGTCAGGGTAGACGTTCTTGAAAAGGTGAAAAGGTGTAACTGCAATTCCGCGCGAAAACTCGAGGTGTGATGGATAAATCCAAAGTAATTCACATACTTAGGATGCATCAAAACACACGACTTAGACAACAAGAAAGAAGTATGGGCGAGAATCGCGAAAGCAATGACAGCACTAAAGGCATTGGATAAAATCTGGAAGAGCAAATCCATACATCTACAAACAAAGTTAAAAGTACTGAGAACCTGTGTATTCAGCAGTATGATGTATGGATGCGAGGCCTGGACAGTAACTAAAGAAATGGAGTCAAAGATATTAGCCTTCGAGAGGAAATGCTACAGACGATTGTTGAGAGTTGGATGGATGCAGAAGATGAAAAACTCAGAACTGTATGAGCAAATAGAAGCCACAGAAAATCTTATGCAGATATTAATAACCAGGAAGCTGGAGCTATTTGGTCACATATGTAGAATGGATGAGGACAGAAAAATAAAGAGGGTGATGTTTGGAAGAATGGAGGGAACCAACAGAAGAGGTAGACCATACAAGGAATGGCTGGACAACATAACCGACTGGTGCGGAGCGCCAATACAAGACCTGACACATGCGGCGATGGAACGACAAAAATGGCGAGGAATAATGAGGATGGCAGCGGGCACCTACGGGCACTGGTCCCTCGGTTCTTGATGATGATGATGATGATGTCATAACACAGTAAGTACACGTCCATTTTACACTCCTGCAGGTCTGTAACGTAAGCTAATCGATCGGGGGAAATCATAACGAATACCAGAAAATCGATAGTAATTGCAGGTAAGATGAAACAGAAACTGTCTTCTCAATGATTGAGTAACGCATAATCACTATACCCACTAATGCATGGAAGATGCGGTAACGCACTTAATTCGGTGTGTTTTACACACCAAATAGGTGTGCTATAGGCAAAATCAAATACTGTATAGATGCAATTGCTTCTATTAACACAAAACAGCCGAGGCTAGACCGCAGCACTTGGACTACAAACCGTCCATCAGCATCGACCCGTACATCTACGGCGGTGTAGAAGCGGTTTCAGGAGAGTTTCCATGGCAACTGTCTCAGCAAAAGTTAAGTGGAGCGTCGTGGACGCACACCTGCGGTGCCTCCCTCCTTACTTCCAACGCTGCCCTCAGCTCAGCCCTATGCGTCGACGGAAAGTAAGTAGGCATAGACTTCGGTTTTAATTGCAGAGTCTATCGATCATTGGAAGAACTTATTTTGCAGTTAACTTCTGAATTAATTAATAAATTTGTTCAATGAAATAATGCATGACACTGAAAAAGTAGCAAGCTAATTAACGAACGTCTAAATGCTTGACTGACTGAGAAAATTAATGAGAATGAATAGGCCTGCATAACGTATTATTAAATCCGGCATTAACTTAAAACTTTGACATTTTCAAAGTCATGACATTTATTTTTGCATAAGCATGATGCATGAAGATATCCAGTTTCATTTTATTTGCGGTATTTTCACACAGACAGCACTAACCAGTCTAACCACTTAGGCTTATAATATTATTGTAATTGTAATTGTAATTCGGACAATTTCTACAGCATCGTCAGTAGCAAGCCACTTCTAGGATGCTGTACACGCATAATGTCAAATGTCAGAGTAAATGTCATGAACTCGTGAGCAAGTGCAAGTTAGGCTACTTATTATTCCGAAAGTTTTCTCTGGCCCTTTCGTGGCCTATATATAGCTCTATGGTCGCCGCCATGTTGGCAGTTTGACCGTGCCTTTCTTGTTATTTCGACAGATTTTTACGTCAGTGGCGATAATCGCTCGTTTCTTTTAGGATTTTCTGTTGTTTACTGATGTCGAGTGTCGAGTTTCCGACTTTTTTCATCTGTGTTGCAAGCGTTTGGACGGTAACTTGATTTTAAATTTTGACGTACAACTCTCTCCACGCGTCTTCGCATATGGACTATTCCATTATGCTGAACATCAAGGGGTTTCAGGTTCGTCATCATTGGTTCGTCATTATCGATATAGCCGAACGTTTGCACACATGAATGGGAAAAGAAAGGATCATTTTGCCAGCACCGAAGACCCTGCCGTAGTAGTGCCACGTTTCCAGTGCTGTGCTACCGTCGCTGCTCTTCGCACTTATGCTTCTCGGCTCTGTAGACACTGAGAACTACCATCATCGGGAATCGGTACGAGAAACTGTCGGCTGAACTCTCCGTGTAGCCAACGCGTAGGAGTTTGACGATGGTGACTTGACTTGTGCTTCTCGAGCGAAGTTTTTGCCTAAGGATGACTCTGTCGTTGTGACGTTTCCCTCAATATACTTGAGCTAAATGAGTTGGCGCCGTTGAAGGCTGCCAGATTTGTCTTGTATTTGTCTTTTGTGTCATGTTTTGTATGCTTGTAAACCAGAGTGCGTTTTTGCAGCTGGTACATTAAAGAATATACTTACTTACTTACTTATAATATTGTTGGAAAGTCTAGATCCGCCACTGTCCAGATAGCCTAGCATGCAGGAGAACTCAGGACAGAGCAGTGTGCGCAGCAAATGATGACCACTTCACGCATGTAGGCTAGGCTATAGCTGACTTCGTCACCAAACAATGACCGTTGATGCCAGGTGTAGTTTATTTGTGCTTTTCAGTTAAATGTGGCTGCACGGTCTGTATTGAAGCTTTGATTGGTTCAAACAAAAAGTAGGGAAGTAGCGTAAGAATCTCTGTCACCGACCAAAATTATGTCTAAGCATGAACGCGATTCAGGCCAATTGGAAGTTACGGTTTAACTGTCGTTGTTACAGAACTCCTGACTCCATTCGAGTCGTCGCAGGACTTCACAACCGATCTGACGAAAGGGGCGCTCAGGCTTCTATTGCATCGGGCTATGTAATGGTTGGTATCATTTTGCCCTACAGCTTATAATACTGCTTATGACATCCGATTCTGGTGTAGCTAGAATGTAGAGCAGATGTGGAGCAGATATGCACAGGCCAGTCAGGACAGACCGGTGGAGCGAGTCGGAGGAGAGAGCGTGCATGGGACACATAGGCCTACGGGCATTGACCCAGGTTGTCCTTCATGCCTCTCTCCCAATATTCTCTTCAATCAGACCAGGTGGCCTATAGGTGCTCCAAGATGTTAATGGTATGGAGCAGACCTGCTGACCGGACCGGTTGAAGCTGGGCAACATGAAGCGAGACAGACTCAGACAGAGAGTGGCGTCGGACTCCTATGGGCAGAGCCCAGCGATTTTAAGAAGAAGAAGAATGTAGGCCTAGAATGCCCTAGATTGTCTCGGAATTTCGCGACAGTACAAGACAATAATAATTATTATGAAAATTACGACCGTTATAGCCTTTAAATTAAAGTTTTGCGTTCGCGACTCTCGATATATATGTAATATATATATATATATAAGTGTTATATATATATATATATCGAGAGTTGCGAACATGACTAATGAAAGGAGCAATAATAATCCGCTAAAACAGTTAAATCGAGCTTTAATTACGTTTTTGTGTCTGTTCCACATGATTACGATTAGACCTGGGAGTGACTTTGGTCAGCTAATCTGACCCCACTTGACCCTAAAGTGACTTGAGGTCGACTTGAAGTCGACTTCTTGGAGTCAAAACGACTTGACCCGACTTGGCAGAAAAACAACCGACTTCCGACTTGAAGTCAACTTCTGACATGGTATTAGCCATTAGCATAGGTCTACGTACGGCTAGACTAATGGCATAAGTCAAGCCAATATTTCCTGGCAAGCATTAATTTAATAATTTCATATAGGCCTATGTCTACCAATGAGTAATGAGGCCTCAACTCTTAGCTGATGCATGAATTTGTAAAAGTTTTATTAAGCCCATTTCAGGCTTTTGTGTTTCAGTTTGAGTAGTTTTGTGTGGCCTATAGATCATGCGCCGAAAATTATTAGGCCTATAAATTTTACCTTGTCCATTGCCTGTGATTATTCAAATTACACTCATTACCATTAGCCTATTTTTTATTAACATTAATCTTAGGTAAATTTGTAAAATGCTCAAGGTCTAAGTCTCTAAGATAAAAAAAAATGGGGGACCGCGGGCAGGTTGCACTGAATGGCGTGTTAGGATAGGCTTCATCCTGGGCTGTTTTTATGGAATTTTTAGAACTGCACAATCTCTTCTTTCTCTTCGCGTTCTATAAGCCCTATGTTAAATTACTTCCAATCGGATGATAATGACTTTTTAAAAACCAATTTTAACTACACAGAAGAGCTTGGGAAGAAGTTCCAGTGGAAATGCAAGATGTGAATCTTAAGTGACATGCTGCATTTCATGCCAGTATACTGTAAGATTTTGTTACCCAGTTACATGCAATTTGGAGTTCTATTGTTAGCAAGAAATTTCCTCACAACATCCTTCAGTGCTTCCAGGCGATTGTCTCATATATCATAGCCTACTCTCCACAAATGTGGCAAAACGTACATGTATCACGTTTGATGCAACACTGGCGAGATATTTCTGCTGTCAACGACAGTCTTAAAATATATTATAGTCTAAAGCTTATCTGAAAATAAGCTGGATAACTTGTTATGCATCTTGCATATATGTAGACAAAACTAAACTTTGGAAATGCGACATCAAACTACAAACTGATGTCAACTTCTTCAGTGAGATATACATGTATAGGGTCTACCTATGCAGAGAAGCGGCTTTAGTAGTGCTTAAAACTTTTGCAGACAGATTCTAACCAGCATTAATGCATATGCAAACCCAATTTTATTAATTATTCAAGACAAACATTTATGTAAACTCTCCTAAGTGCATGCCTGAACATACCTCAGTTACACAAGGCTTAGTATAACGTTATATCTCAAAAATGTGGAAATAAACATAAAAATTGAAGATATCTCAAAAACGTTACGTGATGGGACAATTTCAAGGTGATTTTCGTGATCAGCAGCAAAAACTGCATAAGAAACAACTGAAAGTGTTTAGGAAACCAAATCACTGTTGTCCAGTGTTATATGAATAGGCCTACATGTAGATCGGCAGACGGCAGTCTGCACGATTGCGTCGATAGCCTACCGGTAAAATGTCACTATTTCAGTGTGGATTTTTTAAACAATGGCAAGGACGCTTTTCAATAATATTATTAACTCACGATTATGATTATCAATTTCATCAAAATTACAGCGTAAGATGCTACCATCGCAGTATGGCAATAAAAAAACTCGAAAAGTTCGAATAGCACATCTCCTCCTTCTAAACCCCTACCCTTCTCGGCGTTGAGCGCCTCGGCGATCGTCCATAGACCGCGAATTTTTCCCCTAAAACCAGGACCGCCTATGAGGTAATTTTAATAACTCTCCCATAAAAAAGGGTTAAAAAAAATTTCCGCGCTCACGCGCCGATTTTTACACGTTCTATGGCCACCACCAGTCTTCGGGTCAACTCGTCGCCTATGGGGCCGTCCATAAAGTATGTCACGCTATTTTTGACCATTTTTGACCCCCCCCCTGTCACAAACTGTCACGCATGGCCTGACCCCCCTCCCAAAGTACGTCACACTTTCGAACAAATTTAGCGAGAGGAATCGTGAACAACGCATTCCGGAGATACATGTACGCATTAAAATCATGATATTTCGACATAAAACTAATTCAAATGTTTCAAAAATTTTTAATTTTTGGAAATTACTTTAAAAGCTGATATTCTACTAAAAATATAAATTAAAAATAAATTAAAATAAATTAAAATAAAAAATAAATGTGTGACGTCACACATGACCCTGTCACAAACTGTCACACATGGCCTGCCCCCCCCCCTCCAGCGTGACATACTTTATGAACGGCCCCTATGTTGGCCGTTGATTTTTACCCCCGGTTCAACAAAATGAATTAACGTGTGCCCCAGAGAAAAAACACCGACGGACAATATCAGGGAATTGCTAAACGCCGGACGTGTGCGTTTAAGGCGCTCGGCTTTCGAGTTCCAACTGCTACATACAGACGATTATTTTGAGTATTGCTATATAGGAGAAGCAGGAAATGGTGTACATACTGTACAGAACAAAGGTCCGTGATGTTGAAGATCTTCGGAAGCGAATCATGCAAGCTTAGAACGATCTTGACCAGCGAATTATTGACTCGGCGGTGCGTGAATGGCGCAAGCGACTTCGCGCATGCGTAGAAGCTAAAGGCTGACAGAGTAAAAACTGTAAATGCATTTACATTGCCTGCTATTTAGCTGTAACTTTCCTAAATTTCATTGATATTGTTTGAATATTGTTAAAATAATAACGATTTTTCGAGGGGTTTCCTTTTTATGCCTCACGGTGTATATACACCGTGAGTCAAAAAAAAGTAAGCCAAATTGTTTTTCATATATCTCTAATGCCTGATAACATATCACGCTAAAATTTTCCAAATATTTAGAGAATTGGACCAAGAATATGATTCCAAAATTTCATGGGATAAAATTGAACGGATAAAAAGATATGAATCTGTAAACTTCATATGCCGAAATTGCCGTTTACAAGCAATTTTTTTGTCAGATTCAATAAAAAGTAAGCTAAACTGTTTTTATTATATCTCCAATGCCAGCTAATTAATCATACTAAACCTTTCCAGATATTTAGCTAATTGAACCTAGAATAGGATTCCAAAATATTATGTAATAAATTTGAACGGATAGAAAGATATGAATATTTGAACTTCATATCCGAAATTACAGTTTTCAGCAAATCTGTTATGGTGTTCGCTGCAGTTTTGATGCCGGATAATTCCCAATTTTGGTCTTCAGTGATCCAGGAGTAAAATTTTACGGAATATAAAGTGTGGAGCGTGCATTATGAAAGACCGAGTCTACCAGACAACAATCCATGATATAAACGATCTGAAGCAACGCTTGTTGGAAGTGTGGGATGGCCTGGACAAGAGGATAATCGACGATGCTGTTGCCTAATGGCGCCTGCGCCTCAAGGCTGAAGGATGACATTTTGAGCATCTTATTTAATTAAATAATCAAATCATACTGTTGGGGTCATATTGCTAGTTCAATTATCTACATATCTGGAAAATTTTAGAATGATTGATCATCAGGCATTAGAGATATGAGAAAAAGTTTGACTTACATTTTACTGAATCTGACAGAAAATTGCTTGTAAACGGCAATTTCGGCATTTGAAGTTTAAAGATTCATATCTTTTTATCCGTTCAACTTTATCTCATGAAATTTTGGAATAATATTCTTGGTCCAATTCTCTAAATATTTGGAAAATTTTAGCGTGATATTTTATCAGGCATTAGAGATATAAGAAAAACAATTTGGCTTACTTTTCTTTGACTCACGGTGTATATATAGGCCTATATATAGAGTCTATATTTATTTATCCATTTCTATCACCCCTTCAAGCTATCTTTTATTTATATAGGGCCTACTGAGAGGCGCTCCGACCACAGAGCGGACACTACATCGGAGTTTCACTCCGAAGCGCCGAGCAATTGCGAGTGAAAGACTTGCTCAAGGTCCGAACGCGGCGGTTTATGGCGGATTCGAACCTGCAACCCTCTGGCTACAAGGCGACGAGTATACCTACTACACCACGGCGCCACACAAATTATAGCGGTTCCATGAAAGAATGGAATAACCGACTCTTTTATTTATATAATTTTAGTTATTCAGACGGTCTCGCTACATTGTGGTTTCCAGAGAGAGGTTGGTAGAGGAGAATGCAGGGATTAGTGACCATGAGAGCACGGAACATGCGGCCTTCTGGCTTCTATACGGACTTTACCAAAAATTCAAATCTATGCTCTAACGTCATCGTAGGCTGATTTGTAAATTTTCAGTTTAGGCTACTGTATTTCGTGTCAGTAGGCCTATAACTGTTTGAATTGTATAAATGTTTTCTTTGATAGCACGAAGACTATTATGTCGGAGCCTGGACCTATCCCAATGACATTGCCATTATCACACTTGCCAGCCCGTTTGTTTTGGGGGACAATGTCGCTATGTTGACCCTGCCGCCAGACAATTCTAACCAGTTTGTGGGAACTGTGTGCACACTGAGTGGTTGGGGTAGTACCTTTTGTAAGTATCGATGTAGTCTATTCTCAGTTGTTACAATACAATATTAATAATTATGCAAACACAATAAAAGATACGTTCTTCATTATGTAGCGATATAAGAATTATAAGCAACGAATTATTCCAATGTTTATGATAGCCTATGTAGTTAATTGGGCTCAAAACGCATCCTGGGTTTTTGAATGGTGGCTATAATATTATGTTAACTTGAAATTCTTAAATCACGGCAGCATTTCCTATCTACACCGTGGTTCAAAAAAGTAAGCCAATTTTTTTGCATATATCTCCAATACCTGATCACATCACGCTAAAATTTTATAATATTCAGAGAATTGGACCAAGAATATGATTCCAAAATTTCATGAGATCAAGTTGAACGGATAAAAAGATATGAATCTTTCAACTTCATATGCCGAAATTTCAGCTTACAAGCAATTTTTCTGTTATCTATATAAATAAAAATGAAACTTTCCAATAGTTTTTAATAATTTTTCTCGCCAAGTTACGCACCGATTGCTTTGAAAATTTACCAAAACCTTCCATTCCAATAGGACCGTGTCTTAAGATGCTTTTTCCCCGAAAAAACCCAATCTTCTCCACAAAAAGTGAACTTTGCAATCCGTTCGACCGCCATTTGGAAATTCAACAACGCAGGGTTGCCAGATTTCCGAAACGTTTTGTCCCGAAATCACGTTGTAAAGTCTCCCAAAAGTCGCGAATGACCAACTTTATCGCTGTGAGGAAGGAACGGTGTGAGGGAGGAAAGAAGGAAGAGGGAGCGGGACGAAGAGGGAGGGGAAGGACCGGTGGGGAGGGATGGAGATGGCAGGGATGCAGGGAGGCAGAGGGAGGGAAGGACGGGAGGGGAATGGAACTGGGGCGGGAGGGGTAGGTGAGGGGAGGGGAAGGGGAGGGGGAGCGGGAGGAGAGGGCGAGGGGGAGCGGGAGAGGGAGGGGGAGGGGAGGGGTGTTTAGGTAGGGAGGGATGGTTGGACGCTCTTTTCAGCCACAGCAACGCGTGACCGGGTAAGCTAGTATTCGATAAAATGTAAGTCAAGCTGTTTTTAATTATTTTTATGGCCTGATAATCACGGCAGCATTTCCTATCTACACCGTGTTTCAAAAAAGTAAGCAAAAATGTTATTAAGAAATAATTGAAGGAAGATTGGAGGGAAAGAGAAGCCTGGGAAGGCGGCATGATGAAAGAGGGATACAGAGACTGAAGGACATGGCACAACAGCGAGAAAAGTGGAGACATTGGACGTTTGGACCTGCCGCTTGGCAGAGAACGTAAAGAAGAAGAAGAGGAAGATAATTAATCATTCTAAAATTTTCCAGATATGTAGAAAATTGAACTAACAATAGGATTCCAACAGTATGGTTTGATTATTTAATTTTTTAAGATGCTCAAAATGTCCTACTCCTGCATGAACGCAGGCCTGGAGGCGCTGGCGATATTGGGCAACAACATCGTGGATCATCCTCTGGTCCAGGCCATCCCGCACTTCCAACAAGTGTTGCTTCAGATCGTTTATAACTTTATATAACCGATTGTTGTCTGGTAGACTCGGTCTTGCATCACGCTCCACACTTTATAGTCGACAGGATTCAAATCTGGGCTGTTCGGAGGCCATAATGTGGGAGAAATGAAGTCTGGCGTCTCTCTTTCTTGTCAGCACTTCGATGGTTTCCTTGGCTCTGTGGGCTGGGGCACTGTCCTGTTGAAAAAGCAGCCTTCTGTGGCTAGATTTATGATAGCCTAACAGGTAGAAGATGTTGTGACAGCAGAACGTCGCGATAATTATAAGTTTCATTAATTTTTACTCCAGGATCATTGAAGACTAAATGGGAACGACAAAGCGCCGAAACCGCAACGGACACCATAACAGACTTGCTGAAAACTTATATTTCGGGAGATGAAGTTGAAATATCCATATCTTTCTATCCGTTCAAATTTATGACATGATATTTTTGAATCCTATTCCTGGTTCAATTCTCTATATATTGGGAAAATTTTAGTATGATTAATCATCACACATTATAGATGTAAGAAAAACAGTTTGGCTTACATAAATGTTTATCGAATATAACAGAAAGCCGCTTGTAGACTGAAATTTCGGCAAATGAAGTTGAAAGATTCATATCTTTTTATCCGTCCAACTTTATCTCATAAAATTTTGGAATCATATTGGTGGTCCCATTCTCTAAATATATGGAAAAGTTTAGAGTGCTATGTCATCAGGTATTAGAGATATATGCAAAACAATTTGGCTTAGTTTTTAACTACAGTGTATATTGTATACGTCCAGCGACCAGCAGCATTCTGCCGGACGATCTGCAGAAGGTCGACATGCCTGTAATCAGCACTGCCGAATGCAACTCAAGAATGGATTTTGTATCCGGGGTCAAATGTGACGTTTCACAGATCGCAGTTTATTCCGCCGCCGAATATCAGGGATCTTGTAACGAACATGTAAGTCACTAAAATAGGTTTACATAGGTTTACATTCCATCTGGGTATAGAGTTCGTATTTTCGATCTTCTGTTCTTCATGCGGTTCTGTAAAATACACGAGTGCAATTTGGCTAATCATTACAGCACTCAACTTCTTTGCAGCCCAGCTTCGGCTATAAGCTTACCTACAATATTAACCTCAGAAGTAGTGACCCATTTGCCTCCCGACGCATAAATCATCTTATTTACACCGCTGCAAGCCAATTTATCTTAAGCGTCTCGCTCTGCACTTTTTGTATTGTATTATATCCGATCATTTATTAAAGCGCTGTTCGCAGCAAGAGCCCTTCAGAAGCATTTTCAGGGACCAGTTTGTGCAACCTTGAGAGAAAAGGCAAGTTTTGAGGTGAGAGAAAGATGAGGAAAGCCTGCCAGAGAGGATGACAGAGCGAACTGGTGGGGGAAGCCCATTCCATAAGGAGGGACATAAGGCCTATGCAGGCAAATGATCTAGATTGAGCCCTGCATGGTTGTCATGACGCGGGGAACAATGTGGTCAAACCGATCAGATGACCTAAGAGGACGCAGCGAAGTGGCAGAGACTGGCAAAGTATAAGATCACGAAAATACTTCGAAGCAAGACCCAATTGCGACTTGAGGACCAAATTAAGAACTTTGAATATTATTGTAGCCTATATATACGAACCGACAGTGGACGCCAGTGAAGTTGGTCAACCATGAATGCAGAAGTGTGGGAGAATCGAGAATGACGGGCAATGAACCTAGCAGCAGAATTGAGTACGGACTGTAGAGGAGGGAGCCGAAAATTAGGATACCAATAAGGAGTGAATTACAGTTTTCTGAGAACAGACGAAAGCGTGAACAATTGAGTTAAACAGATTTGCAAAAGCCCTTATAGCTAGAAGTCGGAAGAGCGAGACTGCGAGTAAGCTTGGCAAATGGCAATGTGCTCAGCAAAGGGGAAAGAACTATCTTGGGTGACACCTAGGTCTCGAATACTAGACGGAAAGCTTAAATGAAAAATTTCAGAGAGACTAGCTTATGGAGTAAAATCACCTCTTCAGATCTTTATGCGCTTGAGTTGCTATACGTAGGTACAGCTATACAGTCCTGTAATGGGATTCGAATCCACGCTACGGCTCAATAGTTTAGTCAACTTTAGTGGATCCGTTTTCCACACCTCAGAGCAGAGGTTAAGTTAACAATTTGCATATTGTATTTCTATTCGTGGAAGTGTAGGTTAATGTCCTATATAATCGTCCAATCAACACGTCATTGGTTTACTATTAAAAAAATGTATTAGAATAATGAATATTAGTATATCAACATATACAGTATACACTTAATGGATGCATAGGGGTTATGGTAATGTCAGATTTAATGCAGACCTATTGCTTACTTAGACCAGCAAGCTTACTGCTTAATAGAATTTTTGAAGGATAAAACTCTTATATTATCTACTCTCCCGCGTTGAAGTCTTTAGCTTTGGTTGTCGCTCACCACCGGCTAGAATTCATCATCTTCTCTTCAGTTGCTGCTCTCCATGGGTGCAAGGCCGTAGCCAGGATTTTATTTCGAGGGTGTTTTCAGTGGCGGCCAAAATTTCCATTTTTATCGACCAAATTTTCTGACGACCTTTTTTTGTCGTCCGGTCGAAATCTTCGAAATATTTTCCATTTTCGCCGTCAAAATTTCTGACCTTTTTTATTTTTCAGATCGAAATTTAATCTATTAGGCCTATTTGGGGGGGGTGTTTTCGTGGCTTTTTCCATGCTTTTTTGCATCACGAACTAAAAAATGCAATAGATTTTTTTCTGCATTTTCCTATTAAAGGGGGTGTTCAAACACCCAAAACACCCAGCTGTCTACGGCCTTGCATGGGCGTAGTTGATTTCTTTTCGATTTCTTTGCGGCTAATCGGCACCGTGCTTTTCTTCCCAAATGACGCTGATCTACGCCGCAACTGCTTACGAATTGAACAATACCTGTTCAGGCTGTTTCTTATCGTATTCACCGTTCAATGACACCGTTCGATTGCAGTTCGACGTAAAGTTCTTAGATTTATCGTATAATTTTATTATAACTTCTCAATGTCACGAGAAGTACAACCGAAGATCACCGGTAGCCAATGAAAACTAGGCACCGACACTAATAACTGGTTAGTCAAAGCGCTTATTTCGACTGTCTCGTTACGCTTTACGAACTCTTCGAACTGCCCTCTTATTTGGATACGAAGCTATCATTGGTTTATCTTCCGAATGTCACAGAAAATCTTTTCCGTCCGATAACGTTCAACAACAATAAGCTTAACTATCGGAAATTCACGACAGCCCTTTCCCCGACTGCCATACACCTCGCCTTCCCCGATCCAACAAACCTCATTGCGCAGGCGCCGCAGACGACCCTTTTTGTTGCTCACATTCTCCTTATAATCTCATCAACGAATGCCATCGCCGATCGTTGCTATAGTCCGCAATGAACCTTCCCCTAGATTAATATATTTTGTGTCCCTAAGTACTGCGTGGTCATAGCACTGGTCAATTAATGAAACAAAGCAATGCAGTAATTCTCGCCTGAATCGTCAACTAGGTCTTCTCCCTAACTTAACATGTGTAATTACTGATCAACAACAAATATCAACAAGAACGTGTGGGTTGGATGACAAGTCCTTTGCTCGACAGAGGCCAAAAGATCCTTTGGATCGTAAAAGCACCACTAGCAGTCATCACGCAAGTCGGCTACCATTATTCTGGTGAAATATCGGTAATCAATTTTAGTGTTGCAGCATCTAGGCACGACAAGGTTGATCATTGCCCTAATATGCTTTCCTTTGACTTTTTCATTCTCAATACCCTCTTCTTATATTTACATGTTTCTCTAAAATGTTTATATTAAAAAGAACGCTGTAAATCTTTAGCTTCGGCTTTAGGTACGGGGCCGTCCATAAAGTACGTCACACTCCATGGGGGAAGGGGTGTAAGAAAGTTTGACAGTTTGTGACAGGGGGAGGGGGTCAGGCCATGTGTGACGTCACACATTTATTTTTTAATGATGTGTATTATATAGTTGTCTAGTCTAATTTTTGCAATTTTTGTTTTCAAATTCAATCTACATTGAGTTACTGCTTCAATGAATAACTGTGACAACTGTTGACAATTAATTATTCTACTATTAAAGTCATTTTAATAATGTGATAGTTCTTTTAAGTGGAAACTTTACAGTTTAATAGTGAAGTGTGTTTTAGATTAAATTTGAATAAGGTGTTAATTACAAACAGAGGCGTAGCGACCGCCCTCCGTACCCTCCGACCGAAGGGGGCCCCCGGCAAGGAAGGGGCCCCTAAAAGTGCCAAAAAATGAATGAAATGACTAAAAATAAATAGAATAGGTCATCAACTTTTTCAGACGGCGAATATAATATTTTCCAGAGATTTTGGCCAAAAGAGTCATGAACTTTTTCGGACGGCGAATTGATGAAATTTTCCCGACATTTTGGCCGGATGACTAAAAAAAAGGTCGTCCTACATTTCAGATATTATGCTCGGAGGGGGCCACGTTCATTCTTGCTACGGCCCTGATTACAAAAAAATTCGAAAGTGCGACGTACTTTAGGGGGGGGGGTCCGAGAAAGTGTGACAGTTTGTGACTGGGGGAGGGGGGTAAAAATGGTCAAAAATAGCGTGACATACTTTATGGACGGCCCCTACGGCCTACGCTGCGCGGCTTCTACTTGTAAAGTCTGACAACCTTCAAATTTGTCCCACAGGGAGACAGCGGTGGTCCGATGAACTGCCCTCTCGGAGGAGGATCGGTCGTGGCCGGAGTGTCTTCGTGGGGTATTACCTCAAGTTCCGCAGGTGAACTGTGGTGTCGCACAGACTATCCATCTGTCTACACCAGAACCGGGTTCTACCTCGGATGGATCGCTGCAAACACTCCATAAACACTATGCGACCTACAGATGTAGCAATGAAACATTTCCCTTATCTATAGCTTAATACTGCGAATTGTTGGAACAAATGAAACATTTGGATGTTTTAAGAATTTGGATGCTTGTTCTCATAGGCGTACGAGGCGGGGTCCAGAGGGGGTGGGGGGGGGGCAAATGCCCCTCCCCCCAACTTTCGGGCAAGTCTGGTTTTTCGGGCAAACACAGACCCAAATGAATAAAAAAGGTCGTCAACTTTTTGCCGGATATATTTTTCGGGCAGAAGTTCAATCTTTGCCCCCCACTGCTGAAAACTCCCATACGCCTATGCTAGTTCTAATATTTCTTGTTCTGTTGAGTAGGCCTAAGACCAGAATTTGAAATAACTATTCGACATGCCATTATTTCTGATTTGAGGTGAATATAGCCTAATAGGGCTAATTATATATAGGCTAGAAGGAATTTAGTGCCATCCAATTTATTAAAATGAGAGTTAATTTGTATTAAATACAAAGTATTACATCATTGGCATTATATTCTGATGTAAATGTCGTGCGGGCAGGCAAGACCAGGATGATTATGTTTTCAATAATTCACGCGAGGAGACTCGATCTCCACTACTAAACCTGCTAGTAGGTTAGCACAAGTCTCACTACTACTGATACCATTAATAGTGTATAGCAACTTAGCAATTACAATAATAATTTAAAAATCAACAGCAACAGCAATTAAAATTACAATTATAAAATACTAAAAAAGCGGAAATATATGACTCCATTCTTGGACGACCAGAACTCGTCAAGATCCATCGGAGCAAAG
>OX243812.1:20569624-20600927 GCA_945859605.1 Lumbricus rubellus | reverse complement strand
CTTTGGATGATAATATAAGCTGTTTAGAGCGATCTCTAGAGAGTTAATGAAACTCTATTATATGCAACGATTACATATAGGCCTAAAGAGGCAGTTTAAAGGAACGAAGAGGAGATGAGAGGAG
Organism: Lumbricus rubellus; assembly: GCA_945859605.1. NCBI lineage: Eukaryota > Metazoa > Annelida > Clitellata > Crassiclitellata > Lumbricidae > Lumbricus > Lumbricus rubellus. The sequence continues at coordinate 20,600,803 of OX243812.1, read as the reverse complement.
AGGAGAGAAGAGGAGAGAAGAGGAGAGGAGAGAAGAGGAGAGAAGAGGAGAGAAGAGGAGAGGAGGAGATGAGAACAGAGGAGAGGAGAAGAGAGCAGAGCAGAGCAGAGCAGAGAGGAGAGGAACGATGAGAAGAGAGAAGCGGAGAGGATTTCTAGCTAAAATGCTACGTTCTCTTTTACCACATATGATCTCACAGCGCGCCGATTAATTTATCTTCCAAATACAAAATATTCTCTGATTTGATCACAAGCGTAGAAAATCTTATGCACACGAGTCTGCGATTGTTTAGCTGCCTTTGTTGCTTACGTTGCACGATCCTTTGTCTTCGCTGGCGTCGTAGACAGCTATGTGACCATCAGTGCAGTCAGCTCCGATGACTGTTGCCATTCTTACATTGCACTCATCGGTGCTGATGACTGGAATGTCCACCTTCTGAAGGGTATCCGGAAGAGTGTTACTGGAGGCTAAACGCAAAACAAAACAGACGGCCTTCAATTTTCTAGCGATTCTATTATCCCATCATATCGAATCTATTGATGAAAATAACCAGACAACTGCTGCTAGGCGTTTTGTAATAAAGCTCACGGCATCAGTCGACTCGATGCTCGCAATGTTCATTCACGTGAGCTTAAGAAGACTAATGCAGTCTTTATACAGAGGAGCAATCTCAACCCTTTCAGAGGTAAGATTATAACATTTCCAAAGTGTTTGAGTTATAGAGTAGCTGTTAGGGTTGGTGTCTTTTAGGATTGGAAGGTGAAGGATCAGAAAGGTCGGGGACTCGGGGTCTGAATTCTTGAAAAGGCTAAGTGTTTGAGTGGAAATCCTGAGAGGTGATAGATATATGCTATAGGATATAGGAGCATGCATCAGACAATGCATGTGGTGACTGACAGAGTCTCACAGAGATGATGAAGTATCTCTCTTCTAATTATACCACATAGCTATGTTCCCCAGAGTGGGGTTATGTAGGCCTAACGAGCATAATAAAGAATATATTATTAACTTACTTAATCAATATATAGCCTATAAATGCTATTGCACATCGTTTAGCCTATAGACTAGAGCTTAGGCTACAAGCAGACCAGCTGTTTATTCTTACATGTACGACCCCAACCGCTGAGCGTACAAGTGATTCCGACAAATTGTTCAGTGTTGTCTGGAGGGAGAGTGAGAACCCCGATGTGACCGGGTGCTGTATTAATGGCCACCTGGAGGGTAATGATGGCAATGTCGTTCGGAAACGATCCCTCTCCCAGTTCATAAGACTCGTGCTACAAAATCAGACATGGCAATTCAATTCAATTCAATATATTTCCTCAAGCAACCACACAAACAATTATTATTGCATCGCCAGTGAACAATATTATTGAGCATTTTTTGTGGTAATCTCGAGACCCATGCAGAAGGAATAGGCAATCCCGTTAATTAGGTCACCCAGGAATAATTAGATGATTAGAATATACAATAAACGGCTAAGGAATCTCTGGACGGCATTTGTTCAACCATTCTGACTATAGTTTTTTTTAATACTAGCTGTGGTACCACGGGAATTTTAGGATTCGCCCCACTCCCGGCCAATCCCCTACTTCCCCCTCCCTCACTTCGCCCCACTCCCTCCTTCCCATTCTCTCACACACCCTCCCTCCCTCACTCCCTGCCTGCCTGCCTGTTTCCCTTACTCGACTATAACAGCCTACGTATCCACTGGTGTACATGTACACTCGGCAATACTGACCTTCAAATAGGAGATAGCTTCAGTGATCTGTGCGTAGGTCTGGTCAGACCGAGAGTGTACTCCGGCGATGACCCGTAGATTCGATGGCACCCTGCATTCAGTCAACCACAGCAGTGTATAGCATTAGCCACCTGCCGTTTTTAACATTTTCTTCTTAATAGGCACTAAGTACCGCTGGGTTTATCCTTGAAATCATACTCCATAATAAATTTGCAATTGCAATCACTAACAACTCTTTAAATATCCTCACTCCTTATTCAGATTTAAATACTATAATATAAAAACTTTCACGCGTGACAAGTATTCTTACCATGTAGTAGGCCTACTAGTCCTTTTTACCCAAATGTATTAGAGCCTACCAAACAAACTGGTAGGTACGTCTTATTGCAAAGTTTTGATTTTGCACACATCTGTTCCATCTTCAGGTTGTAGCATAATAGATTTATAAACAATGTTCCAGGCTGAAGAGCACCGATTGTTAGCGTGTAACAAACTAGCTATATAGCTGACTGCAAGCATAAATTATGTGTGTAATGTGTATTGTATGTATGTGGTACACATGTATATATGTATGACTTGTATGTATTCATTTCCCAGTAAGTAGATAGGCCCAAGTAAACAAAAGATGCCTACGTTCCATCGACGCAGTGAGCGGCGCTGAGGGCGGAGTTTGGCGTGAGGAGGGAGGCACCGCAGTTGTGCGACCAGCTTCCTCCGAACTGCTGCTCCTGAGACAGTTGCCATGGAAACTCTCCTGGAGTCGCCTCCTCTCCGCCAAGGATGTACGGATCGAAGCTTATGGACGGAACTACATCCAATCGCCTCGGTCTGGCTTCAGCTGTTCACAAAGAAATGGGATGCAAGTATATAGCCTACGTGTATAATAGAATTATGCTAATAATTATATTGAACGCAGACATTGAATTCAATGATGTAGGCCTAGTAGGTTCTTCTGTTCAGTGAGTGGGTCTTGACTCTAGAGGTCAATGCATTACATGTATTATATCCAGTGAATTGCCCAAATGGTCTCGAATGCTTCATCTGTTTCGTAAACTTTTATCTATCTTGCATCAGGGTAGCCTAATGGTGAAGCTAAAAACTAACTTTAGAAGTCGACGACGACACGTTTAAGCCTAATTCTATACCGACGCATTATCGATGAGGCCCAATTACCTAAAGCTATAGGCCTAGGCCTACGTGACTCGAAATCAAGCATACCTTTTAAAGTGACAACTTTTAACTGTTTATCCAAATACAAACTGGCAACGATGTAGGATTGGGTTGATGTGGTATTCAATCAACTGCGACACATTCAGAGAATTAAGGGTGAATTTTTAGAAGTGAACCAATACATAATTTTCAATGCCTTTGACATAGCTCAGTGAATCATGATCGTCTTTCAAAGACATGCAAATGGTTAATGTAACTGGTTTCTTCTTAGTAGGCTACTTGTCACACTTCCATCCAAAGTTGCTTACCGAGGCAGACAAGAGTCAGGAAAGCTGCAGTCAATCCACGCATGTTTTCAGAAGCAAATGTAGACTGAAACCCGGCTCAGCAGATGACCGTCTGCTTTTTATCATGACGGAAGATCAACTGCTGGATGATGGTGATAAGGAATCACTAAACACCTGTTCGATTTCACGACAGTGGAGGTCAGCACAAAGTTATGACAACATTATTGAGCTGTCCATTTTATCATTTCCCATAGATGCGTTACGCCTGCGAGTTGTTAGGCCTAACTCAAATCAAAATCTAGGCCAACTCCAGTCTTGTTTGCTCTAATTTACACTTCGTGGTGTTGTGCCTTGTTGATGATGCTTTGAGGAGGCAATAAAAATGCGCTATAATAAGTGCAATTATGTTTACACATATCTATTGGCCTAGAGGCCCTAGACCTATATAGTAATGTTCTCATTGTTCTGCATAGGCCTACACGTTGTTACTGAAATAGGTCCATTATACCGTCCATATAAGAATCGTGATACCGGTACTACGCTACATGCACGCATATGACTACATATGGGCCTGCACGTTTTATTGCTTTTGCAGGCACTGCTACACTTAAATTAAGTCATTATGCTATTGTCACAACTCGACTGCTGTTCGTTCCAAGGTCTTTCCAGAAACCTTTTGTTTATTCATTCTATGGAATCAGTTATATATTTTTATTATAGATTCTATGCTCGAGTCCCGCCTTTGCGAACGTCTCACGTGACAGTCGTGGGGCGCGGTGGTCTAGTGGTGACGTCGTTGCCTTGGAGCCGGAAGGTCCGAGGTTCGAATCCACCCTCAAGCCGCGTAAGGACCTTGGGCAAGTCCTTCACTTACAATTGCTCAGCGCTTCGGCGTGAAACTCCGATGCAGTGTCCGCTCTGCATCGGGAGCGCCTCTGAGTAGAGAGAGCTTGAAGGGGCGCTATAACAAGTGCACATACATACAAACAAACAGTCCCATATCACTCGTCCCATTCCTATATTCGGTCACGTCTCTGGCTAAATGCTTGACGCGCTGCGCTGGCTTCCCCTCCAGCAGCGGATCACATTTCAGATTGCCACTCGAGTGTGATCACGGTGCCTGCAGGACCCTGTCAATTTTGTCATTGCCAAACTGCGAGAGCTCTGCAGCTGCCCTACCATGGGTGTCCGATAGTCGTATAGCTCCATCCGCTTTGACGAGCATGCGCTCCTGGTCCCTATATGGCTTCTGTACAGAACAGTCAGAACTGCGCCTTCCAAGTCGTTGGCCCTCACTCGGCCCCTCAGTCTGAAACGGACTCCATCAGTCTTGGCAGTCCACTCCGATATAGGCTATAATTCTATTTAGACCTCAAAATACTGTTCTTTTCTAGCCGTGCTTGGATCAGGATCACCTCTGAGTAGCCTTTAGCCTAAATTTAAGAGATGCGTGATCATGCATGCTATAGGCCTACATGCATGATCATGCATGCTATACATGCATGGGCGCCAGGGACGGATACAGAATTTTTATGGGGGTCCAAAATTTTTGGTCTTGGGTAAAAAAAGTCATAGGCCTATGCTACTTTTTCTCTTTCACCTATCTCGCTATATTGATTGACAGTTTTTAAAACCTGATGGGGAGACGTAGGCTACGTCCGATGCGAATCTCTGAATGGGGGGGGCATGGCCGGATTGCCCCCCTTGGATCCGCCCCGATGGGCGCAGGAAGATGTTTTTGTAGGAGGCAAAACACGATGGTTACGGTTAAAGTTTTACCAAGTGAGATTGAAAAATGCAAAGCAGGAAACTAGGAACAGTGGTAGATTATTAATTTTTTTCATAGGTCTATTTCTCTGTGCCACTCTGTGTATCATTAGTAGCCTATCATTATAGACTAATAGTGCTTTAGTGCGAAAAAATTAGAATAGGGTCTAATAAAAAATATAGGCCTAGCCGCCTAGTAAAAAAAAGGCCTAGGTGACAATTTTTCACGGTACGGGATGCTATGCAAATCTCTGTAATGAATGGCTGAATGAATTAGGCGTATATATATCTTTCAACTTTTGCCTGTGTTTGAGCAGAAACCACATTTTGACTTTATTTTTACCTTTTTTGGAGCTCGATTTAACTCTCGCTCCAGCAAAAATTTTGTAAGTAAGTAAGTAAGTAATTGATAAAAATGGTACGTCGCATGCATATAATATTGAAGATTAAGCTTTAAAAGGGTGTTCACCAAGTTATAAAAATTAAATGTATTTACACAAAGATACACAAGAAAATTGTCCATATTTTATACAAGATCTTCATACTAATTCTTAAAAGGTATGTTATTAATAACATTTTGCCATTTGAAACAAGCTCTACACATTATTTTTAATTCATTATCTTAATATTAACCCAGTGTCGCTTACACTAGCGAGCATTCCGTACTACCATGTTCTGCAATGATGACACTCTAGCGAATAGTACGAGTGCGAATGTTGGTAAGGTCGTTGGTTGAGACAATAATAATAATTTTTTTTTAAATTAAAAATACTTGCAAAGTTGTCGATAGACGCTACCATAAGAAACTATGCACATAATTTATGTTATATAGAATATATTATATAATACATTATATTGTAGAACTAGGCTTTTTCCCAGTAAGAAATTCAACTTTCCAACGTGTGCTATAATTTTATAAGCCTATGATGATTACAAAGATAGGCTAATAATAGTCTTCGTAGACTATAATATCTTTGATGATTAAGTAACGATTTAGGCTATAAGATCCAAGCACAAAATGATAGGCTCAGCTCACGTTTGATAAAAAAAATCGGATTGACAAGCCACAACAAGGTTGCAGGATAAAATTAAATAGGCTATAGCTAATAAAGTACTGTAGATTAACTGTAAGCTGGTCACTCTTTTGTTGAGAAAGCTCCTATAGGTAAACCTAGATATGAAGTTGCTATATTTTCATCGTTTATCGTTGGATAAATGCCCTTGCAATAGATTTAAACAATATAGGCTATATGAAGGCATTGGTTTTAAAGTGGCGTTTTTGTTTGTGACACATTGCGACAAAATTCTCTCTTTTGCGAGTTAGGCTTAACTTTCCAGCTGCTCCAGGGTGAGAATTGCCGGGGGGTTGGGGGGGGGTTCAACCCCCCAGTCTTTTTCAGAGCCCCATGTTAAAGTATGTTTTTCATACCCCAATTTCAAGTTTATCATAGGCCAACCCCCCAGTTATTTTTCCACAATTCTCATACTGAGCTGCTCTAGCTGTTTTCGATAAATTTATAATAACACAAATTCAAGTTATTAATTGCTCTACAAAAAGCATCGCATCATTCGCATGCTATAAGTGAGTAAGAACGTCTAGAAGTCCGTCATGTGATTTCAATTGTCGGCTGTTTATAGAGAATATTATTATGATAATGTCAGTCTCACAATAATATTAAATATATCGGCTGTTTGTAGGTTTATTTCTCGCAAGATGACTTCAGCATTCCAAATTCTTGTCGGTTTTGTATGTCTGTCGGCGCTGGCATTTAGAAGAAATTTGGCTGTGGACCGAGGAGTTCCAGTTCTTATGTGGAGTAATGACGGGTACGTATGAAGAGGCGGTGATTATTGCGGCGCTGCTTTTATGGGTGCGTAACGAGTCCCCGAAACCTCGATCCTTGAAATCTCTTTGCCACAGGATCTCCAGAATCTATTTCTAAGTGAAAACAGCATTATTTAGCAAATCTGACGTATGGAGTTTATGGGCTATTGAGGATATTAACCTACGAGTAGGTCATACATTCTAATTTCCTGCATTCGAACGCTTGGTGTAAAATGTTTTCAGTAATTCCATCAAGTTTTCATTTTTGCCACCTTCGGGAATTGAAATTCGGGTAGATCACCAGGTTTATTGTGACAGATCTAGCAAACTTATAAAGCAGACTGCGGAATTTTGAATTTCTTGCCAAATACTTTATGAATATGTGAATTACATTGCTCGAAGGGTAAAATTCTATAACGACGCGGTAGCAAGTAAACATCATGGCGACCAAAGATCCGCTCATAATAGAGCGCGGTCATGTGACGGCAAGAAGTAGCCCAATATTTTCGCGGCCTACGGTGATGTATACGCCAATGTTTTCGCGAAAGTAAGTAAGTAAAAATACCATGAAAAGGTTATTTTCATAAATATTAATACGCTTAAATCAGCTAAAGAAGACAACGAAATCGATGGACCTTAACACATTGGCCGCCATCTACGAGATATGTCGCGGTTTTTTACCACGAGATCTCGCGGTTTGCATCATATTACAATATCATTATCACTAATTATTTAGCGACGCAAGGTATCGGTTAGGGCATCCAGCTTCCATTTCAGGTGTAAAAATATCTCCATCCAGCTTCCAATTCAGGTTTAAAAATACACGCATGCAGCTTCCATTGCAAGACTATAAATACACGCATCCAGCTTCCATGTAAGGACTATAAATACACGCATAATTATCATATATAGCTAGTGGCCTCTAGCGAATAATTATATCATATCATCACCGTAGGCCGCGAAAATATTGGGCTGCTTTTTTTCGTCACGTGACCGCGCTCTATTATGAGCGGATCTTTGGTCGCCATGATGTTTACTTGCTACCGCGCCGTTCTAGAAAATAACCGCTCGAAGACATGTCTACTGTGATTAAATTGATTTGATTAAATTGATTTGATAAAATTGAATTGACTTGAGAGTCAAACTCGGGTGTGGGGTTCAAAGGTCGATCTGCCACTTTGTTTCCACAAGCGATTAAATATTCCAATTTATAAAAGTGGCATATGATTTAATACGAGACTCATACCACGTTTACAAAATCTTACTCAGAACTGCAATGAATAAATACGAGAAGCATGTATGCACTGTTATTATTACAAAAACCTTTGCAGTACTTACACAACAGCTATGCAAGTCAATGTTAAATTGTAATATTTGAATTACTACCATGTTAATTGTTTAATTGTTTTCATTATAGATCTCTCTCATTTCCATCAACACTTGCTGGTCATACAGTGAGCCAAAGCGACTTCAGGCAGCAATATGTGAACAAATTACTAGCTGACAATGATGTTAAAACAGTTGCAGTTTTCATACAGGACAAGGTAAGGTTCCACTATTCACTTGTTATCATTCATGCACGTAACGTCCTTAAAATAACTCTTTTGGAGCGTGAACAAGTATCACGAGTGCTATTAATAGGTCATATTATAATGATTAGCCTATTTCATTCTTTCATTCTATGGACTCATATCATGGTCCTTCAAGAAACTTACCCAGGAGTGCTTCCAACCCAGCCACTACTAAAGAAAATGACTATTGATGAGTGCTTTATGAAACAATGTTTGATTGGTCAGATCTAATATACGCAGCTCGAATGGGAGGTCAGCTCAGGCCATTAGAAATCGTCAGAGATCGTGCAGGTAAGATGGTGCGTAACCAAGGATGCAGCATGACACTGGAGCCGCCCTGGATCTGATATGAAATCTGCTGGACCACAGGCCCATGATGTTTTATGAAGCTGGAATATATTTGTTCTTCATGTTTTCCAAGCAAAAGATTTAACTTAGACGTTACATGAGTAAATACTATTTGTCTCAGATGTACTCCCGTTGATTCTGCGTGACTTCGGTCTTTCTTTTCTGCTGTTTTCAGTTGTCTGTTGATGAGATAAGCCAAAGCGCTGACGTGTACAGTGAAACTGGTGACGGTGGAGCTTTCAGACAGACAAAGGTAACTCCAAATAGCCATGGTGTCATTTTTTTCATGTATATATATGCTATTTGACAATTCTTTGTGACAACTGAACACTCCTCAATCAACAGTGCTGTTTAGATTTCTTCTGTATATTTATCTGATTGAATGGTATGGTATGTGTTGAAATTTGAATGGTATGGTATGTGTTGAAATTTGAATGTATGGTATGTGTTGAAATTTGAATGGTATGGTATGTGTTGAAATTTGAATGGTATGGTATGTGTTGAAATTTGAATGGTATGGTATGTGTTGAAATTTGAATGGTATGGTACGTGTTGAAATTCTTATATATAGATATAACTTTATTCTTTCCAGGACCTGATAGCCGATTTGCCGTCTGCTTATCTGTCGAGTGTTTCTGCTCCCTCCTCCGTCTTTGCTGAACTTGGAACTGATTTTGCTGGAAAGACATACACACTCGAGCAGCCGTTTAACGTCACCGATCTCATGGTCTCGTCTGATGAGAAGAAGCTTGTGTTCGTTCATCTGCCTGAGCAACATGGATCAGCGGCAGGACTGCCTGACTACATGCATCTTATTGGTAAGGCGTAAAAAAAATGTTGTGTTTCTGGTAACCTGACCGACCCTCTTTTATTGCCGCGACTCAAATAATTTTAAAAAAATTTATTAAAATTTTTTTTATTAACAAATGAAAAAATTTTTATTAACAATTTCTTTTTAACATTTGTATTGACATAACAGAAAAGACGTCAACAAAATGAAATTAATAGGACTGTTTCTAGAGCAGTTTTAGGTGCAGACAGTCGGGGAAATAAGCAGTTTATACTTGCTTAGAACACGTACTTTGTTGCAGCATGTACCTTTGTGCAAAAAAGACTAGTGGGGTATACTTTTTCGGATAGTCACTGCATAAAAATATTTTACCAAAAGAAAAATATTTTTCGACCTACCTACCCAATTTTTTTTAGCTCTGTTACCGGAAACACAACTTTTTAGGCCTAAGTGGATTTTAATTGCATGTTCATGGTAGATATGTTTTAGCAGAAGCTCCACATTATCAAGTTACGGGAGGTAAATGGTTTGTGCCTGTCAACAAGTCTGTATGAGTTGAATTTTTTATGTAATTGTGACTTTGTGTCTTCAAATTTTGTTGCTGATATTATTTCTGGTGTTTTGAATCTCTAGAGACAATTTTTTACTGTGCAAACAATTATTCGTCAATCTGCCTTCATTAATTGAATGTTTTTTTTTTATCTCAACAAGACGAACCCCAATTATGGTTAAAAACTTAAAGACACCACTGGATGCATCTAATTTTCAGTCCTGTGTAGTAACAGTCCTTCCTTCTTTAGCTGTGTATTGGGTAGCTTGCTCATTGATCTGGTGTTCTGCTTCTTAGCTCTGATTCTTTCTGAGCTAAGCTATTGTAATGAAAATTTGTGTAGCTGCTCGTGAGAAATACATGCAGTCTGTGCCAGGTGAACAGGACACGGGAGTTTAATTCTGAATTGGTGATTTGATCCTACTACTTTGTTTTCAAGGCCGTTATCTGATGTCATTGTCTATGATTTTTTGCAGATGAGATTATAAGCAATGTGACGTCTCAGATTAAGGCGCTTCCCGGACGGTTTGCTGCCCTCTACACTGGAAGAAGGAGTCGTGGACCGAGCGTAAGTCAAAACGAGAGTAGAATGATAATGTAATCAATGTGATATACATGTGGCGTCTTGCCATTTTTATAAATCATTGTGTGGGCTGAAATCCGGTGGGTCACTGGATTTATGCGATATGTATACAGGTGCATACAGCGGGGATGTGGAGAGGTTTCAACAAAATTTACGTGTGCAAAATAAATGTCTAATTATGGCGCCCCCATTAGCCTATTTATTACTCTGTATTATCCTACAGTCGTCTGATGGCATTGTGTGGCATGGTAGTTTAGTGGTGGGTTCGGTGCTTTGGAGGGACCTTGAGCAAGTCCTTCACTCGCAATTGCTCATGCGCTTCGGCGTGAAACTCTGATGCAGAGTCTGTGCTGGTGATAAATGGTTCTTGTGCAAATGCATTTCATGGTACCAGCAGCTTTCATCTAGATAACAAATGTGGAATAATGATGCATCTGCTCTGTGCCAGACTTTAGGGTTTTGCTGTTTAGCATGCCTGTGATGTCTAGCCTGCATATTTTTTTATATATTTATATTTTTCTCACATTTGTTATAGCGCCCCTTCAAACTCGCTACTCATAGGCACTCCTGACTACTGTAACAGAACGACTACAGCGCTGACACTGTATCGGTGTTTCACGCCGAAGCGCACGAGCATTTGCGATTGTCTGCAGGACTTGCTCAAGGTCCCTACACAGTAGCTTGAGGTGGATTCGAACTTCGAACCCTCCGGCTCCAAAGCACCGAACCCACCACTACACCACCGCGCCCCACAAGTCTGTCTAAGTCAACTTTTTGGCATGTTTGCAGTTGGCAATTTGCACGGTGTCTTTAATTGACGAAGACCTGTAAACTTGTCCGAATAAAATTTTATAGGCTTTATAAATGTTACTTTCCAGTCCTGATGATTTTGTGAGTGGATTTGAACTGCTTTGCTGTGACTGTTGAGAAATCTTTCAATTTTGTTTTTTCTCTTGATGCAGGCTTATGAGCAGCATTCAGGGCGTCATCTGCTGGACGATGGAGAGGAGGGCGTGAACTATACGGGATTGCTTGTAACCTTTTCTAATGTGTTTATAATGTACACGTCGAAGATTGCCATCAGTTTCAATACGAAGTCAAATAACACGCAGCTTTCAGTTGAACACAGCGCGTGGAGTGTTGTGGCTGACGACGACTGTCTTGCACATGAAAACAACGGGTCTATGAATAAGTGAGCTTCATCGTATTTCTATGCAAATCTGTATTCATTGTACATCTGTATTCATTGTACTTTTGAGCTCTAGATACTGTGCATATAATAATGTTATTCACTGCACAGTTATTATCTATCCCATTGTAATATGAACATTTGTCTTGCGCTTTCAGTGCACAGCGCTATTAAGAAGCTTGCGCTTTCAGTGCAACGGGCCCGTGAAAGGAGAAAGGTCTTCGAGATGCAGGCGAATTCCCCACCAGAGTCCTGCTATGAATTGCAGGGGTAAGGTCATTCCACATTGAGGGACCCACAATAGCAAAAACCCAATGCGGGGTTAACGAGTTTCATGGGCAAGGTCCAGGGTACAATTAAATGGACCAGAGCAGTCAGCAGCATGAATGGGGCATGGAGATTTTGCAGAGAGCGGCTTGCACATAAAATCACAGAGGTTTTTAGGTGCTAAGACCTGCAGGAACTGAGTAACTAAGAGCAGGGCCTTGTATCTGATTCATGCCATGATGGGAAGCCAGTGAAGGTCACGAATCATGTACGTGCGTAGTGCGGACGTGTGAGAGTATCGATAAGTTTAAATGCATTGCTTGACAACTGAAGCTTTCAGCGAGCTGGTCGTCTTAGACAAGTGAAATCCTCCTGAGGGAAATCTTGTGAATTCCTTACACTGAACATGTGAACAGCTTGGTGACACTGATCATGTGAACAGCTTGGCGATTAGGAGAACCGCAATCGATAATGGTCTATGCCACAGTTCAAAATCACCGACTACACCTTAGTGGTCCACAATGAGGTTTGCTCATTGTAGCAAACCTCAGAGCGACTCGATCCTAAGATCACATGGATTTTAGTGTTGTGGCTATTCGTCTGATTTGTTCAAGGACCTTTATGCAGCATGGAAGAGCAGAACAGCGTTGTTGACGTGTCTACTGTCAACTGCTTTTGCCACAAGACAGAGAAACATCAACAGAACGTTTTTTGACGTAATGTACATTAGTGGCTGCTGAATCCGACATTAACCTATTGGCTCAGAGTTCAAATGTTGGTGCATCTTGTGAATTTGACAGCGGAAGTTTTTCTCTTATCAGATTCCAACAGCAATATCTTTTTAGCGTCAAACTCAATTTTATGAATGTTTAAAATGAACAGTTGCCTTCAAGATTCAAGTGTCCAGTTTCAATATTTTGTCCAGTTTCGGTATTTATGAGATTTGTTTGTTTTCATTTCAGTGCTTCCTGTTCAGTCACCCTGGAATACCAATACGACGTTACCGCTGGTGATTTGACTCTGAAGAATCTTACTTTAGGGTATTTATTTATTTTACTTTTTATTTATTTATTTCTTGCATTTGCTGTGGCGCTCCTTCAAGCTTTATAACTACTCAGAGGCACTCCCGACAGGCACTCCCGACTACAGCGCAGACAGTGCATCAGAGTTTCATGCTGCTTCACGAACTATTTTTGCGAGTGAAGGACTTGCTGAAGATCCATACACAGCGGCTTGAGGTGGATTCGAACCCAGAACTTTCGACTCCAAGGCACCAAACCCACCACTTTACCACTGCGCCTCGCTGCTTCATGTTGTTGAGGAACCTGCTCATTAAGTTGCATCATGTCACTGAGAAGATGCATGCACCTTGATTCTGTCAATCAACACAAACCTGTCAGGCCTTCTTGTTGTGTGGGACCATATACGTATATTTAAGAACAGTCTTCCATCGCCAATCCTGTCGACATTGTTATGTTATTGATCCATACCATTCATGGTCTACTCTGTGCTTGCACTGACTCTGAATTATTTCTTTCTCCCAAACAATCTATGCTTCCTCGTAATATTACCAAACATGCACAGACTAGATAACCATATATACAGAATAATAACATTTGCTAATCTCTCGTCACTTCACTTTAGAAATAAAGAAATAATAATAATACCAGTTAGCAGTGGCATAACTTTGTCCCCCGCCTCCCTCTCACCCAAGATGTGATGACCTATTCATTCTAACTTGATACGATACTGTCCACCACACGATGGGTATTGTCTTGAATTTGTGCATCGCATAACAATAAGTACAAGCTAATATTGGGATAGTTAAGTATGCAAGAATACGCCACGGTTAATTGTCATTGCCTGGACTTGCCTCAAAATACAATAGCTCTGTCATGTCGCAACTATATTTCAGCGCAGCACTAAAAGCGTGGTTTATGCTTATGTTGACGACTGTTGCCAGTACTTTTAAAAGTACTTCTAAACATCTCAGGAGTGACATTGTGAACTGACACCACTGTGACAATACAAAGTTAAAACTACGGTAGTAGGAAAGGGGTGCTATGACAATGCCAGATTATAATATATATTACGTTACTTTTTTACAGAATGACATACGGAGTTAGCTCTGGAATTGATTATGGATATTGGTATCTGAAGAGGTTCCTCGTAACTTACATCAACTCATCCTCGGATTCATTGGACGTGTCTGGAGACGTGACAAAGGTTGACATGAATGGTGACTTTGTTGCCTGGACCCCATTCAAGTTCTCCTACCACTGTCACAACACCCCGCCAGTCATACCTGTGAAAAATGCAAGCCAGTACTATTCTGGATTCGCTATCAGCTTCACATCCTTCCAGGTGAGTGTCTCAATTGATATATAAGTATTGATTGAATGGTTGATTGGTAAGTTAAATCAAGTTAAGTAATCAGCGCCTCAATTGATATATAAATATTGATTGAATGGTTGATTGGTAAGTTAAATCAAGTTAAGTAATCAGCGCCTCAATTGATATATAAATATTGATTGAATGGTTGATTGGTAAGTTAAATCAAGTTAAGTAATCAGCGCCTCAATTGATATATAAATATTGATTGAATGGTTGATTGGTAAGTTAAATCAAGTTAAGTAATCAGCGCCTCAATTGATATATAAATATTGATTGAATGGTTGATTGGTAAGTTAAATCAAGTTAAGTAATCAGCGCCTCAATTAATATATAAATATTGATTGAATGGTTGATTGGTAAGTTAAATCAAGTTAAGTAATCATTTCATTGATTGATTCATTTATTTGCTGATCATTAATCTATTTTCATCGATTCACTGATAGATTCATTAAAATTACTGATCAATTAAATGAATACTCTCATATAATTATCATCGTTTATGGTCAGCCAACTATATACTGGCTTTCCCTCTCTCTGCATCGTCTTTTAACCTCTCCGTTCTCTCGGCATTCCCGACTTGTTTGTCCCTCGAGCGAAAACCACTCTTGCTCAAACTTGATGGATCCTTTACCATCGTTGGACCCTCCTTATGGAATTTTTGTCTTCCATTATGTGGGGGAACTCTTCTATCGGGATTGCTATCTACATATCTCTCTCTCATCCTAAGACCTATATGTATTCTCTGAGTTCTCACACTGAGAGCACTACTGAATGGCTTTGACACTGTGAGCAGTGCTATGTAAAATCTTTACTAATTACATTACATTAATTTGTTGAAGGTATGTATTAGTCATGAGATGAACTGCTTGGTCATTTGACTAACTAGTGACCTATTGATCCTTCAGCTGACTGTTGTGAACGAAATCTTTTTTGTCTATTTTCATCTTTGCTTGTGGTACACTTTTCAGTTCATGTATTTATTTCGTGTCTGAATTGTGCATGTAATTTTCATATGTATTTTATACTTGTTTAGCCTGCATTTTTGCATGCATACATGATTTTCCCATGGGCCTAATCCTTGTGCTGCTGCTGCTGTTGCTGCTTCTTCCAGGTCCAGTCATTTTTCGTCAAAGATAAAAACTTTGGCTACTACAACGACTGCATCGGGTTTTTCACGATTCCAATCTGGAGTGCAATTATCGTCTCGGCCATCTTGATTGCGATCCTGTTTTTTGGTATCATCATGCTCATGAACATCAAGACACCGGATCGAATGGACGATGCGAAAGGCAAGACGATCACCGTTACAGTGGCCGAGTAAAGAATCAATAGATAGAGTGTGGATGCAAGCAGACACTGCAAGGGTCTGTTGGGTTGGATACATTGCCAATGAACTGTGTTTGGTCGTTGATTTTTACATGTATCTTGGTGATGTATTTTGACAGATGTAGAATATTTGGCATGCACTTGTATTTTAAATTCCGTGTTCGAATGTTGGAAATTTGAAATGCAAGTGTCGCATGCGGTACAGAATTAGTTTGTTGTTCGTTGAATTTTTTTGCGATGTAAATATCGATGTATTTACTTGTGATGTAGTTAAATGCGGCAGTTTAGCATTTTGGAACATACATATACTGTTGTATGGTTGGTGTACAGTGAAATTGTTAGTGCTTGCTAGTTAGTACTTGGCATAGGCTGTGACTTCATGATGTATGACCAGTGATCACTTTCTTTTGTGCTACGCTGGTCCATGTTTACAAAATTTCTAACATGATGTCGGTTCTACACTGTGTCCTGAAAAAAGAAAACTTATGCAAAGTCGAATAACTTTATGAAATATAAAATTTAAATTGAACTTGAACATCAATTTGACTGGTATTTGTTGTGGCTCAAATTCTGAATATATCTAAATGGCTATATTTTCTGATTTGCATAACTTGTAACTAGTCTTTTCTTAGCACTGTTAATTATTTCTGTAGTGTATAAAAAGGTATGCGCAAGATGGTTTCATTTCATTACACGCATACTTTGCCAAGTGATATTATTCTTTACTTCTTCCTTGTAGTAATTAATTATCGACGCTAATGTTGGACAGTGACGTTCTCACCATTGAGTGTGTTTTGACCACCTAGGGACATTTTGAGCATAAACTATGAATCTAAATAAACTCTTGTCTTCTCTTTCAATGTATTAGCAATTAAAAACTATTTATTTTAGTTGGCATAAATATGATTATCATTGAGTTCTTTTTTCTGGACACTGTGCAGTTGTTTCTTTTCTGGACAATATACATGTATATGTATTTAGAAATTATTGTTTAACTTGTGAACTCTTTACATTGTGTAAGCTTATGTGATTAGTCAAGGTGCAATTTCCTGTTGTCCAACTTTCTTTATTTCTTCACTCTTCAGTAGTATAAGCAAGTAGCCTACATAGTTAAAGATAAACATTAAGTCTGTACCAACATACCTATTTTATGTCTTATTGATTGCATGCATAAGCTAATAGTTTAAAATAATTAGTCAATAGATTGTTAATAATTAATTGATTGGAAAAATATTGGGTTTTTTTCCGTATGATGCATATGAAGATAATTTCATATGAATGTAGTAGTCATGATAATGATGGTTGTCATGTTATCATGCTATTCTATGTCTGAGGAATAAATAACTCTGTCCTACACTACCAGTGACAGAAGTTATCAGTTACCATTGTCTTCATGGATTACTTGTTAAAAGCTGATGTGCAGTTTGAGGATTTGCTACAACTCTGATTTCTTTGCAGCTCACTTGAAATATACCATTTTAAGATATGTTATGCGTACAATAATAAATTAGATAGTCTATAACATTTTCTGTATTCATGGTTCAATATGTGACTGGTATTTGTTGTGGCTCAAATTCTGAATTTATATCTAAATGGCTAAATTTTCTGATTTGCATAACTTGTAACTAGTCACCCAACCACGCATGACAGCATAGTTTGTTTTTGCTGCTTTTCCTGTGAAGTCTGTTTAAACTAAAATCAATAATTTTTGCTGCTTAAATTTCATTCGAACAATTTTTGTCTGGCAGAATTCTTGAACGAACACAGAATAGTTACACAATGGTTGGATAACATTATTTGTATTTGCATCACCTTTACAAGACAATGCAAACGGTTTCACATAATTTACATTATATTTCCTTATGGCTTGTATCTTGCACAAAGAACATGAGATAAGCAAGTGCTCACCTGTATGTATTGGACTCAGTTTTTGGCTCATGTTGTTTGTTGAGAAATAAGTTTTTGGCTCATGTTGTTTGTTGAGAAAATATCTCTTGCTTGCTCTGTAATTGATAACTTTGTTCATACCAGAGGATAAATAAATTTAAGGTGTTGACAGTAATGAGTTGTGACTTAATGAAGTTAATGACAGTTGGTTGTATAGATGATTCAGCGCTGTAATTGTAGGTGCTTATTTATATAGCAGTTCTTAAAGAAAACTTGAAGGTGCTCCTGGCTGGAATTAACCTACAGTCCTTACATGATTGCTATGGAGCAGAATGGTCTTCAGCAGCATACAGAATAGAGGCATGCAGAGTATTAAGCTTATTATGCCATAGATTGCTTGTGCACAGTGTGAGGTGGGACAACGGCCAAGTTTGCTTCCATGTTGCCTTGTAATTGAAGTCTTCGATTATCCTTTTCTTGCAAGGAGAAGAGAACTGCAACCAACTAAGGATAAGCTAAAGTAATCTTTATCAGCACAAGTAAATGGTCATACTTCACTACTTCACTACGGTAGCCTACCTATAGGCACTGAGAGTATAGGCCACGTGCAGTCATGATGAACTTACTATTTTATGCATATCTTGTGCCGTAGTTTATTATAGCTTGTGTAATAGTAAACGTAGTGTAGCAAACCATATGAGTCTGTTACGCCTCCGTTACACTATCTGTTAAAGGCCTTCGTCATCATTAGCACAGTTACAACGCAACTATTTAATTATTTAGGCTGGACTCATTCTTCAATTCCTGAACACGTGAAACTACCGTGCCATGCGCAAATCTATAATAGTAGGGCCTAGGCCTGCCATGCAATTATTGTGAAGTCTCTAATTGCATGAATAAATAACACAAGTCCAATTAAAGACAATTTATATATATATATATATATATATATTAAATACATATATTTAACATAGGCCGATTCTTTATATCTTAAATAGGCCTACGTGAGCTGCAGCTAGGTCTATCCAAATGCATTTAGTGCTTATAGTTCGGAGTGGATGTGTCGCATTTTGATTTTGAAGTTGCTTACAGCGTCTTTGTTCTTCATTGTTCCGTAGGCTTTAGCCTAAAATATGCGCAGTTCGCCTGAAACGTAGGCCTACTTCGAACTCCGCCGCTGCTCGTGCTTTGGCTGGCATTGCCAGTCCCAAGCCTGGAGAAAGAAGGAGGGCGACACTAATATAATTATTAATCATCCTTAATAGGCTATGAGTGTCGTTAAACAGCGGCAAGAAACGCACTTCGAAAATTTGACGATTCCACTTTGAGCAATATATGCTTACGCCTATTAGGGCCTATACCTATAAAGCCAGGACTACGCATAGAACTACGCATGTCGGACCGCTGGACTACAAGACTCACTCATGAGGTTAAAACCTAATGCTGTCGGTGCCTACATTTTTATTTTAAAAAAACACCTCTTGGCGGCCATGGTCATCTCTTCAGGACTTAGGCTAAAACGATGCACAGGCGTGAATCTAAGAATGTCGAAATGACTAGATAGAACAGAAATCGTATGAATACGAGGATCTTAATATAAGACTATTGGAATAAAGACCGTTATTTACAAACATTAGACCTACTTATGAATAGATCCATTAATATATTCTAAGGAAAGCTTGTGAACATCGTTTTGACATCATTCGAAGGCCTATCTAGGCTCTATAGGGCCTATTCCTACACCAGTTGTCGCCTTATCTTTACGGTCGGTATTCCTCTCTTTAGTAGAACAGTGCTATAGGCCTATAATTATGTTATCGCAAAATTAGACCTCTCATACAGCCAAATAAATCTGTCCCTATAATTACATATATAGGCCTAAGCAAAAACCGGAACAGCCTTGTAGGTCTATTCCTGCAGTCGTTGATCTTTTGACGAAGACGAAGGAGACGATAATCAGAGGATGAGCCAGAAAACGAGAACTACAAACCAGTCGGTAAGAACTTCATTCACCTGCTGCAGCTTTGATAAACTGCTGAATAATGATGTCACGTAATGCGATGCTAATTAGGGCTTGCAATTCTATGCAGTACAGTAGGCCTACGCGATACACAGTACAACTTGCATTTATAACATAAGATTAAACTTTAATCATTCATTCATTCATTCATTTCGTGAATTTATATAGCTCTTCTTCAAGAAACCTACTTAGAGGCGCTCCCAGTCCAGCCACAGCTAAAATAATAGGTTTTGAGCGACTTATAAAAGCAGGTGAATTTAGTCTAGGCATAAGTCGCAAGTTTAGTGGGAGGCCATTCCAGATAGCGGGACCCACAGTAGAAAAGGCTCGGCGCTGTCTTGTAGAAGTGCGAGCTCGAGGAACCAAAAGCTCCCCCGTTACAGCAGAGCGAAGAGCGCGACGTTTTAATCAGTAAAGTCTTAATCAAAGGACGCTTTTAAATATAGTCAATAGTCATAGTAGTAACATAATTATGTGGTTAAGAGCTCGCATTTTCTCCGCCATACGGCGCAAGGCAATGCAACTATAGCCTATTAATTTTATAACCTTTCCGATTTGACTTATGTAGGTTGTCGAGATACATGTAAGTCTTATAAGTGTGGCAATATTCATCTGAAGTATTATAGTCCTCGAAATGGTGGAAATGTCT
The DNA here is from genome assembly GCA_945859605.1 of Lumbricus rubellus. Lineage (NCBI taxonomy): Eukaryota > Metazoa > Annelida > Clitellata > Crassiclitellata > Lumbricidae > Lumbricus > Lumbricus rubellus. Next base: position 20,580,439 of record OX243812.1, on the reverse strand, counting down.
CCATGAACGTGTCAAGTTATAGGCCTACCTACAGGAGTATAACAGCTAGGACTATAATAATACTTGTGCGTGTCACAGTGCTTGCCTAAAGTAGGGCTTATTATAGAGCAGGCCTTGTATAGGCCTAGGCATAATAAGCATAGGCCTACGCTTTATGTTAAAGCTGCAATAAAAATCGTCGCCTAATTCAAGATCATCAATGGCCAAAACATTCTGAATGCGGATTTTAAGACTGATAGGATTAGGTCATAGGACCTACTATTATAAAAAAAATTCACGTGCAGCGTTGGCCCAAAGGCCTATAGGCCTATACTGCACAGTTTCATAGAGATAGAGCATTTGCACCGTTTCATTGTCATGGTCAAAACAAAAGAAATAGGACCTATATGTGAATGATAAACCCTGCCCAAGTAGGCCCTATGGAATCGCCAACTCTCCAAATGCACTTTAGTCTCTAGCACTAGACCTTATACATGTAGGTCTCTTGATATGGAAAATTATACAGCCGACGTACGAGGCTACAAGAACACAAAGGTGAAGTCAATGGTCTGTAAGCGGACGATAGGCCGGTTCCATTATAGGCCTCTCAGACCTTTCACAGTAGGTCCATGGTTACCTGTATGTGGTGACCTATTCTCAGCAAGTACATATAGCACTTCCTATAGTCTACCACTCTCTTTATATCATTTGCTAAAAAAATTGGTGTCTCTAAATACCAGACACTAATGTGGCTACAGCAGCCTAGAAGCCCAGACCCCTATTATGCATTATTATTGAGCATAGGCCTGCATGCTTGATACTAAAACATCTCTGCTATGACCAGACAAAGTTGAATTGAGAATTTTGAGGTCATGTTGTAGTGTATCTACACATTTATGTAGCGCCTCAAGCAGTGCACGCCAATCAAAGGCACCTCCAGTGCAAGAGATCCAGAGAAAAGAAAATGGCCTCGAAACAACGAAAACAGGCACATGGTCCCACCAATTATTAGGCCACAGTAAGGAGGAACGCATAGCATAATTGATAAGGATAATATTTGTGGCCCCTCTAGCCTATATAGGCCTACGTCTGCCGATACGTTTATAGGTTCAACACGTGACAATACTAGGAATATATCCACATATGGGCAGAATATATTAAGCATATTTTTGAGACTATGAGTCAGAACCAGCGGGGAGGGTAGGCTAATATAGGCTGAAAATATGTCCTACATGACGGTGTCCGGACATTTCGGAGCCGGACAATTCGGAACGGACAATTCGGGCCGGACAATTGGGAGCGGACACTAATTTTTCAGCGAATGATATGGAAAGAGTGATAGATTATTGTCTGGGTCCGAATTGTCCGTGCCAGAATTTACTCCGAATTGTCCGTCTCAGAATTGTCGGGTCCAAATTGTCCGCTCCAAATTGTCCGGTCCCGAATTGTCCGCTCCCAATTGTCCGGTACAAATTATCCGGTCCGAATTGTCCGGCTCCGAATTGTCCGGAAACCTACATGACTGATGATTCAGCTTGGGTGAAATTATAGGTCTACATGGCTTGAGTTTATATCATAGTTGTAAAAAACGTTTTTTCGTTTTTTATTCTCTCCCAAAAAACGTCGTTTTTTTCGTTTTTTATTTTACCCATCGTTTTATCGTTTTTTATTTTTTCTTTAGCTTTATTTATTCATTTACTTTCTGTTATTTTTTTCTTAATTTTAATTTTTTTTCTGATATTTCTTATGTTTTCCGCCAACTCTCAAGGATTCAGCCAACTAAAGTCATTATTTCATCATTTAACATCATCATTTAAGAGATAGCCTGCGTGTAGTAGGTTCCTAATCAAGGTTTTCAAGGTAAAAACGCGATTTTAGATGTAGGCCTAGCAAAGTCAAATTATTTTCTGTTTCCGATTTTTCTGGTTTTTTGGTGGTTTTTTAATTTTTTTTTTAATAAAACGAGGTTTTTCCCGTTTTTTATTTCGTTTCCATCGTTTTTTACATCTATGGTTTATATTGATTTGCAAATTCATTTTTGTTTGGTTTTACATTTATTATTGGCTTGTATGATTGATAGGCTTGTGAAACAACCACGGTATTAAATTTGTTTATTGTCCTTGCAAGGCAGTCCCATGGCATGGCAGCAGGAACAGATGGATGACCTTGAGAATAATCATGTCAAGGTTGAAAGGTTAAAAGGTATACTGCATGGTGTCTCCGTTGAGACGCAATCAAGTCTGCACAATGTCTACTTTGCAGATGGTTGATATGATGATGATTGGTTTAATGTGTCCATATCAACTGTCGCATATCTACCAAAGTCACCAGGGCTGTTATAAAAAGGAATTTTTAGAACTGCACAACTCCTTCTTTTCCTTCCCATCCTCCATGGTAAATTACTCACAATCGAATGACAATGACCTTTTTGTCATAGTTTTAACTTTTAACTGTACAGGAGTGCTTCTACAACTGCACAAATCCATTTAGAAATGCAAATTTTGTGTACAGCTGCACGGTAAAAAAAACCTGAAAATCACCTTGATCGATTGCTGCATCTGGCCAACGAAGTCAATTCCATTTCCATCGTTTGGGTATCTGTCTGTTTTGAGCAAATTGATTTGACAAACGTCTTATAAAGACATAGGCCGTATACCTGTTTGTAGCCTACATTTTCTTTATTGTCATGCGCACTCTGACCTCTGCTAAATATGTAAGATGATGATGTCATGTAAATCGCGACGTCCAATTCAATATGAATTCAGATTCAAGAAACGTGCTGTGTTGAGTAGTTTTGGCAAGTTGCACGCTTTGATCCGAAAATTATTGCTGAGCATTACATGTAGCCTACATGTATAGCCTTACTGGACCTTATCCGCCTCTCTATGTATTGTCATTTGAACCTCTGTGAAATTATTACATAATTATATTTATAATTTACCTGTTTAGCATGTCATACAACGCCGTAACAACGGTCGTGTCTAAAATGCATCAGACAGGTAAAACGTGTTGTAGTCTAAAGGTATAGAGGCAAAACAATGATATGCTCGTCATAGTAAAAAGATGTTCCTTTATAATATGGATCGTGTTTAGTGTTTACTTAGGTTTTAATGATCATTCACACACACGCAAAACATCAATACGACCGCGGACACCTGCTGACTTCCCATCTCAAGCTCATTCACATTTACTGAGACTCCATATAATTGTAGAACTTGGAACCAAAATTAATATCCCGATGTTTCAAGCAACAGTAGCCAACAGTAGCCGGACTCGCTATCGTGTAATCCAGTGTTTAGTCTGGTCCCTCTGCTTTGAGGGAGGGGAATCCAGGTTTGGGGAACCACCGTTTCGTGGATGGCCAAGTCCAACGGCCAACAACGTGGAGCTAACCAGAGGAAGCTTTTGCTAGTCTTTTAGTACAGATCGCGCGGTAGTAAACTCACAAGTTGAAGTTTATGATGATCTGATTTGCCATATCATCCAATTTTGTCTTCTATTTATTGATTCAACCAGTGTACAACTTTTTACTTTACAAGTTTACATGTAATAAGCAGCTGTTTAATTTTCTGTGGAGGAATCTCGTTAATTCTTGGGGAACTTCTCCCCCTCAGTTACGTCTATAGGCCCTATTGAATACCATCAGCCAACGTCGTATTAACGACGCCGAGCCACACTAAGCTACACTATAATAATTACTGATGTCTTTAGACATTATTTACAAGAGTTCGGCTGTGCTGTTCTTTGGCGTCGTGCGAAACATACAGAGACCAATAGACCCATTCATCCTATAGTCCTTAGGCCTATCTCCATAGCTCTATGCCTTCAATGCCTTCAATGCAACTGGGCTCTTTCAGAAATATCGAGCGAACTAAATGGGCGTCGCTGGTCCTGTATGCTCATGTCGCAGCTTATATATATATATATTTATATATCAGATTTATATGCAGCATTCATAATTAATCGGTATATATATATATATATATATATATTAGTGTTTATGTGTGTTCATACAGTGTAAACACATTGCATATTGATAGATATGCATATACTACATAGGCCTGTGTATTCATGGAAATATTAGAGTCTGCGCATGCATATAAATGTACATATAATATATAAGTAAAAACGTAAATAAGATATGGCACATATATGATATATATATAATATAATTATATATAAATTATATATATACTATAATAACGTATGGCATAGGCCTATATAGGTAGGCTAAACTTTAGTGTGTGGATTGGCCTATAAACGCTGTTAAGGCCGGTGTCATCATGATTGGCTGCATATAAAGTCCTGCTGTGCACAAACGAGGTTCAGTTGGTGGGTGGCTTGATCTGCATGAACGTCTGCTTAGCAGGGAGCTGAAGAGCCAGCGCACCTTAGTTGCTCCAATCGACCAGTGGCGGTGGCGAGACACAGATTATCGTCTGCTATAATCATCGGAAAGATCAGAGGTATAACAGGGAAGGGAATAATTATATCTTTGCCGTTTATAAACTAAGCGGTTTACCGAGAGGTTTGGTAAAGGCGCTATATAACAGTTCAGGTGCATAGCGCAGGAATGCTATACGTAGACTATAATTATACGTACCGTAAGAGATTCGTAGCCTCTGTAGTCTGTAGACCTACTTTGGAATCGCTTAAACGAAAGGACAGTCATATTCACATAATAGTCTGCAGGGTATAGAGGTGAACTGTTTGGATATAGGCCTAAATCATATAATCGCTAAGGACAGATGCTATCCGTGGCGAAGTAACTGAAGGTAAGGTAAGGTAATTCGATCGTGGTAAGCTAAGATAAGGTAAGACAAATTAAGGTTATTTAAGGCATAAGGCAAAATGGGATATGAAGCTATAGGCCTATAGACAAAGTAAAGTAAGAGACTGCGAGTTTTGACATGAAGGTTTATGCAGTGTAGGCTTATGCATGCGACCACTTAAGAGAGTGGTTCTTAAATTGAAAGATAACTTTCGGCTGAAGCAGTGAAGCACTATATAAGACAACGGAATCAATACAGCAGTTGAACAACCTCGAAGGTTATTAATGTAAATGGGACAACGAAATTCAAGACCAAGATGCATAAGCGAAAGAAAATGCTTAATTGGCAGTCTATATAGGCTACAATGCTACATCCCTTTTAGTCTGTGCCTCTATGGGAAACTGTGGAAATCCAAATTTGGACCGGTTCGGATGCTCGTAAAAATCGACAGGCTCACGAGTCAGCCTATAATATACTACAATACATTGCTATGCATTATAATCCACTATTTGTATAGCCTAGTTGGGTCAAGCCAGATTCGTGCTTAAATTCTAACATAGAAACTGATAAAGCAAATTCTTGTCTCAAAGTGGAATGGTCTCTAATGAGTCAGCAATTTATAGTACACCTGTATTATCCATTGCATGTCCATACTTATTTATTGTCCATACTTAGATATAGTACACCTGTATTTTCCTTTGTAAATCCATACTTATTTACAGCCCATACCTGGATATAGAATACCTGTATCATCCTTTGCATGTCCATACTTATTTATTGTCTTTTGTATACCCACTTGGATAGTGGGTAATATGCTGTCTATTGTATACGTCCATCTGTCTTCATTCATTCATTCATTCATTCATTCATTCATTCATTCATTCATTCATTCATTCATTCATTCATTCATTCATTCATTCATTCATGCGTGCTGCTGTGCTTTCGTTTTGTTCCAGTCCGGTTCCCGGTCGCAGAGGATGCAGCGCAGCTTCGCCTTCGACACGGCTGGTCAGCTCTTCATCAAGGAGTTGTACGACAAGGAGACGGGGACGAGGTTGCGATGGCACTCACAGCAGAACCAGACGGACGGTGACTCTTCCGCTGCGGCTGTCGAGGGTGTCGGTTCAGCGCCCCCCGTGTCGAGACAGCATGAGGTCTTCCGCAAGAAGATCGAGGCTGCCTGTCCGAAACCAACGGAGACCCTGATGAAGCTGAAGGAACGCTACCAGCCGGTCAGTTACCACAAACGCATTCGCAACTTCGACGATCGATACCAGACTGGTTCGACGATGAGGGACGAGGACCTGGTGGAGATGGTGGCCCCCGAGGAACAGGTCCGGCGCCAGTTGTACGATGGTATCTCGAGGGATGGGAAGGGACGACAACAGTACCTGCAGACGCGCAACATCCCAAGCCCGGACAGCAAGTACCGGCTGCCGGTCGTCAGTTCGTGGGAGTACGGGTGGAACATGAGCGACATGGTGAAGCGGGAGGACATCAAGAAACCGGAGTTCGGACGAAAGAAGCTCATCAGAGACACGTTTTATACGAGAAATGGTGTTACCACGTTGCATGTACCAGCCATTAATTAGGTACGTGAGAAATGGTGTTACCACGTTGCATGTACCAGCCATTAATTAGGTACGTGAGAAATGGTGTTACCACGTTGCATGTACCAGCCATTAATTAGGTACGTGCGAGGTGTATGTAGATTCTACAGGTACATTGGAACGATGAATCAGATATAGGCCTATATATATATATATATATATATTAGGGTGTCCCAGAAAATATTTTTTCGGAAATCTTCTATGCAGTCCCCCTAAAAAGTTTCCATATGGTCCCATAATAACACCTGTAAAATTTCATGGCACTGCAAAAATATTTAGGGGTCCCCCAAAGCACCCAAAGTTTCCCAAAATTGGCATGATTTGCGCCTGATGTGTCCAACTTGTAGATGCTTTAAGACGACAACCTTTGATTCTATTAAAACATGTTTAATACCATTGAAAAGCTCTTAAATGGTAGAATTTAAAAGTATATAACTTTCATGGATACAATTCGATATTTGAGAATAGTTTCACAACAAAAAATTCAAAAAATCGAGCAAAATTTAAGATTTCTTAATTTTCACATTATCAATGCGATTACAACTAATCATTGGGAATTTTCATTCCAAATGTTCTTGAAAATGTAGCAAGCCATGGTTTCAGCTCCTCCATATACCCACATCTGTTTCATGGTGAGAATTTCTATGGGGATGGGGGGGGGGCTGAGGGCTCCACCTCTAGACTATTCTAGGATTACACAGTAAAGCATTAATTGCCCACTCCAGCTACACATAAATTAACGTCTGGTCCGTTATTTTTTCACTTCTCATCCTGGTCTGCTTATTCTACATTACTGTATACACCTCAAACTTGTTCTTCAGTCGTACATTTTACATTTCTACATGTCAGCAAGATTGTCACGATTGCACTTAGAAATGTGCCCAACTACAACTTGTTTGAGAAACTGTCTCTGATCTTCGTTCCTCGTTATTGTTTAACTGAAATTCTGTATCAGAGCTGCGTCGCGTTCAGCACTGTCGTTTACACAGACTAAGTTATCTACCTAATCACACATGATTGGCTATCTCGTGACTTTTCGCTGAAAGATCGCGAAAAAGTGTCATCGATTGCAGTAGTTCGGAAAAAACTTTTAGGAAGAGATAACCCCCGTTATTCTACGTGGATGAGACAATCACTGAGAGAACAGAGAAAATTGCTATCTCTTATCTATCTCGATACTACAGTAGTTAGCGCGCTGGACTGGCAGCCTTTTGGCTAGCTAGAAGGGATCTCATTATTATCTTTTAGGTACCAAGAATGATGCTGCGTTGTTGCAAACTTGTCGTCTAGAGCAGCATCGTCAGAATTGTGCAGCTTTGGGTTAGTTCCATGAGAGCAGCAGTGATTCGACACGAGAACAGCGACTGACTGTAGATTTCAGCCACATATTTATCTGAGAATCGTTTGTTGCTATGTCGTCAAATGTATCTGCGATTCATGCCATTGTAAAGTAATTCGATAATTGTCTTCGCCACCCAATTCGCTCTGTGATGGGCACCAGGCTTGCGAACCGCTACCGAATTGCTCAATCAAACCATGGATACCGAGAATTGAGGAAACTATTGATATTCATTTCGAGGATCTTCACACTGAAGCTGTTTAGTAAAAAAATCGATAGATTTGTTATATGCAGGATGTAGTGGCATTGTTCGAGGTTTGGTAGACGGTAGATCAGATCGGAACATTTATCGTTGAATCACTTGAAGAGCATAGGCTGAAGATCTATTGATGGACAAACTAAACCAAAGACGCTTCAGGCAACATGACTTAACAGATTTCTGTGATGTCAACAAGAAATCTACATCAGATCACAACTGATGGCTGTCTCTATAGAAGGCTGCATACTCCATCTAATATGCAGTTATTCAAGTGTCAAAGCATATGCCAATAAATAATGCATCACACTGCCATGACTTCAAACGGTCCAAACTGCTACCTGTGTAGCTGTCCTCATCCGGAGGTAAACTTTGTCGCAACAAAATTTTAGTACCTCCACAAACTAGACAAGAAATCAGGACTGGCAATCTGTTAACTTTATCTATATCTGTACTCCAGCGATCTCACATACAGGTAGCAGCTTAATTGCCATCCAAGTGCACGACGGATTTACATCTTGATTTGCTCGAGAGCTTAACTGTCATCCTTATGCTTGAAAAACCTCATTCACAAACACAATAAGGTTACATGTTCGTAGATTTTAGTATTTCACAGCATTATAATGGTATTAAGCAATACGTAAGCATGACAGTTGGATCAAAGTGTGGACCTACAAAATTTTCAAACTCAGAGACACCATACGTAATTTGTCACAAATTACACAAATTACATGAGCTTTGGGGGACCCCTAAATATTTTTTAAATGGCATAAAATTTGGTGGGTGTTATCATAGGACCATAAGGAAACTTTTTGGAGGGACTGCATCTAAAGTTTCAAGAAAAATATTTTTCCTGTGTAACCGTGGGACACCCTAATATATATATATATATATATATATATAATATAGTTATGTCTAACATATTATATAATTATATATAATATGTATATATATATGGTTTGTCCTGCACCTATACTTATCAGTGTAGTCTAGTGGCAGATATAAACCTATACCCGTAATCGGACGAGTGAGTTTGCCAGTATTAGTTTAATTGGGTTCATGATTTCAGTATTTGCAGCACGATTAACCTGTCATAGGCAGATAGGTCTATATGGTGCAGGAGGTGTTAGGCACAGTGCACTTGACGTTTCTATAGCAACAGTCGTCGTCATAATGTGCAATGAGTTGAACATTGCAATTTTGATCCCTTTTATCAGCATTTACCCGTTTTAACATGCAGGGGAACGACGACATTTTTGTGTCCGTGTAGGCTATATTATACAGGTCATGGGGGCCCATATTTCGATTATGCAAATCTCAGAAACATTAATTTCGACGTATCCTCAATAGCTTGGGACCATGGAAACACTGCAATCGTTTAAACACAGACGGAGGCACTAGTTGTCAATAAGTAGGCCTACACGTCATGCTTGCCGCATATACTGTCACACATGACTAATATCAGGTTTTCTATTGCGCCATTATTATGATTCACTAGACCTCACTGACTGGCAGAAATACGCAACTGGTTGTCCTCTAATAAGTCCACAGCTCCATCCAGGGCCGGTGTCACGAAATAAAGTCTCCCCCCGAAACAGAGTCTCCCCCCGAAACAGAGTCTCCCCCTGGCTGAAAATCGGGTTTTGGAAGACATTTTCTGGTGTAAAAGTATACATATGTTCGCGTTAAATAACGTGTTATCGTGTTAGCAACGTAAACTAACGGTTTGATATGCTCATCTATTAATTTTATGCGAATCTAACCGATTTCACGATCAACGGGGGAGACTTTGTTTCGTGGGCGGAGGAAACATTCTCTCCTCCCGGAGACTTTATTTCAGAATATAGTCTCCGGGGGGCGAATCTATTCTAGAACAGATCCTCCGGGGGAGAATCTATTTCGAAATAAAGTCTCCGGGGGGAGACTTTTAGGGGGGAGACTCTGTCACGCGACACCGGCCTTAGCTATAGGCAAAGTAGGCAGTTGCCTAGGGCGCCGCAGGCTTGAGGCTGCGCCGCGGCACCGGCGAATTAATTTTTTACACTATATTCTTTTAAACTTAAGACTTTCACTAATGGAAATAATTTAAAATAATACTTGATTCATTGCACCTGTTCAAATTGGACTAAATCAATTTCAAGGACTGCATAAATTTTATATCGACAAATAAAATTCGATTTTTAACGTCATTCCGTAGGCTACTCTTTGCTTTAGGAGACAGAAGTTAGAATATGCGACGCTCAATTTCGATAGTGAAGATGTTGCAAGAAATTAAATGTATGAAATGGGAGTGGGCCTTGCTGAGTATGAAGTTGAGATTACAACATTACAGCCTGCCCTTTATTCAGATTCAAATAAATACATGTAGTCTAGCATGCCTAGGGACGACGATGAAGAAAGGGCTGCAGTAGCTGAGGCAGGACCGACTTTAGGCATAGGAAAAGCAGGCAGTTGGCATGGGGCGCCAAGTTCTAGGGGGCGCCATTCCCATCAAAGAGGGCACCATTTCCACAAGAGTGTATTTTAATATTTTTAACTTATACCATTCTCCACAAAATTGAATAGTATCCTGCCTTCAGTGCATGTACTAATAAAGAAATTATAATGAATTACTCAGTAGAGCATACAAGGCCGTAGTTAGGGGATGTTTTGGGGGTTGTAACCCCCCCCCCAATGAAATAATGTAAAAATGAAATAGGCCTAATTATGCATTTGCTAGCACACGACAGAGTGTAATGTAATTTTTAGCAGAAAATAGTCGAAAATCGAGAAAAATAGTGGTTTTTGGACGTCAGAAAATTCGACGAATAACAAAAGTTGTCAGAAAATTTAGCCCAAAAACGTCGGCCGCAGCATTCA
>OX243812.1:20514643-20569424 GCA_945859605.1 Lumbricus rubellus | reverse complement strand
TATAATTATAGGCCTATAAATATAATCCTCACATGTCGATTTCAAAGCCTATAGGCCTATACTGTATAGTCTAGCCTATGCTTTATGTCTAAGAGCGGAATGCTGTGTTTTTATGCATAGATCCGCGTATAGACCTATCTGATATGGGCCTCATTGTGAAACTCCAAGTGCGAAACGTCGATCATCAATTTTTCATCATCTATAATACTGTGCACTGCGCAGGGTCGCAGGACCTTTTTTTTAGCGTGCAGTAGGCCTAAATATAACCCTTAATTACTTGCATCTGACAAGCGCACATACATCACATTGCATAGAACGATTACCGTACATAGCTAATAGGCCTATTTAAAAAAATAACTTACGACATTTAACAGCAGATCATGACAGTCCGAACATATGCAATAGTGCAGATTTGAAATATCGTCTCCCTGAACATTTATTCCGCTTTTCCAACACGAAAGACGGTTGAAAGAACTCGACCTCAAGTGAATTGAAACCAGTCTCTGATCCGTAACTTGAATTAAATTAAGGCACTCACCCAATACTGAACCCATGTCACATAAATTATGATCTCTTATGAGAATGTTGTATGACTCTCATAGGTGTACGGGAGATTTCAGCATTGGGGGGGGGGTCAAAGATTGAACTTCTGCCCGAAAAATATATCCGGCAAAAAAGTTGACGACCTTTTTTTAGTCGTCCGGGCTGTGTTTGCCCAAAAAACCAGACTTGCCCGAATTTTGGGGAGGGGCATTTGCCCCCCCCCCTCTGGATCCCCGCCTCGTACGCCTATGATGACTCTGCATAATTGTTTCATTATTTGTTTCATAGTTGTAAAAAACGTTTTTTTCGTTTTTTATTCGCTCCCAAAAAACGTCGTTTTTTCGTTTTTTATTTTTCCCATCGTTTTTTATCGTTTTTTATTATTTCTTTGTCTTTATTTATTCATTTATTTCTGTTATTATTTTCTTAAATTTTAATTTTTTTCTGATATTTTTTATGTTTTCCGCAAAATCTCAAGGATTCAGCTAACTAAAGTCATTACTTCTTCGTTTAACATCATCATTTAAGAGATAGACTGCGTGTAGTAGGTTCCTAATCAAGGTTTGCAAGGTTTAAATGCGATTTTAGATGTAGCAAAGTCAAATTATTTTCCGTTTCCGTTTTTTATCGTTTTTTTGTCGTTTTTTATTATTTCGAAAAAAACGTCGTTTTTTACCGTTTTTTATTCTGTTTCCATCGTTTTTTACATCTATGATTTGTTTCTTATGCAAACTACCGTGCTTTCGCTGGCATGCAGTTTAATATAGAATAATAGGCCCAGCAGCGCCCCCCAGAAATTTTTCCTGTACGCATAGCTTGCATGTATAGTAGTTTACGCTTTAATTTTTATTTATTTTTAGCCTTTCAGCGTTGTACGCACTTGCGTAAGGGCGTAGGGCCTACGCCTAGAGGCGCCGCTGTTTCAATTTGTAATTTTTTATTATTTTTATTCTTTAGCCTTTCAGCGCTGTCGGCCTACGCACTTGCGTAAGTGCGTACGCCTGGGAGCGCCGCTGAATAGGCCCATTGTTCTTAGGCCCATTGTTCTTACGTTATTGCTTCGTTCAGTGCATTTAAGTTGGATAATAACGATTTTTACGCAGTGCTGCTATAGTCCTAAAGGCTTCTTGAGGGAACCACACGTTTACATTCGAAGAGGCAGGTAGAAACAGATTTACGACCCTGCGCTTATAAGTTCACACTGACCCCCATTGTATAGTTAGGCCTATCACGATTTTGCGAAATAATCGCATGAAAGCAATGTCGCCAAAATGTTATTTAAAGATTGCGCCTTACAGGAACTCCTCTGAAATCTTGTCCCGAGTTTTGATGATATTTTGGTTAAAGCTCCAGCATGAACACATCAGTTTGACCTCTACTAAAACCAGTACGTAAGTAAGTTTTAAACCATCCGATGTTCATTGATTCTGATGGAGGGCCCCTAAATACTGACCACGGAAGGATAGAAGATTCAGTTGACCTTGTATTCCAATCAAATACTATAGCAGACGGACGTTGTGGGCTAGGCTACCCATTGCACAGACACGTCTTAACTTATAACTTTACTATCTGCGTGTGCTTGTTTGATACATTAAAATTACCTAAATTGCGCGCCACTGTCTGATAGAATCGTGTAATTTGAGCTAAAATTATAATTATATGCATGTGCTGTGGACATTTAAATTTACATCACATAGTTGACTACATCATCGGATTTTCGAGAAAAGCGACGAGCACGATGGCAACGATGATGGCGCAGAAAAGTGCCGTCGAGATGACACACTTGACGGTCTCTTCAGTTTCAATCATCGTGTAGTAATTCGCCAGATTCGGTCCCGTGTCGTACGCGTTCCTTCCCTCGGCCGACGGTATGTCGGGCGAATACATCATGATGGCATTTGTGACCGTTCCTCCCTCAGTCGGTCTCCTGTCAATCCCAGTCGGTCGCTCGGGTCCCCAGTGAACCTCGGCCGAAGCGAACTGGCTCATCTGGACGTCATCACTCTGCGCAGCTTGTTTCCTTGACGACGACCTCGACGTCTGCGCGTCACTGGTGATAACGTCAAGATCGATTACGTCACAATCGATCAGTACGTCTTCCATCTGGTCCATCGTTATAGCGGCTTCGTGGGTCTTTAATTCTTTGGGTCAGAGACTGGATTCAGTTAACTGGATAGAGAAGTCTTTGATGTTGGAAACCTAACGGAACATTCAGAGAGAGATATTGTTTTTATCATTTTTAAACGTAATTTTTATGTTATAGTCCTACTATGTACGAAGGCGCATGTGAACTAATGTGAACTAATTGTGTGTACGCGTGCATGTATGCATGCTACTGTGTGCATAGCCGTCTGCCTGTTTGTATGCATGCAGAATGTATGCATGTAAGTGTGCACGCGTGCGTATGGTCACGTACCTGGTATGTGTGTATGTATAATTGTATATCTAGGCCTACGTATGTGTATTATTATGTATGGCTAGAATCGCTAGATGATGAATGGATGGAATGGATGGGTGAACTGTATGACCATGTATAGGAGTATGGGGTCATAACGCCACAGAAGCGCTTAAAGAAGAGAGAAATTTTCTGCCCACAACGATGTTTTGTTGGCACTTTACCACACGATAACAACCCCTCGAATTTAAGACGCTATCAATCACAGATTTCGTCGGATTGCATGGCAATGTACATGTAAGCTATATATATAAATATATATACATATATATATATATATATATACATACATACATACATACATACATACATACATACATACATACATACATACATACATACATACATACATACATACATACATACATACATACATACATACATACATACATACATACATACATACATACATACATACACACATATATATATACAGGTTACTGTATAGACTCCAACGATAGAGGAGGAGGAGGAGGAGGAGGAGGAGGAGGAGGAGGAGGAGGAGGAGGAGGAGGAGGAGGAGGAGGAGGAGGAGGAGGAGGAGGAGGAGGAGGAGGAGGAGGCAATAGGGTACCGTTGGAAGGGCACAGAATTAACAAAACTGTGGAGGGTCCCTGTTCGACCGAACATGTGCAGCATGCCTTTATCCGGCCTTGGTCGTTAGCCTTGTTAAGTAACGAAAACAACTAGCCTATACTATAGGCTTACGTTCATTGTGATAAATATAATGTATGTCATGTTATAATAATTGTTAATCGACATGCAAGAGCTGATGAATGTTTAGGCCTACCAGTAACTTATTTGTGTAGTGTCTTTCATTGGATTCCCTTTTGGAAATGGTTAAGAATTCCGTCCCCAAGAGGAGCAGTAGCGTTCACTGCCGAAGAACTCGCATCGACGATAATAATGTTATTACTTCATGAACTTAAATACGGTGTCAACATGTCGCATTTGGACACCTCAGTCAGCAAATATCACCATCACATTATGTATACGACTATATCGCAATTCACTCTGTTCACTGTGTCTCGGGCTACAAGTCCACCAGATAAGACGGTGGGCGTGTGTAGTTCGTGTCCCCCTCACTGTATTAGGCCTACATGACATTGTATGCGCAAGTCAGGTCCGCATATTATGCTATTCTAGCTGACATAGGCTATGCTCACGTGGGCACGAACTTAGCCAGATGGACTCTGAACATAGTCCCTGTAAATAAGAAATTGTCTGGTTATCTGTTTGTGTTTCTGTCTGTCAGTCAATTCGTGTCTATCTGCCAATGTTAAATGCATTTTTTATTCACCCATGTGGGCCTACTCCCGACAACAGAATTTAAATGCTTAGGCCTATAATAATTGACAGAGGTTTACGCATAAAACCGGCATCGCCGTTTTGTTGATGAATTTCTCAGCATCGATGTAAAGCACGGTAGCCTAAAGCAAGAAAATATTCCAAATAATATTCTCGGTTAGGTCTAGGCTACTCCACGAAATCCGCAACTCATCCTTCACCATATAGGCCTATGTCTACTTCTATCGCTTCTCTACTCGTCACCTGAGTCACCTCACAGCAGAGCCGGATTTTGACTTTGAGATTTCCAAAATTTATAGTAGTCCTATATATAGGCCTAGTGGTTATAAATTATAATTGAGAGGCCGCTATCTCAGTATTTAAATCTTAAAACGAAAAGTGAGTAGCCTAGCTGTAAAAACTGGCTGCATGCCCATAAAGCCAGTTCCGGAGGGTATAGGATTTCCCATACCATTTACTACCATCTCGGCATTACAGGCTTAAATTAAGAAAATTTTCGGGAATGGGTGACATAATATTATTGTGCTAATGAACATTGTTTGACTAGCAGTAGAAAATAACATAGCCTATAGTGATGACTAGCACTCTAGCAGTAGAAAGTAACATAGCCTTATAGTGATGCCTAGCAGTAGAAATTAACATACCCTATAGTGTAGGTTAGGCCTACAAGTAAAATTACATTACAAATGAAAGCATGTACTGATTCATTTGAGTGGGCGCAGGCCTAAGAGCACTTTGTTTGGCGCAGGCCTAAGAACACTTTAATAATTGTTTGGCGCAGGCCTAAGAACACTTTGTTTGACAGCAGGAATCATGCATTGTAGTCTATATAAATCCTGCGTGTAGGCCTAGTTCTGACGGCACACGTAATACGTTCGCGGCATCAAATTGCCATTAGACCTATCACGTCAATTTAGTAGAACTATGCCTTTAGTTTACAGTGTCAGCTTGAAACTGTTGATACGTTGTTGACTTGTCGTCGTCATTTAGGCCTACGGATTGTCAGATCATCGATCAGGCCTCCATTATCACATGGAAAACTACAGTTGTGTCACGTTCTATTTATATCCGTGGAGAATTTTTGACAAAAATGATATTTGAGACAAGCTGATGCTTTCAACTGGTGATTATAAAATAACATAGCCTATTATAGTGTAGGTTAGGCCTACAAGTAAAATTATAATTCTGCCTAGAAGCTTGCAGAGTTCGCCAGAGGGCGATCATTGAGTAAAGGGCCTGAAGCTTCATTATAATTATCTTGCCAATAAGGACAATCCAGATAGAGAGAGGAGTTACTGAAATACGGACAGAGACAGGAATGGTCATGGCCAATGGGGAAATAGGCCTATTTAGGCTGCTTTGAATGGTAAACTTTGTATCCAATTATTATCGTCATTTATATTAAAGAAATATGTATTAACCGTTTCTTTGTGGAACCCCTGCGCACACCACGCGTAACTCCTGGGTTACGCGGAACCCACTTTGGGAAACGCTCAGATAAGTTATCAACTGGGTGAGACTTGCCTGGTTTCAGCCCCCCTACATCTTTCTTAGGGTCCATAGTTAAGTCTTCTTTGCACAACCCAACTCCACATGCATCATCATCTGACCCTGATCCCCCACCCATTATTTCTACAATTCTCATACTGGTTATCAATGGTGTTATAATTATGCAAGACTTAACAATTCAAGACGAAGACAAATTATTCCAAGACTGAAACCAAGGCAGACTGTAAGGGTACCAACACTGACACCAAAAAACACAATGTCCAAGAGAGTGCCAGACTGATGCATTTGGACTATATTCCACTGGGGCAACACTGATCAAATGATAAAAGGGCAAATCAGTGAACTCATGCTCCCATGTGTCATACTAAGGTCAATCAGTTTCTTGGTCTGTCATAACTACATTTTATGAAACAGGATCCTTATGCACATCATTACCCAGATGATTTGTCTATTCAATTTGGCACAGGAAATTTCATAGCGCACGGACTAAAAATAGTTTTACGACACCAAGTGATTATGATACTGTATCATTGTGTACCTATTAACAGGTCTGGCGATAACTGAAATATTACCACCCACCTTACAAGAAGAATCAAAATTCTCAGGATAAATAATCATGAGTAAAACAAGCTAAGCACAATTAATAATCAACACAACAATCTTCTTGTGGTTGGAAAGCACATTTTTCCAATACAGAACGTTTCTCTGCACATCTTCTACGTAGCCTAGTCCATTAGATGGAGCAATAAGTTGCAGCGCATACTTACATGAAGTATAGTATTATCCAAGAACATACTTAAGACTGTCTACAGACAATGACTGGCTAAAGTCAAGTCATGAATACTAAATGCTGAAACTTTTCATTTAACAAATTGAATGGACAGAAGTTCACTAATTCTTCTTCTTCGCCACCTTGACTGGTACGGAGGCAGGCGCCGCTGGAGCGTAGTGCGACTGAGACAACTTGTTGATGTAGTAGAGATGAACAATTGAAAAAAGGAAACTGAAATACAACCATACATTTCATTTGGCAATTCTCATTTAAGATAAGCAAAATTAACGTACATAATTAATATCTCTTTCATAGTAAGCCATTAGTCCAAAACAACAAACATGCCTGCAGTTTTTATAGCCAACTAGCTGTACCCGGCCACGCGTTGCTGTGGCAGAAAAGACTCTCCCCTCCTCCCCCTCCCCCTCCCCCCGCCGCCTCCCTCCCCTCCCCCTCCGTTCCGCTCCTTTCCTCTCTGAACCAAGAAGGCCGCAAAATAATTATGCGAATCGCTTATGACGTCACGGGACGCAACCTCATTCATGTTTCGTCTGCATGGTCGCAGTCACTGTCAAGGCGTTTGTGAATCTGGCAACGTGCGGTTTTGAATTTGCAAATGGCGGTCGGTCGGAATGCAAACTTCACTTTTTGTGGAAAATATTGCGTTTATTCGGAGAAAAAAAAAGTTGGAAACTCTCTTATAGGAATGGAAGGTTTTGTGAAATTTTCAAAACAATCTGTGCGGTACGTTTCGAGAACACTTTACACAAACTATTGGAAAGTTTCATTTTTATATATATAGATAAATCATTCTCAATACTAAATTCCATATTTAACTAAAGAATAAAATCCAAACAACAGATTTTGAAAATTTGAAAATAACAAATTTTTCTGCGTACTCTTGTAGAAACTCATCTGAAGCGGTCTAAAAATTGACATTTGTAGTCGGGGCAATAACAATCACCAGTACAAGACAATAAGAACGACCTCGTTCAACTCTCCATCTTGAATTGTCACTTGTTAAACCACATAAAATGAAGGATGGCTGCTTTGACACACAAGTTTAGTCAACCACCTACGGACCAAAATGTTGGCTTCTAAGTTCTTTCCAATGTTGTACAAAAAATGTCAAATTTCAACCAACATAATTTTATGTCAAACGATATAGCAAGATATGCCATCGAGAAAAATAATTTACCATAACATAAATAGATATCAATAGACTACTTGTCGGAAGAAAGAGGCGCACAAACAAACACTCACCACGTTGTTACGCAGACACGATGCACGAGACCTGACGCAAACATTGACACCAGAAGACTGACAAACACTAAGTGAAAACAAAACACAATTTAAATGAGTTCACATTAAAGGTGATCAGTATCCAAATAAATGCCAGCTGCTGCAAACAGCCTTAAAAGACAAATTTATGCTATAAAAAAGCACCAGTTGGTCTATGATCGCATAATCTATGAAGAACTGTCATGTCCATGATTTTTGATAGTAATCCTCACTTTCAGAAGATTGGCAAGCACAGCTTCAACTCCACCATCAAAAACACTCTGTAATGTGGTCATATTCATAATATATTTATTAGTATTAATGTATGTATACAAGATATATTTACTTATATTTAGTGTATTTAAAATTCACACTATGGAGCAAAAACATTGCTATCAAATTTAATTTAAAAAAGAAAGAAAAATTAAGATAGATAGAAGTGTGTATTTAGAGGTTTTGTTCTAGAAACACGTTCAAAATGATGTTCCAACGGCTACAGATTGTAGACTGCCACAAATCAGCTCTGCAACATCAGAAAATGATTTAAATCAGCATTTTTGCAATGTTAGTGTCAGCCATTTCCAGACACTACTTTTAGAAAAAGTAAAGACAATGACTCAAACATTTGCTAAAAAATTTCTGAGAACCGATTTACCTTCAGGAAACAGCTGTGCCTGGAAATTTTTTGTAAATACATAGCTCTCCAAGTTGTTGATAGCCTGTGCATAACGAGTTAAGGATTTCAAACAACATGGTGTTTTTGGCAATTTGCAATGCAGAGGCATCAAATGACAAGTATCACATCATTCAATATATATGCTTTTAACTTTGGAAATCATTTTGTCTAGGGCAAAATATGAAAATATGAAATAATTAATAATAATCATTAATAGCAAATAATGCACACATGATTATATAGTTGGTGTACTGACTGAATTACTGACCATTGACGCATTGGCAACGCTACCAAGACACTTGGCGGAGTAGCTTTTGCATTGAATCAAAAGGCCAGTCAAATCTGACTAGCCATTATCTCATTATACATTTCTTAAATCTTAATCTAGGAAACTATTTCTTCAAGTACTAACAATGAAATAACTGGGTAGACATATTCCACCAAGTCCCTAATCTGAATAGTTGAATGTACCTTTTGCCAGATCTGGATATGTACCGAGTATCATTTTTTCCACATGCAACAACATATTAACTCAGATACATTTATCATCTTAGAAATAAATAACTACTTAAATGGATTTGATTTCATAGTAGACTTTGAAACTGTGATTTTCTGGTGAATTATAAATTTTATGAAATTTTTATTTACAATTATTTGTGTGCACAGTATCTGAAAAGGCAAATCGTATTCAAAAACGAGATGCTTCGGGTTGTTCCGTAATGCAAATACTAAAAAAAGATGAGGTACAACATTTTAAAGTTCAGACATCGTTTCCATAGTTTGTCAAGGATACTGTTAAGACGAGGCAGAACAGCACTGATCCCAGACCACCTCCCAGTATCGTCATCCACTCATTAGATCCAAGCTGGCTCTTGTACAGTTGCATGCCAGCAAAGACTAGCACGACAAGTGTTGCTGATAGCAGGAATGAAAGTCCACTTGACACAGCTACAACAAGCATAAACTGAGTTGAAGACAAAAGCACAATATATGCAGCTAAGCTTCAGATCAAAATTGGGTCCACTCGAATCCCGATTTCTCACAAATGGAGAAAACGCACACATTTCTGATCCAACTGACCGAATGTTCCCCAAGCATTCAACAACTACTACTACGGACTACTCAGCAGATATTATTCTATATAGCATATTACTAAATATCTTTAGAAGTAAAATTTGTGCAAACATTTTGGCATCACTCTGCAAAGGATTTAACGTAAATTCACAGTCGGGAATCTGGGCTTCGTGGATTCGCTATGCACACTCACAGGTCTATGTAAATAGTTTGACACGTCAACGCTGTGCACAAGTCATGCCGTACACTGCAATGCTAGCATATAGCAGTTGGAAACTGCAATCTTGTAGCAAAACTATATGACCTGATACGAACTAATCATAAATTCAAGGAGAATCAACATCCCAGGAAACATTGTAACAGAAACGCCCAACTTTAACACGGCCTACGTACGACACCGGGCCATATACACCGCACGAGCATGCAACTCGCTGGCAAGTCACAATCTTTACTACTAATTGCATTGAGGCTCTAAAGTCGTGTAAAAGTAGTTTTCAAGCATAAATCCTAAGCATGTGTCCCGGAATTATAACATTTAAATTGCATAATATAAAACAAATTCTTCATATCTTACCCATGTTTTGCAGTTGTATACGTGTAACACCGGAAGTCTCCGTGCTATCCAATCACAACTCACCAGCTTTCTCATACATCAAAATATGGTGTCGCACATATTGTATCAACTTAGCGCTTATAAACTTTGGCGCTGTATTTTCAAATTCAAGGGACCTGTTTCAAATCATACCAAAATAACACAATAGAATCTTTGCTCCGTTCACAGTTTCACGGGGCATGCAATTTCGAGGAGCCGCAGCTTTGAAGGGCCCGCAGTAATGCTGTTTTCGTTAAACGGAAACTAAAAGGGCAATTAACGAAAATCGAATGCTTCTCGTTAGGCCTATCAAATACTAAAATTAAAGCTAAAATACGCAGATAACGAAAACTAAAACTATTACAATATCTGAACCAATCAAGGCTAAACCAAAATGAAAGTTGATCAAACGAAAACAAAAACAATATCTAGTCGTATAGCCAAACGAAAACTAAATTGCACAAACTACAACAGATTAGGCTAGGCCTAGGCAGTTTACTCTGCCAATAATTATTCCCCGCCTCGCCCTTCCTGTTAGTCTAGGCTTGGAATTTCAAAAGAGCTCTAGAAATCAATGTTAGAAGCAAATCATGTAACAATTTGCTAACCGATGTTTTTAGACTAATTTGACCCTCCTGAAAACGAAAATCGCGGTTAGCAAGCTGGATTTTTAGCGGTTTCATGGGAAAACAAGATGGCGGCCAAAATGGCTGTCAATTGCTTAAAATGACTCAAAGTAAAGTATTGTATGTGACAAGAACGTGGTTTTAGGCTCTAAATTAAGACTACAGGGTCCAAGGAATGCAATGGAATCAAAGACATTTATGTAGTACTGCACGAAAACCAAAATGGCGGACAAAATGGCGGCCAACATCTTAATTGGTCACAAATCGAGTTATATATGCAGTAGAAATGTGATTTAAGAGTCTAAATCAACATTTTCGAGGTCAAGGAATGCAATGGAAACAAGGTCACATATGTAACACTGAAGTAAAAACCAAAATGGCGGACAAATTGGCGGCTAGAATCTTAAAATGGATATAGGTGAAGTCATGTATGCAATAGAATCATGATTTCAGGGTCTAAGTCAACATTTTAGAGGTCAGGGAATATGATGGAACCAAGGTAACATATGTAGCACTGCACAAAAACCAAAATGGTGGCCAAAATGGATGCCATAATCTTAAATTGCCACATATGGAGTTATGTATGCAGTAGAAATATGATTTCAGAGTCTAAATCAACATTTTCGAGGTCAAGGAATGTGATGGAAGCAATGTTACATATCTAGCACTTCACTAAAACAAAAATGGCGAACAAAATGGCCGGCCAGAATCTTAAAATGGCTATGGGTGAAGTCATGTATGCAATGGAATCATGATTTTAGGGTGTAAGTCAACATTTTCGAGGTCATAATGTTTCATGACTTGACTGTATACATGTAGAGTTAATTCATTCATTGTTGCTGCTCGTGCTATTGTACGTAAGTGTATATGACAAGATCACACTTCTATAGCAACAGGGCTCGATGCTACGCTTGTAAACTTCGCATGATTTGCAGTTGACAAACTATAATTTTACGACTGTGACGCAGCAAGACCGATGCCAGGCCACACTGGTAAAGATTACTTTCTTCCACCGCACTCCGTCTTGATGAGGATGGTGTCTGAGCATCAATATATGGAAGATGGGCCTTTCCCAACTTACAGTTTTATAAAGAGCTTAGGGCCTACATAGGAGAATATTCCCTATGTAAAAGGCAATTGCAATTAAGTGAGAAGTTTCCATGTAGGTTATTCATGCATTCTTCCAGTTGATTCCTGCTAAATATGTCACAGCACATCAAGTTATGGCATGAAAAGTCAATCTATTTCTTCATAGTTGCGTGA
Source organism: Lumbricus rubellus (assembly GCA_945859605.1). Taxonomy (NCBI): domain Eukaryota; kingdom Metazoa; phylum Annelida; class Clitellata; order Crassiclitellata; family Lumbricidae; genus Lumbricus; species Lumbricus rubellus. The sequence goes on along the minus strand of OX243812.1, from coordinate 20,557,325 downwards.
ATTGGATTAACTTCCGCTTTGCTGATATTCCCGCCACCACCCAAACATCGTTAAAATGTCTTGCATTGACTCCGTTTCCCGCAGCGTATTGCTATACAGGGTATGTGTGTTTGGTAGGCGGTGCTTTGATGGACTAGCCCCACTATGTCTGCAAGAACTCTGTTTTCCAACGCGGGTGTCACTGTCCAGCGTCAACCAACTCTTCGGCTGGGAGTGGCGGACCAAGCTGAGCTTCTGCTATTCGTCAGCAGGGTTCATTCTCTGTGGCTGGTTCCACATTACACAACCTGAAATTTCCACCCTTTCACAGCGCTTATTGTCCGTGGGTCAACTCCACTCCGTTCCTTGAGAATCTAAAAACTGTCATAATTAGTCATGGAGGTCGGGAGTGATACCGCGAAGCCTACCTTGAAGAAACCCTACATAAAATATTCTAAATAAATAGATGCTACGCCTCTGCTAACATTACTGATTGCAATGACTGCATGGACAAATTTCTTTTCAGAAAGCATCGAATGCCACTGGTTTTGAGAGACGCTCATGGCACAATATTGAGGCCAGATCCATGGGATAATCAGCTTGATACGCTGTGATAAGGTGCTGCATGATAACTTCGTTGGTGTTCTTTTGAAGAACGCTCCTTGGTTTAAGACTTACTGACGGAATCGTGATAATTTGAATGATCATATCTGGCTAAATAAGGTAACATTGTAGATAAATTCCACAGCACAGGCCCCAGATGCCATCTCGTAAAGACCTGGTAAAAAACTGAAATCAAATTCCGATTGCATACATGATTTCACTTGAGGCCATTTTGGGATTCTGGTCGCCACTGTGTCCGCCATTTTGATTTTCGTGCAGTGCTACATATGTGACCATGGTTCCATCGCATTCTTTGACCTCGAAAATGTTGACTTAGACCCTAAAATCATGATTCTATTGCATACATGACTTCACCCATAGCCATTTTAAGATTCTGGCCGGCCATTTTGTTCCCCATTTTTGTTTTAGTGAAGTGCTAGATATGTAACATTGCTTTCATCACATTCCTTGACCTCGAAAGTGTTGATTTAGACTCTGAAATCATATTTCTACTGCATACATAACTCCATATGTGGCAATTTAAGATTATGGCCGCCATTTTGGCCACCATTTTGGTTTTTGTGCAGTGCTACATATGTTACCTTGGTTCCATCATATTCCCTGACCTCTAAAATGTTGACTTAGACCCTGAAATCATGATTCTATTGCATACATGACTTCACCTATATCCATTTTAAGATTCTGGCCGCCATTTTGTCCGCCATTTTGGTTTTTACTTCAGTGTTACATATGTGACCTTGCTTCCATTGCATTCCTTGACCTCGAAAATGTTGATTTAGACTCTTAAATCACATTTCTACTGCATATATAACTCGATTTGTGACCAATGAAGATGTTGGCCGCCATTTTGTCCGCCATTTTGGTTTTCGTGCAGTACTACATAAATGTATTTGATTCCATTGCATTCCTTGGACCCTATAGTCTTAATTTAGAGCCTAAAACCACGTTCTTGTCACATACAATACTTTACTTTGAGTCATTTTAAGCAATAGGCAGCCATTTTGGCCGCCATCTTGTTTTCCCATGAAACCGCTAAAAATCCAGCTTGCTAACCGCGATTTTCGTTTTCAGGAGGGTCAAATTAGTCTAAAAACATTGGTTAGCAAATTGTTACATGATTTGCTTCTAACAGTGTAATTTTCAGATCCCAAGCCTAGACTATGTGGCCATGATCGAGCTTCGTCCTTGAGCTCATGGCTTCGATTTTTTTCTCTCCCGGAAAAGATCATTGTAACTTTATCTCTAGAGTTCTATACAAAAACATTTTTAAAGCTAGCAAACCCTACAACAAACATATCAATTAATATTAATTCAAACCAAATATTTATTTATGTTGCTTAGCCTGTAGACCAACCTTAGCCTATAAATAAAACACTTGCAAAATTACTTATAGGCCTAATTAGGCTATGTAACATAGGCTAGCCTATGCTGCGTTCTGCCAGCCTGAAGTGTTGATTAGGCTAAACGAAAATTGATTGATTAGCCAATATGCTGCAGAAATTCCTCTTGCGGCTCTTGCCACTCGTGATCGAAGCATCCAAGTCTTTTGCACGATATGTTGGAAGAGGGGCATTTTAATTTTTGCGTAAATTATTATTGTTCGTGCTACAAAATTTTAATAACGATCGAAGCAGCAAGCAGAGTGAGAATTCCAACGACCTCATATATATATATATATATATATATATATAGGCCTATATATATATATATATATAAAGAATTCCCTATATAATCATAGTCTTTCTTAGGAACCCATTGCAATATCTTCATTGCACCCCCAACTCAACGTAAATCAACGTCTGACTTCTCAGTTACCGGTATCTTTATATAATTCTCGTAGAGTCGTAGGCCTACTGCATTGAATACTAATAATTATAGGCATACATAGGCCTATATAACTCGGGCCTGCACTCGGCTTAATGCGACCCTGAGTCTTGTGGTCCATGACTCGATCCGTCACAAAAGTAGGCCATAGGCCTAGATTAACGACGTAAGTGTTAGGCTATTGGGTAAGACGCATTATAGAGGCAACACCTTGACGCCTTTGTCTATATGCAAACAGTCTGGTGTCAATTTCCTTTAGGCCTATTGTCGTGAACGACACCGTTCTAAACTTCAATGAAACCGCGGCAGAATCGTGAACGATAGTATAGCCTACTCCAAGATCTACTCTGTGTTTGATTAGCGAAGGACATAGACCTTAAGACACGGATCTTTGATTATGAGCTATGCGCGGCCCCGGAATGCTATCGGCTCACCGACTGACTCAGGTTATCACAAGCCATGCATTCTCTATCTGCCCACTAGCTCTACGTCGCCCCGCACAGCCTTAAATACCCTCGTAGGCCTCGCTATAATAAATTATAGGCCTACAGATCGTGGATTCAGTAATGATACTAGGTGAACAAAAAGTCTGCTTGCAAACCTTGGCATGCGAATGACAGTTACTGTAGCCTAACCTAGGCTGAAATAATATTTTACGGTTATCGACGCTTTAAGTTAAGAAACATATTATGTTTCTTAAAGCGTCGATAACCGTGAACTGAAGATCTTCTTTTTCGAAGTTAGCTGATGTTATTAACCCTTGTTTATTAGGCTATTAGGCCTACTTCAAACTGAAACAATGCAGTATGATTAGGTTGCATTTCATAGCATGGATGGATGATCGCAATTTAATTTCATATTACCAGGCCAGATGGCGTTGCATGGTAAATAAGTACGTTTGCACTCTGACAGTGCCAGTCCGACGCCTGGATAAAGGAGGAGGGCGACGTCAATGATCTTTGTTATCGCACAGTGTCGTTAAACCGAAGATATACTATAGATACTTACATGTACAAGGCGTCCATCACGTAGGTCCTACATTTACCAACGCCATCTGGCGAATGAAAGGCTGAATTGGCGTTTGCGAATCTTCTGCTTTTCGCGTCACGAACAGCCAATTAAGGTCTTTAAATACTGCACGTGCCAATCAATTTTCTGTACGTGTAGTAAAACAAACGCTGTTGAACTCTGCTGCTCCTAGGCCCTATAGTCCATATGCACAAAAGGCTACAGAGGGTATATATATATATATATATATTAGACTGGTCCAAATTCGCATGTAAAAATTTTTTTCTTTTGGATTTTTGAGGCATGTTGATACATTTGTTCATTTTGATCTAAAAAGTATCCTGGTGAAATTATTTTGCCAAAAATGTAATATTAAGGGGTCACTCACGAGCATCAAAGTTGGGGTTTGGGGCTATATATTAATAGTCCAGGCAATTTACAGTTTGACCTGCGAAAAATTGTAACACAAGCTTTCTAAACGGTTTCCTTCTCAGATTTTGCTGCTGAATAAAGTATCCAAAATTCGGAAAAAATTGATCATGGGGTCTCCCCCAAAATGGGGTTCAAAATATATTGGTTTTTCCTTCATTTTTACATTGAATATCGGGCTGCTGACAACCTTAATGTGGCTGAAAATCGAATGTTTTCAAAACCAATTTTCATAATTTTGTTGGTCGTCCCTCTCAGAACATTGATAAGTAGGCCTATATTTAAACAGGCCTGCCCTTAGAAGACTCGACGGGAGCATTAGGGCACGTGCCCCCATGATGCTCTATAAATTGAGCTGGTTTCAACGCAGGACCGCAGCATTATTTTTAATAGGCTTTCTAGTCACATCCTATATGCAATCCAATGCTGTATGGTTAAAAGTCTATTTCTTCAAGCTCACTTTGGCATGCCAGGGTTGACAGGCGAACCATTATTGGCGTCAATCTAAGAGATTCCTTCATCCACGAAGTCAAGAAAGAAGATGTCCTCTTAGTTCCACTCTGGAATGGTAAGGTAACTGTAGCAGACCTTACAGGAGAAAGAAGAGGGTGCATATCTTATCTTATCTGACCATTTATAAAGCACTTCTTGCAGCAAGAGCCTTCCAGAAGCGCTCCTAGTGCGTTCAACCCCGAGAAAAAGGCATATGTTGGCACAGAGTGAGAATTACTGGGTTTTTCAGCCCCCAGTCTTTCTTAGAGCCCCATAGCAAAGTCTATTTTTTACACCCTCAATTCCAAGTGGATCATGGTTCAACCCCCAGTAAGTTTTCCACAATTCTCACACTGAGTTGACCTTTTGTCAATAACTGTTGATTTCAAACCCAAATATCAAATTCGATGAGTTCATTGCTGTGCCAAAACTTCCATCGGGTAACCTACTGGAGCTGCCATGACCAACGTCGCTGTCAAGATCATTGAAGAATGGACATTGGAAAAACCTATTGAAGCTCTGTTATTTGACTCTACTGCTTACAACACTGGCAAAGCCTGGCATGGGATCCATTACGGATGTTGGTAACTGCATGTTGTGTTACATTGTGTTGACCTCTGTTGCATTTAACTTGTACAGACATCTCGCAACAGATATAGTCTTCACAGTTGGGATGGACGCATCTTCTGGACCCGATAACCAGCTATTCAAACGTTTATCACCAACAGTGGTCTGTCATCATAACCGCCCGCTAGTACGTGCATTGCAGGCTCTAAAATAGCTGACTGCAGGAAGTGCCAAGATGCAGCCATCGTGGTCATGAAGACTTGCAGAACTGTGCCTTTGTATTCTAACAGAGGATCTTCACACTCCACCATGCACCACAGATAATAAAGTTCATTGACGTATACTCGAACTCGTGATGTTTTGTGAGCAAATGAAACCAGCCAGGATCGGGGAAGCTATTCTCGATCTGAGGCTGTTTTCATTGTCCTGATCTAATCCATTGCCTGCAGGGTAGTGGCTCCAAGTGCCTGCGATGCTGCTGTGGATGACTGGGCTCTCCTGGATGACCAACACAACGCTGTAAATGAGAAGATCACTAAGGCGGCATTTAAGAAGACGTTGTTGAATCTTCCTCCTAAGTAGGCCTACAGACCAAGTCGTGAATGATGGGGCAGAGAGATTTATCAGATTAGTTGCAACAATCAGCACCATCAATGACTCGCTGACGAATAGCGAAGACACTAAGCATTACTCTAGGTGTCGGAGCTTCATCGTAATCTTCATTGTCAAATTCGACTTTCTGAACCGACATTGTGACATATTAACAGCATTCTTAGATAGTTTTTTTTTTATTAGACACTGTACATGGACAGTCAATTAAACACTAATTCCAGCTGCTTTCATGCTGGCAATTTAATAATATTGCTAACAGCAAAAATGGAAGGTTCAATGCTCGTTGACTGGAGGCCTGCCAGTTATATTGCACCGTTTACAATGTAGTAAGCATGCTAAAACTTTGACAGCATTGAGGGACCGGAAGATAGAGCCACAGTGTTTTAATATTTTGCACTGTGGGTTTCTTGTACCAGATGTACAAAAAAATTAACATGCCTTTCAAATATTTCAATGTTCATTTTTTTGGACCAGTCTAATATATATATATATATATATAAGCTTACTGTCCCAATGAATAAGACGGCCTTGTTGCCAATGCCAGCAACTTTGAATGTTTCTACGATTTGTTGTTGAACGTTTGATCATGAAACTGCCGAGAAAATAGCCTAAGCCTAGGCCTATATAGGCCTACCGTAATTAAGCTTTTCAAGATCGTCGTAGGTCATCGATCGGCACTCATAGTCTACATCAACGTCGTTGTCTGTGCGTACCGAGCCCAAAATACCAAGTTAATTAGGCCTATAGGCTATAGGACCTTATAAATTTATAACTAGTCTTTTAAGTTCAAGGAACCATCATACAATCAGTCTTACGAGTAGACTATAGGCTACAGCACAAGCGAAATTTCTAAATCTATGCTACATGAATAATTATAGGCCTACATCACGTTTCGGAACAATTTTGACTTAATAGGCCTAGGCCTACGTGACACAGGACGCAGATTTTGGGACTGTATCCATGTGAATGCGAAAGAGCCCGGAAATGGTACGTCACGGTTGGCAGCCGGAATAATTAAACTGTTCATTTGCTAAAAAGCCTAAAACACAGTCTCTTAGTAGGCCTATGCAGTCTTTGTGATATAAGAATTTTTGGAATAGGCCTAGGCCTCTAGGCCTATAGGCCAACAAATAATATCAGTTTTTAGAGTAGGCCTAATAGGCTAAGTATCACCAGGACGTTGGTATGAATTGTGCATTCGTCGCATTACGGTCCTTTAACACCACGATTCTTGTCGGTTGGCAGCCGGAATAGTCAAACTGTTCATTTGTTAAAGCCTAAAACACAGGTATCGGTAGTCTCTTAGTATGCAGTCTTTGTGATAATAAGAATTTTTGGAATAGACATGGCCCCCTATAGGCCCTATAGGCCAAAAAATAATATAAGTTTTTAGAGCAATATATCATCAAGACGTCGGTATGAATTGTGAATTCGTCGCATTACGGTCCTGTGAAACAGCGGTTCTTGTCGACATGCTATACGAAAGCAGTCCATCAACAGACAACACAATCATGTATATTGCGTAGGCTGAATACGGTCCGTAGTCGTCGTCCGCAGCAGTTGCCGGTGCTGCGGTGCATAACGTCAATTGCTTTAGCCGACGACGACGTGAATGTGTCATGCATTTTTGTTCCGTGGTTCCGTGATCAGTTAATAAATATTAAAATTGTCGGCGAAATCGTGATTATGAAGAAACAGTTGTAGACGTTTCCGTACAACAAGTTATTTTTTGGTATGTTTTCGGTAGATCTGTGTATTTTCTGATTGTTGATTTAAATGGTCGTCGACTGTGTAGATCGCTGCCGTATGGGACGTTGCGGTCGCCTGCTGCATCTTAACGATTTATCTAGCGCCAGGTTGCGTCATGAGATGTTTCAATCGGCGAATGGCAGCTAGGATAAATGTGTGTGATTAAATTTTGATTATTGAGCCAATAGCATGTAATTTTTCTAAGACGAATGGAGTTGTAATGAACCGATATGCTTGAACGGATTTGTGGATGATGAGAAAATAGTTGACGTCACGGTCTGATGGACAGACTGATGAACGGGCGGATGGACGGACGGACGGATAGATGGATGGATGGATCAGATGAACGAATAAAGTTTCTGAATGCTAATATACGTGGATTAATAAAAAAAATTATAAATGTGTTATGTGTATATAATCAGGGTGTCACGACAACTCGTTCAACGACAACTCCTTCAACGACAACTCGTTTACGGACAACTCGTCCACCGACAAATGGTCCACCGAAATAGAAGCCGGATTAACGAGAAAGCGCTTGAGAAATGGAAGCTGGATGAAAGTTCTTTATTTACGAAATAGGAGCTGGGTTTATGAGAACAAGTCTAACAGTTTTCTTGCTTAAATAGAAGCTGAATTGACGATTTTCATCATGTGTCTCAACATGCATCCAGCTTCTATTTCAGATAGGAATAAAACTTGATCCATCTTCCATTTCTGAAGCGTTTTTTCATCAATCCAGCTTCTATTTCACCTGTAAGAACCTTAATCCAGCTTCTATTTCTCAATCGTTTTCTCATTAATCCGGCTTCTATTTCGGTGAACGAGTTGTCGGTGGACCAGTTGTCCGTGGACGAGTTGTCGTTGAACGAGTTGTCGTTGAACGAGTTGTCGTGACACCCTGATTATATACACATAACACATTTGTTGATGGACTGCTTTCGTATAGCTTTCGTATAGCATGTCGACAAGAACCGCTGTTTCACAGGACGGATAGATGGATGGATGGACCAGTTGTCGTGGAACCATAATCAGATCTGTTGGAGCAAGGTCGTGGGGTCATATTCATTGCTAAGTCACAATTCAGTGCATTTGGAACATAAGATAATCTCAGATTTTACATCCATGCATCTCTCATAAAAATGAATGGTATAAGCTTTTTCCCATCTTTATAGCCATGGTTTGGATTTCCAAAAGGGTAAAGAGCGAAAAGATAAACAACACCTATTAGCAACAAATAGTGTAAAACTGAGCAGTAGAGTAGGCTACACGTAACACTCAGACTTTAGAAGTTTATAGTGCTCATTAAAATGCGTATGCAAACAGCATCAGTCTGTATTTAATTGCATTACATTATGACAAGTATCCACTTAGTGTGCATTGTTTTTGTTGTTGTTGGCTACGAAATTGAAATATTAATTATGGTATACTCCAAGTATTAGTTTAAGATTGGACACATTGAAAATTCTTTCAGTTGAATTTGCATGTGGTTAGTATCATGAGTTGACTACATCGGGAATGGCTGCACTGCAAGTGCAACTGCTCTGAGTCACCTTAATATATCTTAAATAATTATTATGTGGCTGAATTGCTTGAAAAGAAGGGAAACAATTCTGTGAACACATGATTTGATTTCCTTGGCATATGACCATTTGTGAGTCAGCTTTATCTTTCTCTGTCTGTCCTTTTTCCCCCGACTTTATCTTAGTTTCAAGGAAATGCAAATGTTGCTTTAGTTCAAAATCCAATATGGATCTACTATTTTAAATCTGTTGCCGTAATGAATCCTGAGAAGGTCTAGCATGTATGTATATGTGTGCTGAGACAAGTGTTGTGTGTGTGTATGTGTGTGTGTGTGTGTGTGTGTGTGTGTGTGTGTGTGTGTGTGTGTGTGTGTGTGTGTGTGTGTGTGTGTGTGATCATGTGTGCACTTAGGGGCATGCGTGTGGCTTTGTGTGAATGTGTGTACTGTGTAGTTTGTTAGATAAGGGCTGTCTTATCAGAGCAGTGCCATAAGGATACGGGTAATTGGTTTTTAATAGAAATGTTTTTACAAAGGCATGTTTGGTTTGTCAATGAATGCTATGCTTTGTTTTTATTCTAAGTTGAATGTGTGCCACTGTGCCTGTCATCTTTTATAATTTTTATGTCAGTATTCACAGTCACTATTTACTAGACAGCATATTCAATGGACCTCACAACAGAACAGTATTAAAATTTAAATATATGGGCAAAGCCCATTTTTAATGACAGTTTTTATAATGATGAAAAATCTGTGTGAAAGTTCTGGTGTTAAAATGGCTATAAATTACTCATAGACAGAATTATCGTATAATTATAGAGAGAACTGTCACTATAGCCTACAGCCAGATAATTTTTTATTTGTGGTGATTTGAATAAATTAGACAAGTTGCCTTTCAGCTGATAACAATGCCAGTGATTGTTTATTTCTTGAGCCTTGAAGCCACACTGATGGTTGCTGAACTCTTCAAAGTTTCAGCCATGTCTAGGAAAAGCAGACATTAATGCAATCTCAACACATATGTACATTGACTGTAACAAGGTGCAGTCAAGTGGCCTTTGCTCAAATATTGCTGTTCTGTTGTGAAGTCCATTGAATATGCTGTCTAGTAAACAGTGACTGTGAATGTTGACATTTGTGTGTGTCATATCCGTTGATAGCATACCGCTATACCACTGCGCGTGGTGCACGGTGGTGTAGTGGTGGCGTCGTTGCCTTGAGGCTGGAAGGTTCGAGGTTCGAATCCACCTCAAGTCTCCGCGTAGAGCCCTTAAGCAAGTCCTTCACTCGCAATTGCTTGGGCGCTTCGGCGTGAAACTCCGATGCAGTGTCCGTGCTGCGGTTGGGAGCGCCTCTGAGTAGAGAGCTTGAAGGGGTGTTATAGAAATGGAGAAATAAAAAATATAAAATAAATAGATGTTAGTTTTAAGAGTGTTTGGCAGATATTAAACTGTATTGTTTTTCATGGTGCTCTACGAATGTTATCTTAAGCTGGTTTTAACTTTATGTTGACTATGATCACGCTTTATTCGCTTTAATCTTGTTAAGCATGTTTATTGTTTAGCATTTTCTAGAGATAGCAGTAGGGATGAAATGAAGTTGTTGTTATTAGGCCTAAAAAAAAATGTTGTGTTTCCGGTAACAGAGCTAAAAAAAATTGGGTAGGTAGGTCGGAAAATATTTTTATTTTGTAAAATATTTTTATGCATTGACTATCCGAAAAAGTATACCCCACTAGTCTTTTTGCACGCTGAAACAAAGTACGTGTTGTAAGCAAGTATAAACTGCCTATTTCCCGACTGTCTGCACCTAAAACTGCTCTAGAAACAGTCCTATTAATTTCATTTTGTTGACGTCTCTTATGTTATGTCAATACAAATGTTTTTTTTTAAATTTGGGAAAAAAAATTTAAATTTTTTTCCCCCCAAAAAATTTTTTTGAATTTTTTTTTTTTTATAAAAATTTTTTTACAAAAATATTTGGGTCGCGGCCGTAAAAATGGGTCGGTCGGGTTACCGGAAACACAACAATTTTTTTTTACGCCTTAGTACTCGAGTATTTCAGTAAATCTTCTATTAATTTGTGCGATTGGTTTAATTTAAACCGACAGCTTTCATCATAATATTTAGTGGACTATGCCGTGGAAATCATGGTTGGTAGTTAGTTGTAAGTCAGAAAAACTGGACAGCACGTTGGAATGGTTAAATCTTCAAGCCATCTTTATTCTATGTTCGCATGAATTTATTGATTGAATTTACATAAACGTTTGAGTAATTAGTATGGTTCAATATTGTCAATAAGTGCATGCAAAAAAGTTTGGTAAAATAAAAGAATTTTCAATACTCTAGCAAACAGAGAACGATAATAACTTGCATAATGATAAATGCCATTGTAAACTGTTGTGTAGTTAAGATCAATTGTTTGCAACCCTTTAATAGCTTGTGATAGGCAACCTTTCTGCTTAGTATATATATATATATATATATATATATATATATATATATATATATATATATATATATATTCGTCCTGATACATTGATTTTTATTATTGATAAATGTTTTTATGTGGAGAACTGGCAAGCTGTACTTTTTATGTTTTGACATTTTGCTTTAAATAATGAGTAAGCTCGCATTTGGTGGCGTGCTTTGTGTCCATTAAACTTGATGTGGTGTCATCTACATATATTATAATATACAAACCTGCAGGCATACATAATTGCATACATAGATAGATATATTTATGTTGATTTATACAGGTACCTACGTCACGTACAGTCGTACACATGATGCACTCTTGTGTTTACGTGGCAATCGTAGTTGTACTTTAATATTGTAATTGTAACCTTGAGATTTTTACAGCACCAAAAAAACAAACTTAGGGAACTGGTATGTGCAAAATGCAGGCGCTTAGTGAAATCATGTTCACTTGACAAATCATTTTTTGTTTCTGTTTTTTCTCATTTAAAAAATTTATTTTAAAGAATAAAACGACTTTTTTCACGTCTTTTTATTCTATTTTCATGTGTGTTTTTTTACATCTTTGGGGTCAAGCAGGAAGACCGTGAATGATGTTTTAAAAGGAAGTGGTGAGAGTGGCAAGAAGGAGGAAGAATGAGAAAGAGATTTGTTATGATTTAGCAGTGTTTACAAGTTTGAGTGAAGCACCTGTGGAGAGATGGAGAGAGATGTCAAAGGGTTTGTTGAGTTCATAGCATAATTGAGGTTTCACTCTAAAGTTTCACAGTCATTAGTCTGTGTCAGTTGGTGTATACAGCAGGCGGTAAAATTAATCATCTAGTAGACATATCGAATTACGACCTAAGAAAGTCTATATTGCATGTCGATAAGTCCGTCAGCTAGTCTACGTGATTTTGTCAGTTGATAAGCATGAATACGACTTACTTGACTAAGTCACTTAATGTCTTAGTCAGTTGTTGTTTAATTTTTTGGCCAGTCAGTAATTCCTTAGAGCCTGACTGCAGGGACTAATTTATTCACACGGACATAAAAATGTACTGTCATATTATATGCATGTACAGACATATAGACTTACTGAACACTTCAATCACTGTGATTGAAAACTCATTCAAGATGTGAACTAACCTACACTGTCAGCCAATCAAGGTATTGAGAAAGTAGACCCAAAATAGCCAAACAGTTTATCAAAAGATTCCATTTGCTTAAACGTCTGAACAGGTTAATAATTGGGAGCATGTCTGTAGTTAATCAGGACAGATCCTTTTTCTGCCAAGTGATTATGGGCAGTTGGCAAGTAGGCCAAGACAATGTGTTCATTCATTCATTCTAAAGAGGCCTAGTTATTTATCAGCTCTGCCATTGATCAGGAATGCTGTGGAATTTCCTCTGCATTTGTGTTGGAAGGCTTGGAACAGGGTACTGTATATAATTATGCTCTACTTAAATTATCCATTTCATATAAATAAAGGTTGTTGTTTAAATCTCTTGTATAGATATTATATACGGATTCAGCATTACGAGGTTGTTTTTAGCACTAAAAATGTTCTGATTAAAAAATATAGATTTTGATATTATGCACATATACTAGATTTTAAGTGATATGATGAAGATTGCTGCTATTCATATATTTGCATATATTGTATATATATTCTGACGTATTTGAATAATTATCCAAATGCTTATACAGGTAGTGTGCATGTATAGTGCAGTCTGTAGAGGAAATGGAAGTGAACTTCTTCCATAAGTGATTTAGACAATTTCTTAGTGGACACAATAACATTGTATTTATAATGACATTTTAGCATAGTATAGGATAGTGCAGAGAGCTCCTGAGTAGCTATCTCTAAGGGATGCTATATAAAACTGAATGTTCAATTACATAATTACACAACCTTGCACACGTTTCATTCTTGCAAATAGAGCTACATCTGTCCTTTTATCCTTCATAGTTTACCACCTCCTATATCCCTGGGTGTGTCTAATCTCCTAAGCTTTTGGGTAAAAGTTAATGAGGCATCCCATTGTATGTAGCTGCTGAATGGATTCATGTCATGTCTGCAGGTCAGCTTCGGCTGAATGAGATAGGAAGTCTGGTCCAACTGCCTGCTTCCTCACCTGCATTGGTGCTACAGGTGTGCCTTAGTGTCTATCATCCATAGCTTTGTTATTGTTAAGCCATATAATGGCAGATTACTAAGTGTGTTGGCCTTGCACATCTGTTGTCAGGGATCAAATCCAAGTGCATTAAAGGAAAGACAGTTTTGATTAGTCCATAGGAAAGGTTGTCCTGTACCTGTGTGTTTGTAATGTTTCAACTCAGCTGAAATATCCTGTGTGATCCTAGACCAAACATCTCAAGACTATAGTTGTTGATAGTGGCATGCCATGATTGAGTGAATACTACAATGTAAATGAACATGTTGCAACACATGGCCTCAAAGCTGCTATTAATTTTTCAATGAATTTAGCAGACCTCTGAGATTACTAGGCCTTATACCTACCTTTTTGCACCATATGTAGATAGTATATACGATAACCTACAGCTATATAATGCTTTCTTTCAACCTCATTCGTTGTCATCATCGTCATCAGCATTAGAATCGTCATCGTCATCATCATCATCATCATCGTCGTCATCGTCATTGTCTTCATCATCTACATGTATTCCTGATGTCTGCTAGTTTATAGCAATGATTGCATAGATATATCCATTTTAGTCATTACCAGTTAGTCAAATTTTATTCCTTTGACCACTTTATACAGGATTTCAAATTCCAGACTGTCATGCTGCTCTGCTTGCATAGATTCTCACTAGAAGGAGTCTATAGTACCATATTTACTTGGAACAATGTGCTATTTATGCACACACGTGATTAAGTTTGTTATCATTTCTGATGTGCCTCATTTGACCACTGTCACAAGGAGGCAGCAGCAGGACATCCGGAACTAGTGGCTAAATTATTGGACTATAAATCAATGACTGGAGAGCTTAGGAAAAGTTTAAGGTTATAAAAGTCAGGCTAAACTATTTACCTTCTGGTGCTGTTGCCATTCACCTGAAGGACCCTCTGTCTACTGACCACACCTTTGATGGCTGGCTATTTTTAACTGGGGGCCTGTGAATAAATATCAGCAATTGCTGTATCACTCCCTTTTAAAGTTGTAAACTATTAAATGCATTTATGTGCTTAAAGTTGTAGGTAGTAAAAGAGTTGTCTTATTTGGGAGTGGTGATGGGATTGAGGGGGGGGGGGTTCAATCCCCTACCCTTTGCCTCCTCTTATCTGTGGCTACCAGTCATAAGACTTGGCCATTGATTGGTCTGCATTTCGTGAGAGACACCTCTTGTTTGCTTGGGTAGGTGTGATGTCTGAAGTGTAAGGCCATCTACGTGTGTTTGTGACTGTTTGTATGTTGCTGTTTGTATGCGTGTCCGTTTTATGTCTGTGCATTGTGTGTGCAATGTGCATGTCTTTGGGTGTCCATGTCTGTGTTTTGTCCATCTGTGTTTCTCTGTGTGTGTCTTTTCTGATGTATAATTATGATGGTTGTGTCAATTGCTATTTATTTAGATGTGTGGACAGCATTTGTGCTATGATCAGCTCAGTTAAAAAGTTATCTCTCATTTGACTTATCTTACTGACCATGGCCGTTGCAAAAAGACCCTTCATGTTGGGTCATGAAGTCCATAGAAATGCAATGTTCTCTTCTGCAAAGAACTGGAAACTTTTATTTCCAATGAAGCAGAGAGGAAGAACACTAGAACAGTCCCTTTAGACTCCATATATAAAGCTGTAGTAGCTCTTAGAGGCCAGTGGCGTCTAACCCCCCCACATGGAGTGGGAGAACGAACCCCCCCCCATTTCGCCGACATGCAATTTTTGTAAGAGACTCGGGTCACTCAGACGTTCAGCAGAGTGATATATATATATATATATATATATATGCTTTAGTCTATTAGTTTAATGTAGCAGGGCTGTAGGCTAAATCTGTTTCCAAATGTGGGGAGGAAAAGTTCCTCTTCGGAATTGTGCGTAGGCCCGTAGGGTCTCACAAATATTCTTACTCCCGCAACTTAAAAGCTTATGTGGGCGCTGAAGAAATCTTTCGATTGCGATTGCGATCACAAATACGAAATGCGACCAAAACAAATTATTTACGTGGAAGAAACAAAATTACGGGAATCCGATCATAATGATATAGGTCCAATGCTGTTTGTCACTTTCTCATGAATTTAGGGGGTTAATTGTATATCTATCTATCTATCTATCTATCTATCTATCTATCTATCTATCTATCTATCTATCTATCTATCTATCTGTCTATCTGTCTATCTGTCTATCTATCTATCTATCTATCTATCTATCTATCTATCTATCTATCTATCTATCTATCTATCTATATCTATCTATCTATCTATCTATCTATCTATTTATCTATCTATCTATCTATCATCTATCCATGTAATTTATTCATTATTCATTATTACTCGTTATTAGAATTTATATAGCGCCTCTTCAAGAAACTATTCAGAGGCGCTCCCAGCCCAGCCACGGCTAAAGAAAAAAGATTTAAGGGACTTGAGAAATAGAGATTGACTGGTCAGGTGGAGGAGATGGAGGTTTGGGGAGAGGTCATTCCAGATTGACGACCCCACAACCGAGAAGGCTCGGCGCTGTCTGGTAGCTATAAGCGAGCCCGTGGAAGATATATATATATATATATATATATATATATATATATATGTATATATATATATAGCTATTTATATAGCGCCCCTTCAAGGAATCTACTCAGAGGCGCTGCCGACCCAGGTCCGGTCAAAAAGAAAAGTCTTAAGCAATTAATCTATAGAATAGTATGCGTGTAAGCTATGTGAAAAGCTGTTCTTAATAGAGAGGGCAAATGTGCAATTGCACTATTTTCATTGCACTTACCAGCACAATCCTGCTAGAAGTGATTTGAAAAACGAAAAAGATTACTTTAAAAATAATTTGCCGCA
Source organism: Lumbricus rubellus (assembly GCA_945859605.1). NCBI lineage: Eukaryota > Metazoa > Annelida > Clitellata > Crassiclitellata > Lumbricidae > Lumbricus > Lumbricus rubellus. The sequence goes on along the minus strand of OX243812.1, from coordinate 20,541,040 downwards.
GAGCACTTTATTCACGATTTTCTTTGTTTACAATTGTCTGCAATACTCTGTAGGTCTTCGTTTGAATATGCGGAATATGCCCTATCGTAACCTATATGAGAACTTATACAGCGCCTCTTCCGGTACTAGCTATCCAGCGAAACAGGCCCTAGGATATAAGAAAGACTTCAAACAGCGAAGGCTGAAGATATCACTCCCCCATCGAATAAGATCTTATCAAGGTGTGTGGATTGATCTTGAGATCTTACCACAGATAAAGGTCGGTCATTCCACATAGAAGGGTCTACATTCTACAATGGCAAAGGCTAGGTGTTGGGTTATGGTAGTCCTTGCCGAGGACTAATAGAATATCAATTAAGAGATCAGCAGACCGTAGACAGGCAAGACAGCTGGAAGAGACTGTGAAGAGGGGTCTGTGCATCTAGTCACAAAAGCATTTAGGAGCTTGTCCATTTAGAGTTTACATGTATGTATTATATGCTATAAATATATATATATATACATATATATGTATATTATGCATATACATGTATATATATATATATAATCATTAGCTATAATATCCGCATGACCGCTATCTCCGTATACAGTCTTGCATGATTACCGGTACGGTATATATTATTCTTGGACGTATAACATCATAAATTCATCGCGACCGTCGTATCATTAATTTTATTGCCTTCATCACGTCCTGCCATGGCTTGGGCTTTGACTTGACTCCGTCAGTAACCGTGACAAGTGAATTCTGCCACTAATGTCCATGAGTTGACACACACCCTACCAAATAATTATGTGACTTCAAGCGAACCGTGGTTCATTAGTCTGAGACACCCTGTGTTTTCGATACTTACATGATGCACAAATATATTGATTTTCGTATTCCAGGTCCTTATAATCGAAATTCAGCAACCCCCCCAATCTACACCAAAAAACGCCAAACCCCCCCACTTTTAGCAGCCGTGGGAGAACGTTCTCCCAACCCCTCCATTGGTAGACGCCACTGTTAGAGGCAACCATGGGTATGAAGTGTTAGTGACTTCATTTTTCTTAGCCTCAGCAATGAAGACAGATGGTCTGGCCTCTCTCTGGCTCTCTGATTTTACCCGCAGTGAGGTGCAAATTGCAAACATCCTAGCTAGGTTGCATATGTGGCATGGGTGGAGTAGAAATCACAAAACAAATTCTGCTATGGCGAGAATATGAACCTCTTACAGTCCAGCATGTGCTAACATGTTAACTAGTTTGATGATTAGACTCGCCCCTAGATTATCTTACACACCACAATGAAGCATTGTTACTTGTGAAAACAATTCATTTGTTGTGTTTGACTTCCAATTGGTTACTTGATATTTCTGTCTTGTTTTACACTTAACTTCTACTGTATATTGATGATTGTGCTCAGCCAGTGTTGCATGGTGAAGGACAAGTGGCTTTTGAATTCTTTTTATTTTATCTGAATGGCCGATTGTTTCATGGTGATTATTACTTGACATGGATCTTTGCAATTGGTCATCATGTGATATATTGTTTTTAGTGTAGTAGCACTTGCTTGCCCATCATGACCAATGCCGGATATAGGCTTAAGCTAAAACAGCTGCAACTTTTTTTTATTAGCCTCACAATCATGAGCCTCAAGGCATTCATTAAGTAATTAAAGGGCACACAGCCTATAATTTTTCTAGTTTTTTGAAGCCTTCTTGTATAATTCTTTTGACAAGGAACGTCTAAACTTTACATGGCATTTTTACTTCACCATTTTTCATTAATTACTGATCATAACTGTCCACTTGGGATTTTTGGTAGACAGAAGCAAGGCAACCCTCAACTTCTTTTACTTTTATCCCTTATATGCCATAAAGTCGTTAAGAACTGATTTAATTCAGTAAATCACATTAATTGCCACTGCTAATCAATCCCCTATTCAAAGTCCAATTCAACTTTGTAAAGTTTCTATATACACAGTGTTACACACTTAGATAAGAATGTTTATGTAGGGGTACAGGACATCCTTGTGTTACTGGTCAGGGCTGCAGCTGCAGTGTGCTACTACTGGTAAGTTATGTGACCCAAACCTGACTCTTCTTACATCAGAATTCCCCCTTTCTGGTCTCTACCCTTATATAATCAGTCTCCCAAGTACATGAACTTCCCTTTCCTTGCCCTCATCTATATGATATTCAAAACAGATATCGTATTATGCCAACAGATTTGGATTAAGTGGTTTAGAGAACTGAGAAGAGACTGCATCACATCGTGTGGCCATGTGGACATAAAATCAGTTAGCAGAATCGTAAACTGCGCACTGCATCCAAGATATGAAGTACCGTAAAGAGAAACAGATGAATAGAGTCCATGTGACTGTGTTGAATACACAATAAATGTGAAGACTTAACATTACTTTACTTTGAAAGCATACAGGGCCTACTAAAAGTACAAGACTGAACAAGTTACCAAAGGAGTGAGTCTATTTCCCCTCCCCCTTCCAAACCAACATGGGCCACGGCTTGTGTCCGGAACTGTTGATAATAATTATTACTGAATGTAGGTGGGAAGATGTGTCATGTGGAAATTATTTGGCTCATGCCTCCTCAATCAGATCCATCATTTGACTATGTCATCTCAGATAAGGTCTGGCAAATCTCAGCTGATGACATCACTGGGTCAAAGGGCACAGGGCAAAGTGGGTGTGATGGGTCATAGACCTGTTTACAGTGTATATGCATATATATAAATATATATGTATATATATATGTGTATATATTATATATATATTCTCTTCCGTGTTTTTCTTTTTCTACCAGTGTTTCTCTCTGTCCCAACTCCTTCCATATTACCTCATTACGAATCCTGAATCCTCTGGTCCCCCCTGCTTTTCTTCTTAACCGGCTCACTTCCAACCCAATAGTCCTCCTTCAACGTCTTTTTATAAATGCCAACATTCAGATCCATACAACGGTGACCTACTAGAGTGACAAATGCTCTGTAGGCCTATTCAGTTTTATTTTTTCTTGTTGATATGCTGTTAGTCATCCACTTCCTACCTAAACATGGATGAATGCTAGGCCAATCCTACACCTTACATTCTTTTTACAGTGGCCACTGGTCATCTTCCATTGTTTCTACACATACATCGTTGATGCTATTCTAATCCTACGTTTTTTCGGTCCTTTTGCAGTGGCTATTAATTATTATTAATTCTTATTCCAGGTACATGAACTCTGTGAATTGCTCCTTCTTCTCTCCATCCAATCTCACCTTCAGTTCTTTATCTTGTTTCCAACGGTCATTGTTGTCGTGTTTTGCAGATTTATTTGGAGTCCAAACCTTCTCACTGCTACTGTCTTGTATCCTGTCTGCCAGTTCCTGCAGTTGGTTTCTGCTACCAACCATTTAGTGTCACTCCAGCCTCAACAGACAGAATTCATTACACAGTCTATACTATCTTGGCTCCCAGCAGCAGGTATAAAACAATGTGGCAACAATCTGAATCACTGCAGTATTCGTCTACTGTGATCTTAAACCACTTCATTAGTTCTTCATGCACTTTGACTGCACTCTCTGTCTTGCTGCATAGACCTTCTACCAGTGTCACCGACTCCTCTGGAATTACATATAGTTCTTTAGTCTTGTCGCAGACCTTGTTGCCATTATATACTATCGAATGTTGTTTAGAATCGTATGAAATTGTTGTACAAGATTTTATTTCTTTCTGCGTTTTTATGCTCTCACGTCTGTGAATAAATGATATTTCTTTCTTGCAATTGGATTAACAATACTATGGAGGTAGAAAAAAATGCTGCAAGTCTTGGTATATGGTCATAGTATTATCACTGTTTTCATTGTTGTTATTACCTTCATTATTATCTGTCCTGTCTAGTCATATTTTCCTTTTCGCTGCTTGAGAGTGCCATTCTGCTGAAGAGCTAAGTAAGCAATGGAACACTTGTGCCACCTGATGTATGAGTTTGCACTGCAAGTTTTGTGGTCGTTGTTGAAGTGCGTTTTTATTTCTTGTTTGATATGTAGGTTGGTATGGTTTGCATTCTGCCACTGAGCACACAAATGTGACAAGGATACCTGGCTGACACTTGTTAGCAGCAGATGTGATGCTTGCCTATATCTATTGCTCCTCCTCCTCCTCCTCCTCTTTCTCCTCTGCCATGTCTTAATCACTTGCTACCTCATGGTGCTTGCATGGCTCCTACTGAGACTAGCTGTGCTAATTACATGACCCATACATAAAATAATAATACAATGTACATGTATTTATATATAATATAATTTATATAATTATATATAATATATATTATGTAATTGATTGCCTTGCCTTGCCTTGCCTTCAACCTTCCTGGATACAAGGATTGGTTGCACTTTGGACAATTCTTCTCCATTCTCTCCTGTCTCCGGTTGCTCTCAACAATTCCTCTGTTGATAACCCCGTCCATTCACACATGTTGTCCCACCACCTCTTCCTAGGTCTTCCTCTTGATCTTGCTCCCGGAACCGTTCCTTGCATAATTTCCTTCTCCAAACAATCTCCATGCTTCCTCATGATGTGCCCGAAGTACGACATCTTTCTTCCTTTGATAGATTCAAGTAGGCTCCTTTCTACACCAGCCGTCTTCAGTACCCATTCATTTGGTTTTTTCTCAGTCCATGATATTCCGAGGATTTTTCTTATGCCTTTCATTTCAAATGCCTTTATTCTATCCTCATCACTCTTTTTGATTGTCCAGCTCTCACAACCATACATCATCACAGGCCATATAAGCGTCTTCATTAACTTCAACTTTGTAGATAGTTTGATGTTATGGCTTTTCCACAGTTTCTTCAGATTTGCACCTACTCCATGTAATTGATTAATGTCCAAAATTTGACTTCAGCTGATCAGTTGAATTCGATTAATTTGGTTTAAATGTTTATATATAAAGCATAAATATTACTGTTTAAAATGTAGTCCTTAAGTTAGTTACTACTTTCTTTCTACAGCAAAACATTTATGTAACTGTGTTTGTCAGTGTATGGCAATGAGACTAGCTGTACCGGGTACTAATTACATGGCCCATATATAAATTATGTACAATGCACGTGTTTATTTTGTCACCATCTTCAACTCTTCTCCATAGCAAAATGATCATCTAATTTCTACTCAGATGTTAACACCCGCTTCGTTTGCCACAATGTTTATTTACAGCGAAAATGGGCCCTCATCATCATGAAATAAGTAAGGAGATTAATGGAACAAGAATTTTTTTAGTAGATTAATATTTTTAACAATCAATTGGTTAATTAATCATTAAATCCACTCCTTTAATATGATGATGGTGGTGAGTTTTCTTCACGAAGGCAGGTTCATTGGATTTTTCTCTAATAAATATCAGTTTAATTTATGTATGTGCAATTATGCATATGCATATTACAATGATGATGATGATAATGATGATGACGATGATGATGACGACGATGAATGGTGAATGATGATGGTGAATGATGATGATAACGAACATGAATAATGATTATGTCAATGAATTGAACATGAATGATGATGATGATGATGATTACGCAGATGACGACAATGATGATTAATGATAATGATTGATGATGATAGCTGATGACTGATGATTGGAATTGAAACTGACAAATGATTATCAATAATCGATGATGATGATGATGATGATGATGATGATGACACTGTTTGATTAGATTCTGTATGCGTGAGACTGTGGCAGTGTGGCTAAATTGTGGATGAGACCAGTGGCAAATGGCAATATTATTATTATTATTATGTCGGGTGTGGTCTAATTAAAGCTTCCAGTTTCTAGTTGGTAAAAAATAGGCGTCCAACAGTTGTTCACTCGTGTGCGAGATTATTATGTTTATTAGAACCAATGGGAATGCTGGCCAGAAACAATATAAATGAAATGCATGTGTTTTACATTTGACATTGTTCCAATATGTATGATGCCTTTTTTAAATGAAATAAATAAATAACATATGTGAGACTGTGAGTGAGCATATATTGTATATATATATATATATATATATATATATATATATATATATATATATATATATATATATATATATATGCATTGTGCACGTATGCAACTAGCATGTTTATATACATATGTATAATTATTAATTGTATATGCAAATCGATACATACATATATCCATATATATATATATATATTTATGATTTTATTTATAATATATATATATATATATATATATATATATATATATATATATATATAGTTGTCTATCAGTACTTAATGTCCTTGTCCCTGTACACGGACAAGTGAATTTGTTTTGCTCACTTGATTATTGAATATTCAATATATTCATATACCTCTTTTTGCTTGAAACTGATTTTTGATGCTGTGGTTATTATATAGACATTAGACATTATAAGTAAAGTAAGGCCTTTGCCTTATTCCACCATATAGTCCAATGGCAAAGCTGCGGCAAGCTACATCGACATTCACTGATAAGACCTCATCATAATTACAGTCTTCATTCCAAAACCACAACCATATGGATAGTTTCATTCGTCGACCTTGCTACAACACAGATGAAAATGATAATGCGCTCTTTCTGTCAATCATCATCAATAATTAATTAATTAATTAATTAATTGGTTTTGATCTCAGGTGTATCTTGTGCAATGTATTGCTGATGATCACTCAGGACTCTCTTGGTTGCAGATGATATTTCCACTGATGATGTTTTTTTGTTTGTTTTGGTTTCAGATTGAACAAAATGGTGAGCTCTGAAGATCATGGTTTGGATGAAGTCATCCTGCAAGTGTTCGAGGAGCATGAGGAATCCTTTCATTTTCCAGTGGCAACTCAGAAGGAGGCGCGTGCTTTCGTCAAGGCTCTTCACGGAAAGCTCTTGTCCTACGACTCTCTTTTGCACGAAATCAAAGAACTTGAGCAGAACTTTAGTGCGTGGCGGAAGGGGATAAGTCGGCCGGGAATTGGAAACCGTGTTATCGAAAGGATTAACCGACCGCTACAGGAAATTTTGCATTCAGATGGCGAAGAGGAGGATCCAGATTACCTTGATCAGCTGTCGACAGATTCAGATGAGGTTGAATCGAACCACAATGGGGTTGAAATAAAGAATAATGGGGAAAATCGGTTGACGGCTGATTCGAAATCGAATGTGGAGAAGACAGAAAATGGGGCAGAGAGTCAGAAACAACATGACGTAGTTGTTTCCTGTTCAGGTAACACTTCAGCGACTGGTGCCGTAAAGAATGATTGTAAATCGCTAGGGAACTTGAGTGTTGACGCATACGATAAAGCGGTTGATGTGACGAAGAATTTGAGTGCGAAAACGGAGGAAGGACAGGACAAGGTAAAAGACGGCGAGATCCGGAAAGATGTTTCACTAGAAAAGACAAAGCAGGATTCCAGCATTGCTGAGAACAAAACAATTGTTGACGCTAGCGGAAAAAGTTTAGAAATCACAGAAAAGAAACAAGAAGCCGTTGCAGAATGCCAAAAAACAGTTACAGAAAAGAAACAAGAAACAGTTACAGAAAAGAAACTAGAAACAGCTGCTGAAAAGAAACAAGAAGCTATTACAGAAAAGAAACAAGAGGCAGTTACAGAAAAGAAACAAGGAGCTGTTACAGACAAGAAACTAGAAACAGCTACAGAAAAGAAACAGGAAGCTACCGAAAAGAAGCAAGAAGCTACAGAAAAGAAGCAAGAAGCAGTTACAGAAAAGAAACAAGAAGCTGTTTCAGAAAAGAAACTAGAAGCAGTTACAGAAAAGAAACTAGAAACAGCTGCTGAAAAGAAACAAGAAGCTGTTACAGAAAAGAAACTAGAAGCAGTTACAGAAAAGAAACTAGAAACAGCTGCTGAAAAGAAACAAGAAGCTGTTACAGAAAAGAAACAAGAAGCTGTTACAGACAAGAAACTAGAAACAACTACAGAAAAGAAACAGGAAGCTACCGAAAAGAAGCAAGAAGCTACAGAAAAGAAGCAAGAAGCAGTTACAGAAAAGAAGCAAGAAGCAGTTACAGAAAAGAAACAAGAAGCAATTGCAGAAAAGAAACTAGAAACAGCTACAGAAAAGAAGGAAGAAGCTACCGAAAAGAAGCAAGAAGCTACCGAAAAGAAGCAAGAAGCTACAGAAAAGAAACAAGAAGCTGTTACAGAAAAGAAACTAGAAGCTGTTACAGACAAGAAACTAGAAACAGCTACAGAAAAGAAACAGGAAGCTACCGAAAAGAAACAAGAATCTGTTTCAGAAAAGAAACAAGCAACACCAGAAAATAAACTGGAATCAGTTGCAGAAAAGAAGCAAAATGTCGTTAGCGGAAATAAGCAGGCAGCAGGTGCAGAAGAGAGGCAGATAACAGCTTTGACAGATGACCAAAAGACAGCCCAACCTGTGATTGTAAAAAATAAAGAAGTTGATCTCCTTGGTGGCATTGTTCCAGCATTGCAGGATGTTCAGGACCAAAGAGCGAACAAAGAGAGACCTGTTGAGTCATCAGAGGGCGATAAATCTGGATGTCCGAAAAAGGAAATTGCTGGAATTGCAGCTCAGTGTAAGTCAGAGTCACCTAGTGAGCTTGTGAAGCATGATGAGGCCACTTTGAAATATGTAGATAATGTGATTAATGCATCTCAGAAGCAGCTGGAAGATGAAGCAGCTTCAGTCAGTAAGTCTAACGAGTTGGTTGCACAGAATAGGAACTCTGAAATTGAGTCCAAAGTCGTAGAACACAAAAGCGTTAGTGTACATGCAGCAGAGCCTGTAGACCAAACAAATTTGCCTGAAAAGGAAAATGCCAGCGCATCTACGTCTATTGCCAGCAGTGGTGCTGATGCTGAGAATCAGAAGATTAAGCTGGATCAGCTGCAATGTCATCCAAATACATCAGATGAGAAATGCCAAGGTAATTTGAACGACATTCTGGAGAGTTACAACAGTGACTTCGATGACGAGCTCCACCATGGCGCCAAGTGTGGAGTAACGACCAAAAGTGATGACACAAGCATGACTTGCGGCAAACCACAAGCGACAAACGAATCTCAGGAGGTTGGTGAGGGTGGTGCGGGGTATGTCTACGTGTTCACCGACAGTTCCGCAGAGAATGTTGCATATCGGGTGAAGGTCGGGGCGTCTCGATTCCCACACAAGAAGCTTCAGCAGGCTTTGCTCTTCAACATTGACATGAAACTCGTATCTGCGGTGCAGGTGAGCGACCAACGAAAGGCACTGGACGCGGTTCATCAACAGCTGAACAGATTTTCCATTCCAAAGACTGTTGGATGGTTTTGCGGGCCACTTGAAAGTATTCTCAATGTCCTGATGGCCGTGGCGAAAGATTATCCGCACCAAGACTAAAGAAAATTGTTTGGAACTCAATGCATCATCTGTTGGTTTAGGGATTTCTGTTGGGTGGTTGTAGAAGATATAACATGTCGTTAGGTTCATATAAATCGTGCAATCAAGTGCTTCAGTTGGTCTGCAATTTGCCTTATTTGAATCGTTTGTGCCAAGAACGCATTATAAGATTTTAGTGTTGCAATTATTTTTGTTAATTAATTATCAAACTATCTTGTTAAGCTTGATCATCTCAAGTTCTTCAACCGAGCCATATCCAATTTTTTATCCATTATCCAACACTGTACCATGTCTCTAGCATGATCTGCCTCTTGAATTCTACACTTTTTAATTCCTTCACCATCATTACGAATCCTCTGTTATCATCTTATCAGGCTTCTCTATTCATCACAACTTGGACTTTCCACGTGAAACTAAAGTCTCTCTTATTTTAAAACTCTTATCACAACTCATTTGATCTTCTACCTTCCAATTCTTTACCTAAATCACACTAACTTTAACGTCTACTTTGACCTTCTGTAAACCAGATTTGGACATTCCTCGGACTACCCTTTGTGACTCAACTCTGCTCTTGTGAATAAGAGCTGGTGCTCTGCACTTGGCTTTCGAGTGGCGCTTTAGAAGTTTCTAAATAATGATTGCAAAAGAAAGTTTTATGATTATAGTCCAATATTGAATGCAATAGACAAATGTTCTATGCTCCTAACTTTGTCCTTGTGGCCAGTGTTTTGAATCTTTCTTCAAATTACTTATGGACCTGTTGTAGTGGACTGATGTCTAAATCAGGTGTGTCATTTCTGATCCGCCAGTGATAAGTTTACTGCCTCGCATAGCGTTGAATGAAAAGACTGCACAATTTCAGAATAGAAGTCTAAATTTGTAATTTTTATTTTTTAAGGCTTAATGAGTTTTATGTGGTTTGTACCTGAAATTAAGATTTCTAAAACCTAATTTAGCTGTTTGTACGCTAAAAATATATGCCAGTTAATATACAGTTTGCAAGGAATTTTTTGGGGACTAACTCACCGAACCTCTTTCGAAACTCTTGTCCCATTTGGCTCAGGTGCCTTTGGCACCCTGTCCCCTACGTGTTGGAGAAATATTGTATCTGGCCTGCATTAAAAAAGGTTTGAACCTCTGGTCTAGATGTTGGTCTAATTGTTTTGCATTTTTGATGCACCGGTTCATGTCATGTGTGTGTGTGTTAGGCATTGGTGCAATTAGAAGTTACTAATTAATATTAATAATAATAATGTTATTTTATATCTAATGTCGATTAAGTTTATGGCCTTTACATGTCAGTGAAAATTGTGATGCATATGGTACACACTTGGATGTAGAGTCCAGTTCTATTTTAACAAAGACGATGTTTTAATAAATAGTACCGGTAGCTTTGAATGTCTTTTATCAAATAATGTCATCTTAGCAATTATTTCTTTCCATCTGTCTGCTACAGTAAATCAGGCTTTAAGCATTGCATTGTCGCTTGCACCTCAAACCAACAGAGTAAGTTTTAGTCGTGCTTCTGCTCACCAGGATGCACTCTTTCATGCCGACTTTTCTCGACTGATGATGTAATGCGACTGTGGGCACTCTGGGTGTCAGTGGTTTATTGGAAATATGTTGTGTTGTAGCTATTTTGCATCTGTTGTGTCGGGTTAGTTTTTGCCTATTATTTTGTTGGAACAGTTCATGATGGCTTAGCCAGCAATTCCATGAATGAAATATTTTTTGTGCCTCTTCTGAATGTCATGGAGCAGCATTAAAAATGCTTCAGAGTCATTTATCAAGAAAGATGTTTGGTATAAAATATAAATGGACCAGTGGAGCTGAGATGACAAACTTCCTTAAAGTTGGTCTGCATGAACATCTGTTTATATTTCTTTGCTTTATGCTAGACAGTTTTTGCAGCCGTCGATGTTAATTCATGATTTTGTTGAATTCGATGGCCGATGTATTAGCAGAGTATTTTGGTTATACACTAAAACGGTCCAGATAACTACTCAGATATTTAACAGATTTACTTTTTTCTATTCTTGTAACTGTTTTAATGTAGGACCTACACTAACAGGTGCCATAGTTGAATGTTTCCGGCTGTATACAGGATTACAGGTACACTGTCAAAGGAAACATGACATGTGCAGTTGCTGCATTCGTTAGCATTTTTTAATCATGGAAAAGGAAAATTACATGGTCTTAGCGCAAGGATATCGAAAACTTTTTTTGTCTGTGTTACGGTATCTGTGTAATAAACGATCCAGATAACTTCTCAGATATTTAACAGATTTTATTTGTTTATATTCTTGTAACTGTTGGCTCAGTAGTTGAATGGTTCTTGTGATAACACGAATATCTTGGTTTGAACTTCTCTTAGATGGTCACTGTGTAGTATAGGGTGACTTTTGCACACAGTTTCTTGTGATTCCGTTGATTCATGCTTTACCTGCCGTTAGATGGCAGTGCTATGTAGTAAAGAGATTAAAATAATAATTATTTCTCATGTGATCTAGACCAGTGGAGAGCTCAGTGCTTCAGACACGTTTTAATATACACCAACAGATGCCATAGTTGAATGTTTCTGGCTGTATAAAGGTACACACTGTCAAAAAGGAAACATAACAAGTGCAATTGCCGCATCCATCAGCATTTTTTAATCATGGCTTTAATGCAAGGAAATCGAAAACTTTATTTGTCTGTTTTATCTTTGTAATAAGGTCGTTTTGAAGCGAACACTACCGGTAGTTTTACCAGTTGTGTAATAATTGCTAGTCTTAAGGCTCTTAGTGGCACTGTACTAAATTGCTACTGTCTTTCATGTCTGCTTCCTCGATTCAAATCGTGGTATGTCATGTGAAAATAGGTATCTCGATAATGCTTATGTGTTAAGAAATGTATGGTTAATATGTTGGGAAATTATTGTCGAGTTGCTGGATTGCTTTTGTGTGTTTCGTTAAGTCATTAAGATATAATTAATTAATTGATGTCTTGGCAATATTGTATAACGGGCCTTTAAAAGAAAATGTAAAGACAGGTATAAACCAAATTTTGCAAAAAAATCAGAATAACAGCATTGATTAATAACATGGTATTTTTTTACTTGATGCAACAAACAGATAGAAAAATATAGAACTCTAGGTAAGATTAAAGTAAAACACCTAAGTCACTAGTTGTAAACTATTTTGTCAAATGTCACATGAAAACACAGTTAGGTGTGGTGAGAGCAGTTAAATTGTAAACTTTATACAAAATTCTTCTTCATTCTGTGATCCCACCCAGCAACCCACTGCAATGTACACGCAGAAATGAAAGTAGATAGAGACATCCACGACTGCCTCAAGCATGTCCCTAACATACTTTCAAGTACATATCCTAAGGGTACTCCACGATAGCGTTTTTTGGTGCGCCTCTGAACACTGACAAATATTTAAGACACTCGGGTATACTCAGTGCAGACTTGGATTGTTCTGATACTTGGTGATATCATGCTGCCATGATGGTTGACTATTAGGGTGCTGACTGCTGACCTCTCACTTCTACATCAAGCATTCAATCCCTCGTTGATTACATATGATAGAACATGTAACTTGTGAAAAAAATTGTCAATGCATCCTATGACCTCAACTTTCCTCAAGGCCATGACCTTTGAGTAATCATGGTCGCATAATTATGCGCATATTAAATGAACAATTAATTACCATCCATTGCAAAACAATGTAGTATTCATTTTCATAGCCTAAGGATAAGCTTCACGGCTCTTGAGATGTCCTATAAAGGTCCTAATGGTCCTATATATATATATATAATTATATATATATATATATATATAATATATTAAGTTTCTTGTCAAGTACATGTATAATGTAGATGTAGATTAGCTATAGATTGTCCGGTAACACAGCACATTAATGTGGCAAGTTGCTAGACAGTTGAAGTAAATTTTGTGGAACCCAGACTGTAGGTCAGTTAGGTCAATGCTGTTGTTTCTCATTATAGACACAATAGATATGACCAGATTGATGCCTGGTATTACAATACATTCATGTACAAAGATCTCTGGTCAAAACTATTCTGTTTTCATCAAAACTTTCAAAAACTAGAATTTGTCCAAACTAAATTTAGGCCTACATAATTATGCAAACTTGACCCTTCCCCGCTCAAGACATCATGCTGCACAATACCCAAGGAAAGGGATTCAGCAGGTTATACAATTTTTAAAACTTCTACGCAGAAAATAATGAAAGAAGAACATACCTGCAACGACGCACAACAATTCCGTTGCGGTTGTATGCCAACTAATCAAAAACAAACATTTACACTAACGTCATGTTTGTCAGATCATATCATACAGTGAAGCCCAGTTGTAGCCGTGGCCATAAGAGTAGCGCAGATTCATCTAAAGTCAACATGGGTTATGAATCCCCAATAAGTTCTTCTCATGTCTATGTAAATAAGGCCTCCTCGTAAGTAACAGATCCCGACTGGTTGTGTTTATGTCGTTGCCTTCGTACTGTAGTAGGCTAGAACGTGGTTTCACTGTAGTAATTCATGGAGTTCTAGACTACTTTGTTTTCGGATTTGTCGTTTCCGACTGGTTCTAGCTCCTGTTCATCCTTCTCGTCCTTGTCCTCTGGCGCCTTTTTCGGGGGTGCTGACCAGGCCTCGATGTCCTCGATTGTCTGAGGCAGGGGTTTGTTGAGCGTTTCCGGAAGGAGAAGGACCAGAAGACCTGCGGCAACGGACAAGAAGCCGAACAGTGGGCCTGGAAGCCAAGGCACTGTCTCGTACTGAAAAGAAATGACAGGTACGTCCAGAAGTAAGTACAGAATATTGAATATTTGAATATAACATCTCTAAAGCAACAGGCTGTAAATATATGAAACGTTACATTCGGAAACTGATCAACTCTTCTGTGAGGAATAATAAATGAGGAATGCAAGAATAAATAATAACAATTTTACAACCTGCCCATTACTTCTATAGCCCCGGTCTACCCTAAATTCCCTAATTATGTATGCATGTGCACATAATACAGATTTTTTGGTACTCGTTTGTGCGTAAATGTGATGTTGATATATTATGCAGGTAGGAAGGGAAAGAGAGGGAGGAAGGCAGAGAGAGAGAGAGAGAGAGAGAGAGAGAGAGAGAGAGAGAGAGAGAGAGAGAGAGAGAGAGAGAGAGAGAGAGAGAGAGAAAGAGAGAGGGAGAGGAAGAAGAAGAAGAAGAAGAAGAAGAAGAAGTAAAGTACAAATGCTAATCTGTTTCCTATTTTGAGCACATTCTTGAAAATGCGCTATATAAATGCTCTGAATCTGTCAGCCAATTCATGCACCGAGAACAGCACAGTGAAGTAAGGTAAGCCAGCAGTTTGGTACAAACGAAATAAAGATGATAATGACAACTCACTACATATGACGAATAAGTGGCTAGCAGATTGCCCAGACGACCGCACAGAGAGGCAATTCCCATTGCCTGGCTTCTGTTTGTTCAAAGAAACATACACATTTAATTATATTCATTATCCAAAAAACAGAAGTTAACTTCCAAAAGTTAAACATAATGATCAGCTTAAGACTTGGCTGTAATTAAAAGAGTTAGCAACTTAGCTTTCCTGGTCTTGGCATAATATGAATATGATATGTATTCTCGTTCATTCAAACATCCATTTGAATATTCTATTACTGAATATTGTGACACCAATTCAATTGGGAAAAGCACAGGTGAAGAATCTCACTGATCAATAATTCATTGAAAAGGCTCAAGGCAAAAAAATTATAGCCAGTATACAAAACATTCACATTTATATGTATACTGTACATGTGGTATGATAAGGCGTACTGGAGAGGGATTGTTAACCACGTGGCCAAGGTCATAAGCCGAGATTATGAAAGTGGATTCAGTAACACCTCAAAGCAGGACAAACACCTCGTTTTTACTTCTTCTCTTTTATTAATTGCTTTTATATTTAAATCGCATGTCCAAGTTGTTTAGTGTACTGGCAGATCACAAAGTGATGGTGATGATGACGATGGTGATCACGATGACGACGACGATGATGATAGGCCTAACGATGATAAACACATTGCAGACCATTATACCACACCTTTCTACAGATGAAGCACTTGATAGCAAATCACTTGCTTAATAATTTATGGTTATGGACATTGCTGAACAACAACGTCCTCTTTTATCTTCTGATTGGCTTAACCTCTTTGTTCCCGGCATCAGGACTGCCATGACTCAATCCAGATGCTTTGCCTGCATGGGTCCATCTCTATACAATTGACTTCCATCAGTTCGCTATGCCTTTCTCTCTGGTAGTTTTTCCTCATCTTTCACCTAATATCCTACCTTTTCCTAGGGTCGATCGCACTGGGAGCGCTTCTGAAAGAGAAGCGCTTTATAAATGGTCATATACAATACAATACAATGCAATACAATAGTCCTGAAAAGAATTTAAAAAAATAATGAAACTGTATTAGTAAGCTAACCTTAATGTAGTGGGGAAAATCTCCGGTGCATAGAGAAAAACTATGCCAAAGCATCCTGTGATGCCAAATTTTCCAATCATGTTAAAAGTGACTATGAGTGGCACGAGATTGGTACCACCAGCTGAACACAAAAAAACACAAAAAGCATAAAAAGACCAATAAAACAGATGGAGTTGCACGGCTTCATATTTCAGTTTCCCACAGAAGTTTCCTTAAGAAGGTATGTTCATGCACAAAGTGAACCTATGGTCTCATTAAAATGTCACATACGATTATAATTAAATTGACACTTTTCAGTAAGTGATTTCAGTTCGTGATACTATTGAAAAAGCAATGGCATGCCCGGTAAGAGGGCGAGAATTGCCAGGGAATCTTGGGGTTTCCAACTTCAGTCTTTCTTAGGGACCATAGTTAAGTCCTATTTGCACACCCAAACTCCACATGACGTGGATCATAGTCTGACCCAGTTATTTTTCTACAATTCTCATACTGCCCTGTAATCAATTGTCATACGAACAAAGAACTGCAAAGCAACAATGAGGCCAAAAGTATTTCGTAGCAATAAAATGAACCCTGGTCCCTGCACATGCTAGCAGCCTCCCAAGAAAACTGTCAGCCTATCAATAAGCAAACAATAGTGTCATTGGCAACATACTACCGTAAAGTAGTATGGCAAGTTTAGGTTCTGTCATGAATGCAAGGCATCAAAAGCAAACTTGACAGCATAAACAAGTGGCACCCCATATTATATTATGGTATTATGAGCAATGCAGTACCACAGGCAAGTATTATCCTAAGCAAACAATATCAAGTGTAAAGAGTATCATGAGCAAGTGGTGGTATCATGATTGATACCTGTGCTTTCTGGAATAACTTTCGTCAGAAGTAGGGCGACTCCAGCAATGATGTGGTAGGCTATGAGTGGTCGTCTTCTTCCCCACCTCAAAATCAATAACAGCTAACTCAGAATAAAACGAAAGTACCGTATAGAATTTTAAAAAAGATAGTAGGCTACCATAGGCAAGTATTTTAAGACACAGCAATGGTCATACGAAGCATTATAGCGATTTCATATTATTGTCTCTTTCCTAGCACACACAACAACTGGTCAGTCCTTAAGTCCTTTATCTTCCCTGACTTTTCCCTTACCCCACTAACAGCGTACAGTCGCTGAATTCGTCTTAGAACCGACGATTTCTTTGTTTAATTGACCGTTCTACACAGTGCACACCAAAGCACATCCAGGTAGGCCTACACGTGGAGTGAGAATAGAAGTATAGGCCTAACTTAAATGTTTGTAAGTTATTATCTTTGTTGTCTCTAGGATGGCTCTAGGAATACTGTACTACTTTTATATAGCATTCTTGATATCATAATTTTTATAGACTTTGTTGTGAAGTAAGCTTGTAGTCAGTAACGTATTCTAACCATTAGACTTTTATAGGCAATACAAGAGCGAAACTGCTTGGAAATACGAAAATTTTAAACTCGTCTTTGCTGTTATATTTGACTACTTGACATTTGACTGACACAGAACAATTACCACCCATCCACTATTCCAATGCCTACCTGTTCAATAGGAAGAATGATGACAAGTAGGCTGGAATTTCAATGAATGCACTCAGAAAAGCGTTCAGGTATCTGTCACCAGCCAACTGAGCAGTACTCAGTGACAGGCCATAATAGACCAGTGTTACTGCCATCCTGTCAAAAAAATCAACCCAAAAACTACACTCAGCAACAAACAACAATACATTTACAGCCATAAAATTGAAGACCAATAATTTACAACAAACTAAAATGACAGCAATCCTGTCAATAAATTACCAATAATAAAAAATTATGTTATTATTATTCACACAATTTATCATCAATAAAGTTTATTTTACTGTTATCTATGTGTAGAATAATTTATATTACACTACTAGCTGTACCCGGCCACGCGTTGCTGTGGCAAAAAGACTTTCCTCCCCCTCGCCCCTCCCCTCGCCCCTCCCCGGCCCCTCCCCATCCCCCTTCTCCACCTACCCTTCCCTCCCCCTCCCATCTTCGCGCCTCCCTCCCCACCCCTCTACCCTCCCCTCTCAGTCCTATTCCCCTCCCTCCCTCCCTCTGCCTCCCTGCATCCCTCCCTTCTCCATTCCTCTGCTCTGGTCCCTCCCCTCCCTCTTCGTCCAGCTCCCTCCTTTCCTCCCTCACACCGTTCCCTCCCGACAGCGACATATGCGCTATCGCGACTTTTGGGCGACTCTACAACGTGATTTCGCGGCAAAAAGTTTCCGAAATGTGGTAACCCTGATCATCTCGCGACTTTTGGGCGACTTTACGACGTGATGTCGCGACAAAAACGTTTCCGTAATCTGGCAACCCTCATGGACATTGGGAAGTCTATAATTTCAAAATGGCGGTCGAATGGAATTCAAAGTTCTCTTTTTGTGGAAAATATTGCGTTTTTTCGGGGAAAAAACATAATACAACACGGTTCTATTGGAATGGAAGGTTTTGTAAAATTTTCAAAACAATCGGTCCGTCAGTTTTCGAGAACACTCCTTACATACGGTTGGAAAGTTTCATTTTTATATATATAGATTCTGTTTAACTCTGTCAAAGAGCCACAGACTACTCCAAGGGGTAGTCAGTTCTTGTCCAAGCCAGGATAAAGGAGGAGGGTTCTGTGGTGGGCTTGCATCCCACCCATATAAAACAACCTTAGCAACAGAAACAACACAGAAAACGCATTCAAATTAAGGGAGAAGCTGCGTTGCCCGATGTGGAGTCCTGCACGGGAAGGACTAAAGTCTAAGATAATTAAGATTCGTTTAAGATGAACATACCAAAGACAGGACATGATGATGGCATACATCCTGAGAAGGCGATGACGTAGTACGTCGAGCAGCGTATACCTCGCAGTTTCCTGTTGACCTTTTTTCTGAGTCTTACTGAACTTTAGGTTCTTTATTTTGGCAAAGAAGCCGCCATTTTTCTCTTCGCCGTCGTCGCACTTCTCTTCCGATTTCACCGACTGTGTGAGAAGATTTTCGGGAAGAACGATTCGATTCATCTTCGCCGCATTTCGGATTATTTTTTCGGCTTCCTCCACACGATTATTGGCACACAGCCAAATCACGGACTCTGGAAGGAACCTGAAATTTTGAAAAATTGAATTATCATATTAGTGAGATGTCTTTGCACAATAACATTACGACACAATGAAGACCATGTACGACTATGCTACATGAAAATGAAGTCATTACAAGACATGTGAAATAAATATGGATAAAGCACAATATTTCACAAATGGCCAAACCGGGAATAGGCCTAATGTATTCTTGCCCATACTGCCTGACTATAGTTTCTGAACTTGAAAAACTTTTACAGTGGTAGCCTAGCTAGTTGTAGTAGTTGGCCTAGTAGCACTACTACTACTGCAGTATTAATAATTATTATAATTATTAATATACAATTATAATTATAATAATAATTTTTTATAACAATTTTATTATTGTTATTAATATTATTATTGTTGTTGGTGGTGGTTGTTGTTGTTGTTGTTATTGTTGTTGTTGTTGGTGGTGGTGGTAGGCCTATCGTAATGAGCAAATAGGCCTAAGCCGCGTTAAAATGTTCATAAGTGCAGAAAAGTTTCCGCTTGATCTCGTATAATTGTTCGGGTCTTTCTTCGTTTTACCACGGATCAATGATCAGCAATCAGAACTTACCAGAAGAGTGGTATGGTAAGAAGTCCGAAGAGACTGATGGTGAGTTGGAAGTATCGCCAATCCCTGATCAAGTAGGTCATGACTGGCATCAGGCACCACGCCGTCGCCCAGAATATCTCGATGATGATGCCAGCAAACGTCCGATATTTGGCAGCGAAGAGTTCACAGGCCATCACAAAACCCGTCAGAATGATGCCCTAAACAGAGATGTGAAGACCAAACAAAATGGTAAGGAATCTTATTATTATAAGATACAAACGTCAAGTTGAAGACTTTAACCCTTTACCCGTTCATTTTTAAATTTTAAGCCCATTTTCAGCGGATATTCTCCGGGCAAACGGGTAAAAGATTAAGGTACGGTCAGATACTGAGGTGTAATGCAATAAAATAAAATAAAATCGTGTTTAGCTCCTTTTTTTATTGCGTTCTGTTTTTGAATCGTCCAAAAAGTCGTCGGACTCACTAGAAGTCATAGGCCTATTATCACTTTTGTTCTGCTCTGAATAATGTGGTGAAGTTTAATGGGCGTTGTACGGAAATAGGCCTATTTTTCCGGGGTGCATGAAACAAGAATTCACTTTCTTATTATATAGGCCTACTAGATCAAAACGAATTCACTTCAGGCTGATTCAAAACAGACAAGGTAGGCCTATACTTTGAGTGGTACTCCGTGGATTTTACGCTGTAGACAGTAGCTGGGACCTTCCGGCCAAGTATGTCGGACTCAGCTATGCGAGTCTCTGACGCCCTCTGTGCTGTGTTCAGGATGAAAGGTAAAACGTGACTTAATTGTTATTTGGAGTTCGTGTTGGAACAGGACAAAGCTATGCGATGTCTCCAAACCTCCTTGCAGCCCCATGCAGTCCTTTCCAGTGAAAAACTAACCCACAGGCGTGATCGTGTGCCATAGGTTTATGAGCATCATCATCATCGTCGTCATCATCATCATCGTCGTCGTCATCATCATCATCTCATCGTCATCATCATCGTCGTAATCATCATCATCATCATCATCATCATCATCATCATCATCATCATCATCATCATCATCATCATCATCATCATCATCATCATCATCATCATAATCATAATCATGTCCCCACGGCAACAAAGGTTCCATTGTAAGTTATATGGGGTGTGTATCATGGAGATGGTTCTATCCACCACCCTCCGTAGGCCTACCCTTAGCAAAACACTCCAGGTGGGCAACGATTGCTCATTGGTCGTGGTTTATTTCGCAGCTGATTCTTCCTACGAACGTTTCCGTTAATTGGCATGAGATGGGAGTCACGCGGGCTTTATAGATTCTGTGGTCCACAGATTCCAAACATGAACTATATGACCTACAGTCAGCAACGCTGGTGTAGCGCCGGAGGGTGATTAACACCAGAAGCATTTTTTGCCGCAGTCCATAACGCAGAGTTGTGTCGTCGGACAAAAGATGAGCGCCACAGCAGAGCATTGTGCGTTGACCACAATGAAAAAGTCTTCGACAGACTAGAGAACCGAGCGGTTTACCCATAGGGCGGCAATGGCTTCTAGGCCACAGCCGTAGATACCCTAAATCATCGACTGTAATACATGCTTGGCACTGGCACTGTCAATGTGCAAGCACTCAGCAGTTGCTCCTGCTTGTTTTAATACCCAATGATCACCAGTTGACGCACTTGACTTGATGGCCCGATTTTTAAGTACCAGCCTGCCAGGTGACAACCAATCTACTGCCAATTAACCTAGCAGCGCTGCTATCAGGTCGACTTATCTCCGCATAATATTGCATCTCCCCTCATAGCAAACAATAGACTTAGCCTACTGCAGAGGACGCTCACAGAAAATGACGTAATTTCAATTACTGCATTCTTTTCAAACTGAAGGCTATAATAAATTAATATAATTTTATTTAAAGTTGCCAAGTTCTTGTAGGCTAATTCATCACCGCCAGTGATGGATATGAGCAGTATAAGTGTAAAGAATTATAATATCTCTGTTGGCATACCACGAACGTTTGATGTTGTAGCCTACCCATAAAACAGCCACCTAGCCCAGTCGTGTTTATGCCAAAATTGCTCGTTATAGGTTAATAACTTAATATCATTACCAAATTAAACATTTAATCATCCTATAGAAAATAACCGCATTGTCCAAATATTTTCGAATGAATTGCACAAATTTGTGAGAAAAATGGTACCGTCTTCAAAACAGGGTTTAGGCCCCTACACGTCATTTTTCTTATTTTTTGTGGGATCAGTTGAGCAGGCAGATGCCATTGCTTGTTCTACAATAGGCATAATTGAGAGATCGTTGATAGACTGATAATGCGAGTATTATGTAGCCTAAACGGCCTAAATGTACTCGATTTTTTACATAATATTATATACCAACCGCATAATTAGAGCCTCGCCCTGCTCAGTTTTCAATGAATAATTCGGGTGAGGCCCTTCACCACCGCTGCCTGTTTTGAATGGATGCCACGCCATTTAACAATTCCTTGCACGCATAGGCGCAACCACCCTATGGGACCCACGGGACGCGTCCCCCCAACTTTTGAGTGGTCCCCTAACTTTATTATTATGGTCCCCCAACTTTTAGGATGTGATTCATTATGGTCCCCCCAACTTTTAGGACGTGATTGCACCTATGCTTGCACGGACCGTGTTAGCCGGAAACTTCACATCTATTAACACATTCGCTGCCACGTACGTATATATACGTACTTCATTAAGCGCACGGCTAGTGCCACGTACGTATATATACGTACTTCAGTAGACGCAATACAACGGTTATCTGGCACACCGCGACGTCAAATTGTGTTTGTTTTGGCACACTAGAAACGTAATTGGAGTGGAGTATGACTAAAAAAGTTTTATGGTAATGGAATTTTTCAGGTTTTATGCTATATTAGCCTACACCTATATTTTTCGGGTGAAATACTATATTTTTCGAAAGATCTTGTTGGTCTAGATCTAATAAATAATAATAAATAAATAATAAATAAATAATAAATAAATAATAAATAATAATAAATAATAAATAAATAATAAAAAATAAAAATAAAATAATATTAAATAATAAATAATAATAATTTAAAAAAATAATAAATAATAAATAAATAAATAATAAAATAATAAATAAATAATAAATAAATAATAAATAATAAATAAATAATAATGAATAATAAATAATAAATAAATAAATAATAAATAGATAAAAAAAATAATAAATAATAATAAAAAAATAATAAATAAATAATTTAAAAAATAATTTTTTTACCCCTCGTTTTACATTGGCACACGAGGCTGTTAACATCTCACCCTGTTCTGGCAGCGAATGTGTTAAAAAGCCACCTTGTATATATAGAGAAGCCAACAGCGGTCCACACGCTCTCTGTCACGGCACAGAGTGGCGTGAGATGTGCATTTCCAGCAATCTTGCCGATGTAGCTAACTGGGATAAAATAGGTGTACCCCAACTTCTTGTTCGAGTTTCTTCTTTACCTATTGCACACCCAACTGTTAAAAACATAAGCTAATTGCCCTATTTACCTTAGCATAATATTTGCTCTAGTGCACCAATTTCTTATCAACAGAATCTTTCAATGCCATACGTCAACAGCTATGGTGGGATTTGCATTTGATAGCAGCGAGAGGTATTGTAGAAGATCTACAGGAACTAATAACTGGGGCGCAGCGATGCCTATATGTAAGACTTTGGGGAAGTCCTTGAGCATGCCCTTTAGGCCTACTCACAATTATTAATCGATTGGTGGTCTATGCTTTGATTCTGAACTTCGGCTTGAAAGACAATTTCCAGTAGCATGCATTGGTTTTTCTGTATTGAATTGGACAGTGTTAACCTTAACCTTGCCGTGCCTCGGATGTTCTCAGTAAGCTATCGAAAATCCAGGGTGAGAATTGCTCAGGGAGATTGAGGGTTCAACCCATAGTCTTTCTTAGGGCCAATGGTAATATTTTGCACACCTCAGCTCCACGTCGATCATAATATTTGTATAACCTAACTGTGATCTGATCCATTTGGTTATTTTTCTTCAATTCTCATGCTGCAATTTTCAAATAATAATATCTGTTACCCAACGTTCCCTCTAAGCTGCGCGTGTGCGCGCGCGCGCAGCTGCTCTGATCGTCCAGCGCACCGCAACCAGCGCGGATGATTTAATTCATTCACTCTTCGAATTGTACTTGATATCTAACTTCTGGAACATGTCTTAATGTCTTAATGCGACGAAGAACGGAAACCCAGTTCTAAGCAGGTAGTAATGGTTGAATGCTTGGTATCCGATCTCCAATAAAATAATATGCATGACTGCAGAGCATAACTAATAGGGCTAATTAAGCCCTCCTAGTGATGCTCTGCATTTCTCTTCCATTGCTTAACGACATAATTACTAAGCATTCGTTGAGCTTGTGTATAAATCCAGCCACTGACAGTTGACACCCCGAGTTGCTCTCTGGTTGCATCTGTTTCACACTAAATTGTACATATTAATATATAAGGGTATATACACTGTGTCCGGAAAAAAACATCCAATTTTGTAAATATGAAAATAAATAGTAAATATTCACCGATTTTTACAATTCAAACACCATTTTAATCCTGACATATTTGTCTAAAATTGCTGAAAATATAAAAGTTCCAGTCCAAATAATGACGTCATGATGACGTCAGTTGCATCAAAATGCATATAGCCGGCCATTCATGCATGGTTCGGTTGGTATTATTGGCTTTTGGTAAAACGGAAATCCATTTAATAGAACCAGAAGTGAAAATAAATGCAGCTTATTAGAGGGATTGTCTGCTCTATAAAAAAGTGGTGCCTGATATCCGAGAATATTCGGAACAATAGCCTACACATTTCAACAAAATAGCGCTTCAGCTCACTGATTTCGTGAATCTGTTGATCTGTTGACTAAAAAGACTCGGAATTCATTCATCTTAATCTTTGGCCGCAAAACGGCCGCCCGCTTAAATCCCACTGATAATAAGAGTTGGAGATTGATGGAGGAGAAGGTGCAGGCTACAAGACAAGGATAAGAGACATTGAAGAACTCCGTGGGCGAATTGTTAACGCCTCGGAGGTTTTGATAAGCTGGTTATCGATGCTGCTGTTGGGTATTAGCGCGACCCTTTTGACGCTTATGTTGAAGCCAAAGGTGTACTCTTTGACCACAAATTGCAGTCTGACATAATTCAGATATAAAAATAAAATTAAACTTACATTTATTATTGATAAATTACATGATAAAATATTGAAATTGTGGATGATTTTGCGCATTTATCTCTTAAATTTGACTTTTTGTGCAAATGACGTCATTATGACGTCATTATTTGGACTGGAACTTTTATATTTTCACAATTGTTAGAGAAATATGTCAGGATTAAAATGGTGTTTGAATTGTAAAAATCGGTGAATATTTACTATTTATTTTCATATTTACAAAATTGGATGTTTTTTTCCGGACACAGTGTATATATAAACATAAGTGTCACTGGGTGAATGTCCTTTGAGACTCAGCCTTTGATCATTCCAGCACTGGTATAAGAATCTTGGGCTCAGACAGTCAAACTCCAGAATATCATTCTCCTACCCCTTCTCTGTAGGTTTGCCTGGCCGTGTTAAGATGTGTGGAATTTATGACCCTCGCTGATCCTTATTATAAGTAGCTCGAGGGATTAATTACCAACTCCGAATCTCATTCACCAATCCCTCCTCTTTAGGTTTGTTGGGCCGCAGAATCTACACCCCTCGCTGTCCTTCCCAACATCATCATCATCGTCATGCACCATGAGCCATGTACGGAACTCGCAGGTGTCCAGCGTAAGCTTCTCTCTCTCCATTCGTAGGCCTACTTGTTCTGCCTAAGCCTATCTTGTACTGAAAGTATCATTATTTCTTATTGCTCGTGCAGTTTCCAAAACAGTCAGAAAGAAATGTCATTGTCTAAGCCAGTTAAGCGAAAAATGCTTCCCGATAAAGACGGCAAAACGCAGAGGAAAAGAGTTGCCTCTAGGCCACATTCAAAGCCTCGAAATAACGAAATCGACTTGCAGGGAATCACTTGGACATGTTGATGAGGATTAAATTTTTATCTGACGAGTGGAGGTTGACAAACAGTTGAACTGGGTAAGGTGTACACTTATTGGAAAAAGCACAAAATCAGAAGAGAAAAATTATATGATTTTTCAAAACATGTGATATACGTTTATTTGATCTTGTTTGACAGAGGAGAGACTCGGAGTCTCCGAGAGAGGATTTCTGAACTAAAAGTATTAGGCCAGTCTACTTTACACAGCTTATTATAACATTTTAAATTTATAACTTGAAAACTCTTCTGTAAAAGCTTTCTTGCATTTTCTGAATAACTTTCAATTTCTCAATTGTCTGCTTTTCGAATTAGGCTATTAAAACTTACACGACAAGCCCTTGGCCCCTTGCATAATTAAAGACACTTATTTTCAGAAATTAAAACTGGTGGCTATAACCTATTGTTTATGATTAGGTTTACCCTTTTCTGGAACCTATAGGTATACCGTATATTCCTGGGCCTACCTATAAGCTTAAATATTTTAAATTTGATTATTTGTAAATGAAGCTCTATCGGTAGCCTATAATCGGTCTACGTGTTTTTTTATTCGATAATAAAAATACCTCATATAGTACCATTATGAAAATACGATTTAATGAGCAACAGTTGAAAATAAAGTCCTGATCAAAATTTTGTGCTCCGGTAATTTTTTAGCTTGCTCAGTACGATCTGCTAAGCGCGCAGCAACCTTCAGGCCTTAGAGGGAACGTTGCTG
>OX243812.1:20451055-20514443 GCA_945859605.1 Lumbricus rubellus | reverse complement strand
TCATCGTCATCGTCATCGTCATCATCATCATCATCATCATCATCATCATCATCATCATCATCATCATCATCATCATCATCATCATCATCATCATCATCATCATCATCATCATCATCATCATCATCATCATCATCATCATCATCATCATCATCATCATCATCATCATCATCATCACTGACGTCATCGTTGTTGTTGCTGTTGTGGTGCAGGCGAGGGTCGCAAGAGGTCGCAGGTGTCTGCGCATGCGTCGAGCGAGTACAAGCTGGGCGATTCGAAGGTTGACTTTTCGCATCTCGTCGCTCTGTTGAAGTCCCCAGGTGGCAGCACTGAGCCATGTCTTCTCAAGAAAACATCAGACGGAAGTCTAGGTAGGCTATGATGTCTGGCAACCTACTCTTCCTACCATCGAAACTCTTTGGGGGGATTTCTATAGCGCTGTGTTTTATCCACTTTGTACCCATTTTATTGCATTGAATGAATCTTGTAGGCCTATATGGGCTCTATACGGGTCCTAACCAGTCAATCAAGCATACAACAAATCAATCTATCAACCTACCAATCAATCAATAAATCAATCAAATTAATCAATTAATCAATCAACCGATCGATCGATCTGTCAACCTATCAACCAATCAATCAATCAATTAACCGATTGTTTTCGCTTAATTATTTTCGATCTGCCTTCCAGGTATCGCGTCCTTCCAGCCGCGACAGAAGGGAACATACGAGGTGATCGTGACCCAGGATGGAAAAGCTGTCACCGGAAGTCCCTTCAAGATCGACATCGGCGACGCCCAGGTGTAATCTGCCCACAAGGTCAAGGTCACGGGGGCAACGAAGACGGCAGTGGCCAACGAGTGGAACGAAATCAAAATCAACATTCAAGAAGCTGGTATAATTGTTGCGCGCGTCCCCCCAGCCAAAAGAGCACCCCTATTCAGCCTCAAGTCAAGGTTTCTTTCCTCATATTTCACGCAGGGTCTCTCTGGCCGAGGAGCAAGGCGGGGAGGGGCTTCAGCATTAAGTTCCAGGTACTCCGTTCTCTTCCCTCGAAAACCCGGCACCCCCGAGGCAACATCCAGTATGGATTCTGAACCCTCTTCTTCCTCATTACCAGGTACCAAGGATGACTTAAGGCGACATATGTCCACGGCTCTCTGTGGGAGAGCAACAGCCCCTATTTCAGACTGTTCTGGGTTCAGATCCCCTCCACTTATTCGACGGGTTCCCATCCATCCGGGTTGCTCAGCGGTATCAGGGTCTAGGGCATTATTTTCTCCAGCATATTGCCTCAGATGTTTTTCTAACTGTTCGTGTTTCTCAATTAAGGCCTGCATTTGGGCTTCCTGGCGCTCCATAAATTCTTCAACAGTGCACGATACTATTTGGGAGGGGGTTGTCTCTTCTTCCTCCCCTTCACTAACTTCCTCTTCTGAATTATTACTTGACATAATGTTCAATGAGTAAGGACTTCTTAATAACTCTGATGAATTAAGAATTAAGCCTAAGTATTCACCACATATCCTCAAGTTAAAGGTTTTAATCAACACAATTGCAAACACTTGACTATCGGTAATCAGTCAATGATATTTAAGCGAAAGAGAAATTAATCAGCATGATTATATTGCATTGATTTATGTAAATTCGAGAACATCTATCACTGTTTCGCAGACACGGTTTTCTTTCCGTGTGAAGCACTCGCTACCATCTAATTAATTAACACTAATGAGTTAAGCCTAATCAGTTCTTCAATTAAGCACCACACGCAATGCGACCCATTATAATTGTCTATTCTAGCGATATTCACTGCGAAACATTATTTATAATAATATCTCATTTAAGCTTCTCGGTTCCACAGCAATATGAAATTTAAGGGGATACTTCTCTGCACGCCAGATAATAATTTCAGTAAACGTTGACCACGGAGATACCAGTCACCAAATTGACCACCAGAAGAAATGAAACGGCGGAAGAATTTCAACTTCCAAAGTATGACAAATATTCTTCAAAACTGTTTTCAGACACCCTGGTCTCGTCAATATGAAGGCCCAATTTCTTGGCTGCACGGCAGAAATTCAATTACTAGTTTCTTCGAGTAAATTTGGATCGCAATCTTATTCGATTTCTACCACAATTTCAACGATTCGAGCACAGAGATGTTGCTTCGTCAACCGCCACCGTCTGTCTGAAGGTTTCAGTCCTTCCAGCCAATCACAGGCCACATCCGGGACTCGTCGGAGTCACGGGATCAAGGAGGATCCAATGAAACCTGTTGCGTTGCCGCCGGACTAAAAATAGAGTGGCATAATGAGCTGTTCTCCCAGAATAAATAATAATACACCGGAGGTCGCTCTAAAACGCGGCTACACCACCGGAGACCGACCGAAGGTTTGATGTTAAGGCCGAAATTCGATGAGGCCGCAAATTTATAAAGGCCGTAAAATTATTAAGGAATTATTAACGATCCAACTTTTCACGATCGTTACACCCTCACCAGCCCCCTGAATTTTTCACCATGGGGAAAAATCTATCAGCTCCTGCTGATCATAACCGAGAAACTTAATTTCAGTGTCACCATAAACAATTCTATAGTCGAGATATCTAATTAAACATCGAAAGTCTTAACGGACAGACTTGTACAAAGGCACCTATCGGAAAATATAACGGACAGATCACGATTTAACGTTATGGCAGAAAGCAATCAAGTATCAAAACATTCACCGAGTAGAGTTCACTAAGTCCAACTCAATTACAATCATAATCAACGATCTACGACGTAGCAACATTTCAACTGCATCTCACAAAACTTTGCAGGTCGTTACAGAACTTAAAGTTCTCGGGAAGCACATGTCGACTTAGACACATAAAAGAAAACACAACAGTTTCAAACAAAATTACAGGGAATGATTCAGATAATAATTTCTTTTCACAAGAAAGAACACAATCATGATTTGACTTAGCCATTATCACGGCGACTCAACAAGGTACTACCCGACTATTTACTAATTACTGGTCCTCAGGTGGACATCAAGAGTGGCCAGAACCATGCGGCTCTTTTTAAAGTGTGCAGTGTCAAGGTAATTACCTCTACCTTCCACCATTCTTTGCTAAGGGGATCGATCAGGTCAGTCAGGGAGGCGAGGAACACTTCCTCCAAGGTCTGTGGTTTCTGAGCGAAGAATCTATGCGAGATCTCCATGGCCAGGATCCAAGCTCGGAAATTCCAGATATGCCCATCGTCCCAAGGTCGCAGGCGTCGTTCCGAAGCCCTGAGGGGAGCCACTAGGATGGTGCTATTCCCAGACTCCTCCCGCCATTTCTCTATTGCGTTTCCATTTTGTGGTAGAGTCGCAACGGTCTGAATCGTGACCACCACCAACGGTATAAGATCGACCCCGTCTCGAAGGAAGGAACTTCCTCCAATCAATCCATCCAAGTCGGCTCGGGAAAAGTCCAGCCGCTCCTTCTCATGGAAGTATCTCACCAAAGCCCAGACAACCCCAAGCTTTTCTACTTTAGGAGCGGAAGCAGGAAGGCGTTGCAGCTCCGGTAACGCCAGTAGAGAGTCGATCTCTCTGGGGCACTGGCCCAACAAACTAAGGCTATCGGGAGTCGCCACAGGCGGAGAAAGTTCGCTGCACGGCCGACCCAATCGTTCCGATTCTTCAGCCGCTTGCAGATTAATCATGAAGCACCGTGAGGAGGCAGGACTTCCAGCAGTAGAAGACTCATTGGAGGGAATCTCGATCTCGATATCAGGTTCGGGCTTCACCTCCACCACCTCAGCAGGGGGACTCCAAGGGTGCAGGAGCTCCAGCAAGTCGATCTCTCCGGCGTCCATGGCCTTTCCTGTACAAGGAGACAACCTATCTACATTTATCGGTTCACCTGATTCGGTTCACATAACCAATACGAGAAACTACCCTTATTAGATCCCAACAAAAGTTTTTATCTCTAAGAATAATGCAACACATAATCGCAATCAATCCAGGGCGATAATACAACATAGCAATTTTAGAACGGACACATATAATTATAATCGACGTTTCCTATCCAATCCCATCACTTGCTCGGGGCCACTTACAAGGATAAATAAATGTCTTCCATAACACTAAAAGGTCATGCCCCGGCACCATATTCAGTACAACATGATTCATTTAAACGGAGCAACATATCAAATAACATCAAGAAGTCGCAAATGTATCGAATCACATCACAAGGCACCAGCATGTCAAAGCCAACACTTATCTCATCACTCCGACAATTCATCTGCACACAGCATCACAACAATCTTGCTCCTAACCGTCAGACTAAACTACAGCTCAAGTAATACTCAGGGCTAGAAATCAACAACACTTTTAACTAATGCTGTATTCCATTTACACCACCCTTTCAGATACTACATACAACCACCAACGATTGCAACGAACTCCTTTCTGAGCATTCATAAACATGGGCAGTCAGCACATCATCACAGACAGAACACATTACACTTAGGCTGAGACTACTAAACAAAGGCTTTCTGTTTAGCTAAGCATCCTCAATACGCACTAGGGCGGCATTATCCTCGACCTAAGCAATAATTTCTCCACGTCCCCCTTCCAAGACGGAGTACAACAGAGCAGACCACCCGAGACAAGTTAAACAAAGGGATCTACTGTTTAGTAAAACATACCCTAGAAACTAACGGGTTTCTCCCTGACCTATATGCTATGACCTCTCCACGTCTACCTTACAAGACAGAGTACAACAGAGTAGGACAGCAACGCTGACTAGTAAGCAAAAGGGTTTACTGCTTAGTAAAGCATACCAAAGAAACTAGGCCGTCTACAGCTCACAACTCTACACCAGGTCATCTGTCTCACCTCTCATATAATATAAACTGACTGCGGAGACATTAGACAACTCACAAGTCTACCATCTATCTTACTCACAAACTACTCGGAGCTTACACATCACACAGACATACTAGTTTCTTTCACACACTCAACTAATACAACTCGCTAATCAACATTCAAAGACTATGTCCACTAACTGCTACAAAGGTCAAGCTACTCATAATTCAATATGCTAAATAGTACCTTCCTAACTTTTATGATTATGCACATTCAACTTTAAAATACATTCACCACAGTTACTGAGCTCAGCTACTCATAATCTAACATATTAGGTAATACCTTATTACCTTTCAATTATAATTATGCAGTCAACATTAGAAATGCATACAGAACATTTGCCTTTTCTTCTCTGGCAACCACAAAAAGAATGCAATGAAACACACAAGTAACCAATCTTATCTATAATCATGAACCAATCATAGATGTTCATTCACAAAATTCATCTGCTTCCATATGCATACCAAAGAACATAAAAATACTGGACTCAGTGTATCATCATACATCAACTGAAGGAGAGGGTACTCTAACCTCTAAGCTATTACTCCGTCGCCATTATGCGACCATCCTATGCTTATCCGCTACCTATACCTTACGGGTCGGACGATATTCCGACGGGGCCGCGAAAGGGGCAAGGTATCTTCTATTTCTGGCTCATCCAAGTTAACCAGGGCCTCTAAGTCTCTGGGTCCCTCCAGATCCATAGCGGGGTTCAAATCCCAGTTTTTAGGGGGTTCACCCGCGAATGCCTTAAGCTTATCTATGTAGACCAACTTGGCTTGGGATCGGGATGACTTTTGAATTTTATACAACACAGGGCTTAGTCGCTCCATAACACGGTAGGGTCCCGTGTAAAGTTTGCACCATTTCTCCTTCAACCCGACTCGTCTCCGGGGGTAAAAGTACCACACCCAGGTACCGATGGCGAAAGTAGCTGATTTAACCCTCATGTCGTATCTTAAGTTTCTAGTGGTGGCCTGGCGCTGCATAAACTTTCTGGCGAGTTCGAAATTACCCTGCACATTTTCAAGCTGTTCAGCCACAAAATCATCGGTATTCAACCAAACATCAGCAATTTGCATGTCTCCTAACACTAGATCTATTGGCATTCGCAGCTCCCTTGACAAGAAGAGGCGATTCGGGGTGAATCCGGTACTTTCGCTCTCGCTAGCTCGATAGGCTGCGAGGACGAACGGGAGATGCACATCCCAATCTCGTTGATTTTGGGCTACCACCTTGGCGAGGAGAGTATTCAGCGTGCGGTGGAACCTCTCGACGGCCCCGTTGGTGCTCGGTTTGTAGGGAGTAGTGCGTATTTTATCGATCTGTAGGCGTCGACACAAATCTTGAAATAGGGCCGCCTCGAAGCACGGCCCCTGGTCTGTCAGAATCTGACGCGGACATCCAAAGCGGCAGAAGACTTGCTCCACTAGGACTCGTGCAACTGTGGCGGCCTCCTGGTTCCGAATCGGGTGAGCTTCTGCCCAACGGGTGAAGTGGTCAACTGCCGTCAGGATATAACGATGCCCTTTGCTGGAGGTGGGATGAGGCCCCGTAATGTCTACTCCAAGGCACTCCATGGGGGCTCCAACAGTCATGGATTGAATCCGTCCTTGTTTCGGAGGCTTCCCTCGGAAGTACTGTGCACATGGGACGCACCGCCGCAAACTCATCACCACATCTTCTCTCCAACCAGGCCAGTAAGCCCGTTTCTGTAGTTGAGATTGAGTGCGACGAATGCCCATATGACCTCCGGTGAGTCCTTCGTGGGCTAACTGAATTAGCGTCGAACGACGCCGTTGCGGTGGGATGAGCTGGCGAACCCGAACCCGGCTGTCTTCGGAGTCGAGCCAGTTACGAATCAGCAGATCGTCGTGTAGCTCCAGCTGCGGCCATTGAGCTACCAAGGTCTTCACAAGTCCGCTCTGGCTCCTGAGCTCGTCGGAGAGAGGCGGGTCATTCGACTCGATTTTCTTCTGGATAACCCAGCCCAGCTCGACATCAGCTCTCTGTTCGTTCCGGATAGTGTTCTTATCCCAATCGGTCGGGAAATCGGTCGGTCCCACATCGGCATTCTGCATTTCCCTCACGACGTGAACCTGGTGCGGAAGACGGGACATGGCGTCGGCGTTCCTATGGGCCGTTCCGGCACGATGCTGTATGTCGAATTCGAATTCCTCGGTGATGGCCAGCCATCTTGCTTGTTGGCCGATGGGTAGAGGCGTCCTTCGGAGCCATTGTAGGGCGGAATGATCGGTACGTAGTAGAAAGCGACGTCCTAACAGATATTGTCTGTAGGTTTTCAGGAAATGCACAATTGCTAATAGTTCTCGTTTAGTAACATCATAGTTCCTCTCCGCCAAGGAACATAATCGGCTTCCGTAGCAGACCACTCGTTCCTGACCATCTTGGACTTGCGATAGGACGGCTCCCACGGCTTCTCCGGAAGCGTCGGTATCTAGGATGTAGAGACCGTTGTCGTTCGGCAGGGCGAGTATTGGTGCCTCGGTGAGAAGTTCTTTCAGCTTAGCGAAGGCCGACTCACATTCGGTTGTCCACTGGAACCGGCACCCTTTTCGTGTTAACGCATGCAGCGGTCTCGCCACTTTAGCAAAGTCTAGCACGAATTTCCGATAATATGAACACAACCCGATGAATGCTCGAACGTCTCGGAGGTTCTTCGGGGTTGGCCAGTCTTTAACCACGGCGGTTTTCTCTGGGTCGGTCGTGATGCCTTGTTCACTCACTACATGTCCCAGGAACAACACCTGGCGTTGAAGCAGGTGACATTTCGTCGGTTTCAGTTTTAGCCCTACCGTTGCTAAGCGTTCCAGTACTTGCGTCAGTCGATCAAGATGCGTTTCCAAATCCTCCCCGAAGACAATGATATCGTCCAGATAGATGAGACACACGGCGAAGTTTAACCCCGCCATTACCAAATTCATCATACGAGAGAAGGTGGCCGGAGAATTACAGAGGCCGAATGGTAGGACCCGGAATTGAAAGCTTCCTCTCCTGGTGATGAAGGCCGTCTTTTCCCGATCCTTCGGATGAACCGCAACTTGATGATAGCCGGCGCGAAGGTCAAAGGTACTAAACCACTTCGCCCCAGCCAGAGCGTCGAGGCTTTCGCTGATAAGAGGCAACGGATAGGCGTCCTTCCGGGTCTTAGTGTTAACCGCACGGTAATCAACACAGAACCTCGGCGTACCATCTCGTTTTTTCACCATTACCACATTGCTGGCCCACGCGGAAGCAGATGGTTCAATTAGTTTTTGTTGTAGCATCTGACTCACTTGTTCGTCAATAACTGGTATCAACGATAGCGGTTGCCGACGAAGCGATTGTCTGACAGGGCTTTCGTTTCCAGTCTCAATCTCATGTTGTATCACCTCAGTGAAACCCAGATCCCACTCGTTCATCGAGAAAGCGTTCAGGTTCCTCATAATGATCTCCCGGAGCCGTTCCTGTATTTCTCCAGGCACGTCATCCGCAATTTCTTTCCAAAGAGGCGAGAGAGTTTCGATAATTTCTTCTTCAGTTGGCTTGTTTACTGTCTCCGTTATTGTCGCACACCCGGCAGAGAGTGTAGCGGATTCGTCTTCACCCATCACCGTAACTGGCTCTGCTACGCACTGAACACCTTTCTTGATCCAAACCTGTTTGTCGGTAGGGTTCATGACGCGAAGTGGCAGGTCGAGTATTCTATCGGGAAGTAATGTACCTGCTAATATCAACCCTGAGTCCAGCAATCGGGGGTTAACAGCCCAGCAGGTCGTTGACGTTTTCAAATTCGGCACCACCGCATGCGTTTCAACGTTCATTTCACTGTTCGGTGCAATCAAGGTGTCACGGGATACCACGATTCTTCGACACAGTCCGGAACGAGCTTTACCATGAACGGTGAATTTGTGCTTTCCCACCACGATCCAGTTATGACCCACATGCCATAGAACGTTTTCATCTTTCATCCAAGAAAGACCCAGAATCAGTTCGGAAACTTGTTCAGTCACCAAACAGGGTATCTCGAATGGTTGGCCTTCAATCTGCAACTTCAGTTTCGTTTCGCCGAGTACACGGATGGCTGAACCATTTGCTGCTAACAGGGATTGCTTAGAGTGTTGGATTTCGGCAGGGTCTACCAACGAAGCAGGGCACAGAGTCATTTCACACCCCGAGTCCAGCAGCCCCAGCAAATGTTTACCTTTTATGGTTACGGAAAGGTAAGCGTCATTTCGTCCCTTCACATGTCTCGCGTTGTTCACCGTGTTCGATTCTGGTTCTTGTTCTTGTTCTCTCTGCCATGTGTTGTCTGTCCTGCTAGGGCAAACTCGAGAAAGGTGCCCGGGTTGATTACACTCGTAGCAGCGTCTGTTGTCTCGGGCTTCTCCTTGGAAACGGTTATTTGGACGGCGATCCCCCGGTTGGTTCCTGAAGCCATTGTTTTCCTTTGGTTGAAACGGTCGTCGCGGTTGCCACTGTCGAAATTGTCCATCAGCAGAAGTAGTATTCGGTTGCGGGGACCACTTCTGAAGCATTTCTTCCATCTTCCGGGTCATCTGTTCTTGAAGTCGGTTCAACTTTTCGTCAAGGTCAAGTTCGGTTTCTTTCACATTCGAAATGCGCCCAGGGCGACGATCACGACGATCGGCAGCGTCTTCATCCGACCAGCGATAGCCTTCCAGTCTCATGGCGATTTTGTAGGCGTTGTCTAAGGTGGCTGGTTCTCTTTCTCGTACCTTCAGGGCCAGATCTTTATCTCGAAGAGCATCCAGGAATGCTCTGATAGCGATGGTCTCGCTGTGCGTTGATGTTGGTCCCGGGAATGCGAGGATCATCAGTTTCCGGATATCTTGAGCCAGTGAACCAAGGTCCTCGCCCACCTTCTGGCGACGAGTGTTCAATTTAGTTTGATACAGAGCAGCTTGATCGGTGCTTCCGTATCGCAGTTTCAATCTACTGACCAGATCAGCACTGGTCACCAAAGCTTCAGAGTCAAATTCGTGTAGCAGTTGATCGACAGGTTCAACCAAGGCACAGGTCAGTTGGGCCAGCTTCTCTTCTTCAGTCCATCTATTGTTCTTCGAGCATACCTCGAATTTCTTGAGGAATACTTCCACCGACGTCTTACCGTTGTAGCGGTCCAGCTTCATTTGCGATTTCATTCTTCTATCTGGAAAATTTGAAGATTCAGATTGTAGTTTCCCAGCAGGTTCTTTCTTTTCACTAGCAATTTCTTGGACTGTATTGTCGATTGTCGAAGATGAATTCTGTGAAGGTTCTCTGAGTGTCTGCAGCAGGAGGCGGAGCAGTTCCTCTTGATTTAAATTCTTACCATGCTCATCGGGTCTGATTTCGCTTGCACTGTTCAGTTTCACAGCAGTAGCACTGTTCGATTTCACCACAGAGTTTATCGGCACTGTTTGTGTCGCTGACAATTGCACAGATTGATTCAGCATTGAAATCT
The DNA here is from genome assembly GCA_945859605.1 of Lumbricus rubellus. Lineage (NCBI taxonomy): Eukaryota > Metazoa > Annelida > Clitellata > Crassiclitellata > Lumbricidae > Lumbricus > Lumbricus rubellus. The sequence continues at coordinate 20,504,081 of OX243812.1, read as the reverse complement.
GTTCATCATGAGCGGCTGGATCAGCGACCAGATGCTGATATGGCGTGTAAGGCATGTGCGAAGGTTGACTTGCCTTCCACCGTTGATATTCGCAGCTTTGTGTCACGTGGGTTTCCGACGACAGGTTCGGTGTCGACATGAGCGGCTGACCGGAAGGAAGGGTGAGCGTAGATATTCGTGGAGCGACGCCAGAGGGCAGGAAAGGTTTTTCGGAAGCCATGACGTTGAGCGACGACGGGGAAAAGGTGGTAGCCCATGAGATGGTTGTCGTTGTCTGTCCGGGATGTGCACCTCGAAGCACCAGATGGTTTTCCCTCAGCGATGATGGATCCCCATTATCTGAAACTAACAGTCGTGAGTTAGTACATGCTTTAACATTATTTTGCCCTAAAGCTACCGCATGGGAATCGAGTACAAGATTATGCAAAGGCCGCATATCTTTTATTTCAGAATGCTCGCTGTCCGATAGACATTTTTCAGTTAATTGATTTCTGAATTGCATTTGTTTATTTCGCATGTAAGAGTCGAAATCAAAACCTTCATAAACAGTGTTCGTGTTATAATCATACATTGTTCGAGTATCTACTTTAGCAGCTGCAGTTGTAGTTCGGCTGTTAGATATCACTTTTGGTCGGGCGCCATAAAAATTTCCTTGAGCATCTAGTTCATCTATTTCTCCAAGAAACATTCTCCTTTCCTCAGCACCTTGGCTTAACAAGACCTCATTATTTCTGGTGACAGTTGTTGCACCAGTACTAGATTGGGTCTGAACCTCTGTACCTGAACTTAATTTCACCCCACTTCTGGTACCAATTGTTGCGCGCGTCCCCCCAGCCAAAAGAGCACCCCTATTCAGCCTCAAGTCAAGGTTTCTTTCCTCATATTTCACGCAGGGTCTCTCTGGCCGAGGAGCAAGGCGGGGAGGGGCTTCAGCATTAAGTTCCAGGTACTCCGTTCTCTTCCCTCGAAAACCCGGCACCCCCGAGGCAACATCCAGTATGGATTCTGAACCCTCTTCTTCCTCATTACCAGGTACCAAGGATGACTTAAGGCGACATATGTCCACGGCTCTCTGTGGGAGAGCAACAGCCCCTATTTCAGACTGTTCTGGGTTCAGATCCCCTCCACTTATTCGACGGGTTCCCATCCATCCGGGTTGCTCAGCGGTATCAGGGTCTAGGGCATTATTTTCTCCAGCATATTGCCTCAGATGTTTTTCTAACTGTTCGTGTTTCTCAATTAAGGCCTGCATTTGGGCTTCCTGGCGCTCCATAAATTCTTCAACAGTGCACGATACTATTTGGGAAGGGGTTGTCTCTTCTTCCTCCCCTTCACTAACTTCCTCTTCTGAATTATTACTTGACATAATGTTCAATGAGTAAGGACTTCTTAATAACTCTGATGAATCAAGAATTAAGCCTAAGTACTCACCACATATCTTCAAGTTAAAGGTTTTAATCAACACAATTGCAAACACTTGACTATCGGTAATCAGTCAATGATATTTAAGCGAAAGAAAAATTAATCAGCATGATTATATTGCATTGATTTATGTAAGTTCGAGAACATCTATCACTGTTTCACAGACACGGTTTTCTTTCCGTGTGAAGCACTCGCTACCATCTAATTAATTAACACTAATGAGTAAGCCTAATCAGTTCTTCAATTAAGCACCACACGCAATGCGACCAATTATAATTATCTATTCTAGCGATATTCACTGCGAAACATTATTTATAATAATATCTCATTTAAGCTTCTCGGTTCCACAGCAATATGAAATTTAAGGGGATACTTCTCTGCACTCCAGATAATAATTTCAGTAAACGTTGACCACGGAGATACCAGTCACCAAATTGACCACCAGAAGAAATGAAACGGCGGAAGAATTTCAACTTCCAAAGTATGACAAATATTCTTCAAAACGGTTTTCAGACACCCTGGTCTCGTCAATATGAAGGCCCAATTTCTTGGCTGCACGGCAGAAATTCAATTACTAGTTTCTTCGAGTAAATTTGGATCGCAATCTTATTCGATTTCTACCACAATGTCAACGATTCGAGCACAGAGATGTTGCTTCGTCAACCGCCACCGTCTGTCTGAAGGTTTCAGTCCTTCCAGCCAATCACAGGCCACATCCGGGACTCGTCGGAGTCACGGGATCAAGGGGGATCCAATGAAACCTGTTGCGTTGCCGCCGGACTAAAAATAGAGTGGCATAATGAGCTGTTCTCCCAGAATAAATAATAATACACCGGAGGTCGCTCTAAAACGCGGCTACACCACCGGAGACCGACCGAAGGTTTGATGTTAAGGCCGACATTCGATTAGGCCGCAAATTTATAAAGGCCGTAAAATTATTAAGAAATTATTAACGATCCAACTTTTCACGATCGTTACAATAGTTTAATATTATTACCAAATTAAACATTTAATCATCCCATAGATAATAGCCGCATTGTCCAAATATTTTCGAATGAATTGCACAAATTTATGCTTCATAGCAGGGCTTACACGTCGTTTTTCTTATTTTTTGTGGGATCAGTTGAGCAGGCAGATGTCATTGCTTGTTCAACAATAGGCATAATTGAGAGATCGTTGATAGACTGATAATGCGAGTATTATGTAGCCTAAACGGCCTAAATGCACTCGATTTTTGTTATAATATTATATAGCCTACCAACCGCATAATTAGAGCCTCGCCCTGCTCAGTTTTCAATGAATAATTCGGGTGAGGCCCTTCATCACCGCTGCCTGTTTGAATGGATGCCACGCCATTTAGCGGTCCCTTGCACGGACCGTGTTAGCCGGAAACTTAGCATCAGATTCTATTAAAATAAGCCACCTTATATAGGCCTAGAGGAGCCAGCCACGGTCCCCGTGCACGCTCTGTCAAAGAGTCGCGTAAGATGCGGCCAGCGATCATGCCGATGTAGCTAACTGGGCTATATGTGTAGGGCCTAACCCTAATTTCTTCTTTGTTCGAGTTTCTTCTTTACCTATTGCACACCCAACTGCTAAACACGTAATTGTCCTATTTACCTTAGCATAATATTTGCTCTCGTGCATGCATCAATTTCTTATCAACAGAATCTTCCAATGCCAAACGTCAACAGCTAGGGTGCGATTTGCATTTGATAGCCTATATCAGTGAGAGTGATTGTAGAAGACCTATGGGTGGTATAGGAACTAATAACTGGGGCACGGCGATGCCTATAATTACATGTATGTAGGACTTTGAGCAAATCCTTGAGCATCATGTCCTTTACCGGTACTCACAATTATTCATCGATTGATGGTATCGGCTTTAGTCGTACGTGCAGTTCTGGACTTCAGCTTGAAGGGCAATTTCCAACAGCATGCATTTGTTTTTCTGTATTGAATTAAAGAGTTAACCCTAACCTTGCCTTAATTGCCTCGGATGTTCGCAGTATCATAAATCCAGGGTGAGAATTGCTCGGGGAGATTGAGGGTTCAACCCCTATATAGTCTTTCTTAGGGGCAATGGTAAGATTTTTCACACCTCAGCTCCACGTGGATCATAATATTTTTTGTAGCCTAAATGTGAACTGATCCATTCGGTTATTGTTCTTCAAATCTGAGACCGGTGGAGAGAGTCGGTGGAGAGGGCATTGGACACAAAACGGGCTTGTCCCACTGGTTGTCCTTCATGCCTCTTTCCTAACATTCTCTTCAGGCAGTCAAGGCGGTCCGGCTGCTTCAAGATATAATGGTATGGAGTAGACCTGCTAGCCTGTAGAAACTGGGAGATGACACGAGACAGACTCAGACAGAGAGTGGCGTCAGACACCTACGGGCGTTGCGCCTATGGTTTGTGATGATGATGATAGTGAAAAGATGTGATTGTGTTGCTACTGAATTGCTGCTGTTGAAGACTTCAATTCTCATGCTGCAATTTTTCAAATAATATCGGTTACCTGCTGCAGCATTCCAGTGAAGAACCTGAGTACAGCAAATGCATAGTAGTTCGTGATGAACGCTGTGATCACTCCTACGACTACCATCGCCCACTGGCTGAACAGGAAGACCGGCTTACGTCCGAAGTAGTCGGAGATGGCGGTGAAGCCCATTGCCCCGATCATCACCCCAACGACAAGGACCGTCTGTGACGTCTGGCCCCAGTAGCCACGGTCGCAGACAAGGTCCCACTAGAAACAGAAACATACACATCGACAAACACATCTTGCACAGTGCGTACGTTTGACTATACAGTAAAAGTAAAAACAACTTCACTGCAGCCAGAGGCGGATACAGACAGTTTGGAAGGGTCCAGTGCAGTATCACTCGGTCCCCGATTTTTGAGGGTTTCCTCTGCTATATGGGGCCTATATATGGTCAAAAATTATTGAATTGAATTGAATTGAATTATAATTATAAAATTACAAGGAATGTAAAACTTTTGATGGTGTAGTCTCATTCAGTTAGCAGAATACTAGTACTGGTTCTACTATTTATTTAAGTTATCTAGAGCTTAAGTTTATTGCAGTTATGATCAGCTTTCAACAGGGCCATCACAATTTTATTACCTATTTAATTTAATGTTTTGTTTTTTCATTACTTGCAATTAAATATCAAAACCAATTGGGTTCATCAGAACTTATAGGACAATTGATTTGGTGCACTGATTGATTTAGGCCTATGTAGGGGTATACTGATTAACTGATGATAACGGCGGAGAAGAAATTGGTCTTTCATCTAATAGAAAACACCCATGTTGAAAGAATCTCATTCAGGACGATCAACAGCCTGTAGGAATTTATATCTGCTTTCTTCATCTACAATAGTTAAACATCTTTTTTCTCAAGTACCGAACGGTGTTTGGATATATGCGCTGCCTCAAGAATCACGTATACATAGCCGCACAGCCTGACTCCAACCATCACACAAAAAGGCGTTTTCTCAGGTGATGGTTGCGATTGGCAGAGAATGGCCTTGGCATGTTGCGCGTAGTCAACAGAATAGTTGGAAATCGAGGTTGTCCTAAGCGAAGGAAATTGAAGCAAAACCGTATTTGGTGTCTTGGCGATAATCTCTTCTTTGGCTTCCCCAATTTTAAGCAATCGCTTACTCCTATAATTATTGAAGGATTTTCAATCTTCTTATGAAGAATCAAGGGATGGTTGGATGCTCTTCTCAGCCACAGCAACGCGTGGCCGGATACGCCAGCATATAATATATAGGCTTATACATTATGCACATATATATATATATATATATATAAGTGGAGACCTCTGTGATAATCGTCCTTCCATCTTCGCCCAGGTATTCCCATCCTGACTGACATTGCTGTGTTTCGTTTCCTCTGCTGTAGTTAACGTACATCAGACATGGAGAGGGAACCTGAACTCCGTCGGAGTTCCGCTGAAACGGAACGGACGTGTTCAGCTGTGCTCCAGCCTCCAGTTTACAGTGATGCTCCGGCTTAAAGCCTTTACAAACAGAAATCATCAAAATATGGTAACGTATGATTAGGTAAGGCAAAGACCGGTAACTATAATAGCCTATAGCCTATAAGGCAGGGTATATGAGAGATGAGAGAATGTAAAGGTATACGTTCAGGCAGTGATAAAGTACGGTAGGCAATTTTGTGCATGGTAAGGTGATGCAGGCAAAGTGAAGCTTGACAAGAGTACTAAGGAAGGAGAATATAACTGTATTACACGCTGCATTCCAGATGACAGCTATAGCCTAGTTACACATGTACAATGCAATATTGACGAATAGAGCCAAAAAATATACATATATTCAAGACCTATCGTAGTGATTATAGTTTTTGGATTTATACTTTAAAATTATCACAAACAGATAGCCTAAGTATAGGCCAATTGTTATGATTGGTCCAGTTGAGACTGTCTATAGGCCTACCTATAGTCGCTTTATAAGCTTACTGATACTGTAGAACAGTATAGAGAGTAGAGAGTCAGACAGGCAGACAGATAGACAAACAGACAAGGATTGAATGAGCTAACTAAAATACTAAACACTCAACAGCTTTTCCTTAATGGTTTGCACCTTCAACCTGGATTTGGATCCGAGACGGAAATAGAGAAGAGAAATGACTGAGAAAAGAGAAAACTGCTGGATTAGCCTAATCGCCAGATCGACACATAATTTAATTAATAGCCATTGTAAGTATAGGTCTATACTCCATCAGATTCTCTTAACTGCCAGTGCTGCCGACGTCGACCTTATCTCTCCCCATGGTGAGAATTGCCGTGGGGGTTGGGGGGTTCAAAAATCCAGTCTTTCTTAGAGCCCCATGTTAGAGTCTGTTTTTCACACTCCGATTCCAAGTGGATAGTGGTCCACACCCCAGTTATTTTTCCACAATTCTTACACTGCCTCACCCATAATAATATTATTATTATTCGAATTAGATAATATTATTATCTAATTCGAGTCCTTACTCAAATAACCACTTACCAGAAATCCCTTCAGTAGGCTAGGCCTAGACTGTAGTGGTGCTATATAAAGAACCGTTTGCCATAACTACGCTGCATAAGTTGACGGCGCTAAACTGCAACAAGAGGTCAACATTCAGCTCCAGAGTAAGATAGAGACACGCCTCTAGCGGTGAACTCCGAAATTTGCCTCCCTGTTCTAGCAGATCAGCGGCTGAGGTCGTAAAACTTGGTCTTATTAAGTTAGTTGCGGCCCTTGTGCGACTCCCACTTAAACAGCCAATAAGTGTTCGAGCCAAGTCTATTATAGTACAACCACCATTATTGAGACGATGGCTTTCCATACACGCGTGTTCCCAGGACGCAGCTGAGAACCACAAGAATCTCTCTTCCTCTTCATCCTCTCCTTCTCCACCACCTCTTCCCTTCTTTCTCTTCCTCCTCCATCACCTTGTCGTACTCCTGTTTCGACATCTTCTATTCCAGTTACAACAGCTTCCCCTCACCCACTTATTATACTTTGCATTCTCCCTTCCATTATCCTCCTCCTCCTCTTCTTCTTCGTCCCTTCTCAGTCAGTTACTCATCCTTCATGATTTACTTCCTCTTCTTCTTCTTCTTCTTCCTCCTCCCCACCTTCTAATTACCTTCCTTTCTTCTTCCAACATTCTCTTCTTCATCCCAAACCCAAAGCCATTCATTTTCTTCGCTTTCTCGTTTTCCTCATCTGCTCCTCTCCCATTGCCTCATCTGTCGATCCTTATCTACGTTATAATACTAATCCTCCTTCTTGTTCTCCTTCCTCCTCCTCCTCCTCCTCCTCCTCCTCCTCCTCCTCCTCCTCCTCCTCCTCCTCCTCCTCCTCTTCCCCTCCTCTTTATCCTAACCACCTTCTCCTCTTGCTCTCCGTTGCCCTCTGCCCTCCTGCCTGAATTTTCGCTAAGCCCTCCCACCATAGGCGTACGAGGCGGAAGTCCAGAGGGGGGCAACAAAAAACCTCCAATTTAGAGCAGGTCTGTTTTATCGGGCAAGGCAGACCCGGGTAAATTTAAAAAAAGTATTTTTCACAAGATTTCAACCCGATGACTAAAAAAGATCCTCAACTTTTTTGTCTTGAAAAATAGTATTTTCCACCACCAGATTCATTTTTCTGGTAGAAGTAAAATCTTGGCCCACCCCACTGCTCAAATCTCCCCTACGCCTGTGCCTCCCACCCGTACAGAGAATGTGTAGGCCTTGGTCCCTATTCAAGAGCAGGGTCACTGGAGTAGAGGCTCCCCCTAAATGATTTCTTTCACCGATCGGCGACAGACCTTGACATTCGACCGACGATGCAGTCCAACTTCTGCTTCGCATTCAGATATTTTGTTTGTTGTAAAGGAATGTAAACTCAGAAATCCGCACCATGGTTGCCAGCCACCCAAGAGTACATTTCGCCCCACCCACCCACCCACCCACCCACTCTGCCTCAGCAGTCAATGCCCACAACTACACCACAGGCCCAGCAGTCCATGTAAACAAACTCGTCCTTTTATAGTCCAACACATTTTAAACAAATGTATATACATATAGGTTTATGTATGACATGTATATATAATTATGTATGCATGCATGTTATACGTAGGCATAGGCTGTATGATTATACAATAAGCTTAGACAAAATATTATACACATAGGCTATGGGTCTGTATGCTATTGATATACTGAAAGCCAAATTTTACTAATACATATATAATATTACATATATAAATTATATATATTATATATATTATATATGCAATGCATATCAATGTATGCGTATTTGCTAATTCTGCTATATATTATATATATAATAATGTTGAAAATTATCTGTAATTATTTCGATTGGATATCATGATATGCTACCAATAGGAAGAAATGTGAACACTTCAAAGAAGTCATTAGATGCACTCACATCATATAGCCTACATTATATATATATATATATATATATATATATATATATATATATATGCACACATGGAAAGTAATAAATATATATGTGAGCATCCATATAGGCAGAACTGCCATTAACCCATGGGTTCAAGGCCACAAGTCGTAATAACTGCCATGGAGTGTGCTAGGGCTTTACATAAATAAATATATATATATATAATATTATGATGATGATGGTTCTCTGCCCGAAGGCATGCAGCAGGCTCATTGGCTTTACGCCCCTGAGGATGAGATGAGTGAGGTGGTTTCCCGTTGCCTTCCTCACAGACAATGATGGGTAAGCAACTTGCCCAAGGTCGCTCCGCAGGAGCTTGCGCCCCTGCGTCCCACACGTGCTAGCCCGAGATATCTAAGTCTCTGAATGTCAACTCCCAGCCCGGGGCTTGAACCGCAGTCCGTTGCAACCAACAGACGTATGCCGCTCTCGCTTACCGGTGTAGCTAACTAGGCCAGTATATATTATATAATAATATATATTCTTACATATATGCGTGTGTGTGTTTGATAATTTGTTTATAGGCCTAACTGCCCAAAATGTCATAATTTAACCTTATAAGGAGGTTATTGACCAGCTTTCTTCATCCAGCAAATCCAGCTAGCCTACCTCTGAATTTTCAGGGAATGAAGTGGGAATGGTTGCATGTTTAACAAAGCTATTTAGTAAATTTTTAGTCAAATGACCTTAACTGTAATGTAAAATTATGGTATATCTGGGCGCAGTTGAATAACCTCTGTCGTTTTCTGACGTTTGTCAAGTCCAATAGGTTTCTTTTCTTAAGACCGAGTCTGCTTTTAAATTTGTCTTCAATTAAGTTGTCTATGTACAGTGTTTTCAGTTCTCAGTTCTTCGTATACATTAAATGCGTTGTTTGTTTGGAGCAAGAATTCAGAGAACAGTTCTCACACCCAGAACGCTTTGTTCGTCTGATAAAATAATACACAACTTATAGTGCCTGGCAGAGGTGTAACACACTCAGCTGTAGGTAAGGCTGAGGAGATGATCGAAGCTTGTGGCTATTATGGACATTTTTCACTTTAGTACTGCGCCACACAGAACAGCAGAAGCAAATACTTATAAAACGCAGTAAGAAGGGGAAAAGCTGTACAGCAGCTGTATATTCACCGTTATCTATGTCTTTCTTGAAGCACTGAAGAAAGTACTTCCCGTATACTTATTTTGGACTATATCGTGGTCCATTATGTATTAGTGGATTATGACATTTCATTGCTCTCCTCTAGTTTTATTTCCTAAGCTTCTTAACTTAGTGGATTATGACATTTCATTGCTCTCCTCTAGTTTTATTTCCTAAGCTTCTTAACTTAAGCATCTCAAAAGATCAAGATCATTTACCAATCCTTTGCTTAGAAGCCTGAATCCTATTAAATCCGAAGAAGAATAGACACACTAGGTTGACCTGCTTTGTATGGCAATTTAACTATAGTGAAGCAGAGTTTATGAATGGGTTTGTTTTTCTTAACAGCCAGTCAAACTTCTGAAATCAGTTTCTATAGTCTAAGAGTCTGTATATCTATTAGGTTGCTGTGCCTCTCTACCGAAGAGCTCCTAATAGCCTCCTATATATCTAGACCTCCATGCTGTAGATGAGAGATTCTGGTTGCGGTGAAAGACGGTTCACATGAGCATCTGGAGTGAATTAGACAGAAGGGGGAAGATGTGAGAGTTTCACACAGCCCACTTTTCCACTTCAAAACTAGATCATCTAACACATATATGCGAGCAGCGGAGAGTTTTTTAATAGAAGGACTCAGAAACGCAGGAAACAGACAGACGACTCCGCCGATGAAAAACGGTATACTATTTGCTTAAGAGCCCAATTTCCGGCAATATTTTATCAATGGCTCCCATGGACGAAGTGGAGCAACACACACAAACACACACACACGCACACACACACCTGCTCAGTCCAGCGAACCCAAGGCCATGGCGGGAAATAGGTCAAGTAAATTAAGACTGATCCTTACTGGCCTGTTCCAAATAACCAGCTCAGAGCATCGGTTAAGTCACAGAGGGATGCAGAGTTTGCAGTAGAATAGCTTGCAGTTCTTGACCCCTGCATGGCCTTGGGGTTAATCAAAGCCAGCAACGATTGCAAGACCCTGTCTTCGGTTAGGATTAGGAATAGTGTTGCGACTTTAGAGAGGAACAAAACCACTTCACTAATTGCTATAAGACTCGTATCACTGATGGCTAAGCATTTTGAAGTTACAAAGTCTGGGATTTAATATGTTTTGGCCAGAAGATGACATTAACTATAGCCTATAATAATTCTTACTAATGATCAGTTTTAAGAAAAAGTGGGATCATGTTCTTGCAAAATAGATCCTTGTTGATTACACAAAATTATCAAAGCGTATTTGCCAGTGTGATTCAAGTTTTAAAAGTGGATTTCTGATACAATTGTTTGTGTTTATGCGCCCGCATAAATTTTTCTAGGGGGGGGGGGGGCAAAACAAAATGGTTATGGTTACATTTTTAGCAAGAGCTGAAAAATTCAAAGCAGAATATTAAGAACACAAGTATTTTTCACACAGTTTTCTATACATGCATATTTTTCAGTTTTATTCTGTGTAGCATATATCGTGAGTAACATTTGCACTTTATTGTTAAAACCAAAAACAGTAGTTAAAAAAAGGAAAATCAAATAACTACAGACTTGGAGGTGAAAACCGATGCACATTAAGTTATTTGACATTTAATCTCAATGTCAGTTAGATAGGCCTACATTTCGACACAACTTAGATAGGCCTACTACCATTCCCTGAAAAACTAGAATCAGTTGACTGCTTTCGTGAAATAGGCCTATTCCGAATCCGTGAAAACATAATTATACTTTTCATTTCGATTCCTTTATTTAAAACGCAGTTAAAATAGCAAAATTCCAACATAGATCTTTTATTTTTTAACTTTATAAATTCACCTAATATAAAATGTTGTCCCAAATCTAGGGTTGGATAGGCCTGTAGTCTATGTGAAATATTTATTAAACTGTTGTCCCATTGAATCAAAACTACTCGTGTAAGACTGATATATAAAAGCACTTTTTTCTGTGAAGCAAACACATAAGTAACATAAGCAATGTCAGTGTCGTATTTGCCACTTGTTTTAGCTGATTTTAAAGAAAACACAACTCAAAAATAAAACTGTTCCAGCTCTTTTGTGCTAATCATAAGTCAGAAGTTGCTTGTTTGTATTATGTGCATAGTATACTTTTCACTCAGTTCTCACTCACTATTCAAATAAGTCATCACCGACAGGATATAGATCTTCAAAAACACATTTTTTGATTGACAGGATTCACAGATAAGCACAAGTGTCTCATTGAGTGATGTCGGCTACTTAAGTAACTGCAATGGATGCCATCGAATTATTTTGGAAACAGGATTTGATTAGATAAGTGTTGGAAGAAGCATTTGTGTTGCATATATTATAGGCCCTATATTATAGGGCCTATAATAATTATAGCCTAGCTAATGATAACATAATTTAGATGAAATATGGCTGATGGTCTTATGCACTTCTGACTTTGAATGGAATTCTTAAAGTAGTTTAAAATACTGTTATATTGCATAGATATGTTGCATTATAACTGGCAGGTATACGACCAGAAGTGCGTGATAGGCCGTTATGTGATTTAGCCTCGCTTAGGTATATGATAGCATATCATAGGCCTAGGCTTAGGCTAGCATAGAAAGTTGGGGCTGCCAAGTCCTTCCAATTATTGACATCCACAAATTTAATTTATGAATTTATGAGCAGACAGACAGACATGTAGACAGGTAGAGACACTTACCGATATAGACGATTGCCAACATATGCCAAGAGGCGGGAAACATGACGGCCACGCAAAGCATGACGTAGTAGACGACTTGCCATCTCCCCCATTTTCCCAGCAGGCCCAGCGCCTCATCCACATCCATGTCGCAAGAATGATGTCGAAACTCACCGGGAAGAACAAACGCAAACAGCTCGAACTCGACGAGAGACAGAACTCTTCGCAGGTCAATCGAGTTCGGGAAAAAGTTGCAACCAGCACTGCAAAAACTTTCTGTTCCTCTTCTACGTTCTGTGCTTTTCTGAAGTTGTTAATCCGATGTGTTGCGGCGCTTTACTACGTTTCCCGTTTCAGCCGATGAGCCTTCAAACGAATATTATCAGTTAGACCTAATATCTTGTTGTCAGTTCGTTCAAGGCTTTCCGTTGCATATATGCAGCAGGGAGAACCTTTCAGGGCAATTTATCACCAGCCATGCGCCGGCTGCTGGAGAGAGAGCGAGAGAAACGACCTCCTTCTGTATTGGGTGCCTGTAGGAACGAAAATGAAGGAAAGACATGAATCATATCATCCAAGTGTTAGTGTATACCGAGGTACTGCAGAGGAACAATTGAATGGAACTGGAAGCTGGGCAACGCAAATAGGGCTACTAAGATTATTAGATGACATCATGACAACATGAAGATAGGAGTCGAATTGAAAGTCATTCAGCTTAAGAAAAGGCTGAAAAGTAGTTTGCTTTCATTTATTCGCAAATTGATAGCGTCCCGAATAGCGTGCTGGCATAGAACGCCAGAAGATTACAGATCTCCTCTGCACAAGACATTATTTTTATAGACATATCTCTCTTATGTTATATATACATACAATGAACATGCATGTATGTCATGCATACATGTTCATTGTATGTATAGCCAATATAGCATAAGACAGACAGACATACAGAGTGAGAGAGAGAGAGAGAGAGAGAGAGAGAGAGAGAGAGAGAGAGAGAGAGAGAGAGAGAGAGAGAGAGAGAGAGAGAGAGAGCGAGAGAGAGAGAAAGAAAGAAAGAAAGAAAGAAAGAAAGACAAGAGAGAATACTGGAGTGACTTGAGATTAAACGGCAAATTGATCTTTCAGTGTGGTTAAAATAACGGATTATGGTGAAAGAACTACGCAAACGTGCACGCTAGAATATTATAGGCTAGTAAACTATGTTAGTTACAACTACCAGTGCGTATAAGTCACGGTATAACCATAATTATATTGTAGGCCTACACGTTTGCATTAGGGCACTAGGCCTATAAGTGCCTATGTTTATTCTATACTCGACAACAACGCTACACATAGATAGCCTAAGATAATGTATTCAAAGTTCAAACACAAGGACTTACTGGGTAATTCATTACTCTATGCTACGTTTTACACCATTGAGTAAAAAAAATGATAGACCTACTCTAGTCTACCGTCATTAAGCCATAACCCAAAACTTTAATTGCCATACCTCAAATTTCAGCTGGAATTCAACTGTCACTTCCAATTACGCTCAACTAAAACTCCACAAAAACTGAAAACTTGTTGTAATCGACTGAAACTGACCAACCGTTAAAAACTGCGTGGACGTAGCCGACCAGACGATGCTGCGTGCAGAGAGGTGCCAAAGCCAAACCGCATCAGCAGCAGCTGCAGCAGCCCAAAGTCAACGAGGTCAGATGTGCAACTGTCGCTCAACGTTGGGCGTCTGTCATCAGGCAGCCAGCCAGCCATGCAGCTGCGGCGGCTGAGGGAGCTGGAAGGTCATTATAATGAGCCCTATAAACTCCGAAGGGCTGTAAAAGCTTCCGAAACATGACAGGAACTGGCTGAATTAAAGATGATTTGATTTGGGGCTCGTCCAGAATAAATCTGATTTTAATTCTCTCACATAAACGACGAGTTATAGAATATAGAGAGTCTGCAAAGAGACCGGACGGACATGCAGAACAGGACTGCATGATGCAAGTTTTACGGAAGCAAGGATTACGGAGGGAAAGACGGAAGACTAGTCTTAGAAGATGTTCGCCAAAACCGCCACGCATTGTAATCCAAAGTACCGTCGGCACGTGTCTATATCAGTATATATCTTGATCCTAAAACAAGAAGCCCTTTCTGGCCTTTCACCCCGTTTCAGATCTGATTTCACTTCATTACGAACTGCGTGTACGATAGGGATAGCCTAATCTTCGGGGTAGAAGTTCGTGGAATTTCCCCATCTGATTCAGATCCTCTCGTATAAATGAGAAATGTATAGGCTACTGTCTAGGGCTCTAGGTCCACATTCAGACCTCTTTGGCCCTTGCACAAATGCGTCTTATGCCCATCAATTGTAGCCGCTCACAACTCCCACACTGGTCCTCGTTCCTAAATTATCCTTAGGCTACTTCTGAAATAAGAATAAATTTAAGGTAGCAGGATTTTAAGTTGTAAGACTTACAGATTTCACCTTGTCACCTTGTGCCGTCGATTCTTTGAACCCTAGCGACCGCCATGATCAACCTTCTCCACGTATTACGATCTTCCGTCGCATGTCTCAGTTCTTCCAAGTTCATCTTCGTTCTCTCGTGTATTTCCTCCATCCACCTCCTTCTTGGGCGTCCTCTTTTGAGTCTCCTCCTTTTTCCCTCTCCGCAGGCCATGCAGCATCATCTCCTTCTCCAAACCGTTCGCTCGCATCACATGTCCGACGAATGCCATTTTCTGCCTCAATGACATATTCCCTCTTGACTGTCCTATCTCTAGTAATAATAGGGATTCATTTGTTCTTTTTTCAGTCCATGAAATAGGTTTCTTCTATACTGGAATCAAACGTTGGTCTATTATTATGTGCAATGCCTAATTAATTCGTCTATTATTTTGTGCAATGCCTAATTATTTTCGACGAGAAAAACGGAGCAGAATGCAATAATCCATCAACTGATCTCGACCATCCTGGAATCTGAAGCAGCAGCAGCAACAGCAGCAATAGCAGTAGTAGCAGCAAGCACTCGATGACCTCTATATGCTACTCTAAAATGCGCGCAACTACATGTACAGTAGTCTACAGTCTCCAACAGGTCTGGTTGTTTGGAGTTTCGAAAGTTTTTCCAATTCACATTGAATGCTGCAGTTAATGCAGTTAGATTACACAACAGCTGCTGGTAAAAGTTTGCCACAGATCAAATACATTTACAATGTCCTGACGAAAACGTTGTCATTCGTGATCATCGTAAAGTCTATAAAATAATATTATGATGGCATCGGGCATTGAGATCACAGAATTTATACAGCTGTTGCGGGTCATTAGGGTCAACACGATGATGACGTATAAGCTTACATGTAAGTAGGCTATAGGGTTCAATGATAGTCTATGTCTAAGTCTAGGCTTAGAGCACGTTTAACTGCCTCACAGAAGCGCTGACGATGCTACTGCTGTGCATAGCCTATGGCAATACTGCTGCTGCTGCTGCTGCTGCTGATTATGATCCTTGATCCATAGCTGCTGTTAATTTGGTGATTACGATCTTTGATCTTGTTGTTGCTGTTGATTATGATGCCAGATCTTGCTGCTATTGTCGATTATGATGTATGATGATGTTTTGTTGCTATTGTTAATGCTGTTGTCGTTGACGTTGTTGTTGTCACTGCTTCTGATGCTGCTACCGCTGCTGCTGTTGATGATGATGATGATGGCTGTGGTGGTGGTGTTGAAGGTGGGGTGCATGGTGGTGATGGCAGTGGTGGTGGTTTTGATGGTTGTGGTGGTGGTGTTGAAGGTGGGGTGGTGGTGATGGCAGTGGTGGTGTGGTTTTGGTGGTGATGTTGATGACGATGAGAATGATGAAGATGAAGATGAAGATGATGATGATGATGATGATGATGATGATGATGATGATGATGATGATGATGATGATGATGATGACGACGACGACGACGATGATGATGGTGATGATGATGATGACGATGATGATGATGATGATGATGATGATGATGATGATGATGATGATGATGATGATGATGATGATGATGATGATGATGATGATGATGATGATGATGATGATGATGATGATGATGATGATGATGATGATGATGATGATGACAACGATGATGATCATCATCATCATGATCATGATGATCATAATGCTGATGACGAGGGTGGAGTGTAATGTTCTGATCATAGTCATATTACGCATAGCCCATAAACACACTTAACTTACTTATTATTTTGGTATGCAATTAACTTTAGTTCATATGCAGGCTCTCCCTCTGATCGGCTTTTGTTCCTGATTGCACATTTCAAACCGGAAACGTCTCATTTTTCCGAACGGGAAACCGTTCTGGAACATTCCGAAGGACGCAAATTGGAACCATTTTCCGAGCAGCCATAGATCTTCCCAATGGCCCTGATATACAGCAGCAGCAGCAGCAGCAACAGCAGCAGCAGCAACAGCAGCAGCAGCAGCAGCAGCAACCATAATGCCGTGAAATGACTTATTTGGCTTTTCAGTGCGTTAGTTAGCAGCAATTACCCGTTTCTACGCAAATAATTGGACCCGTGCAATTGACTAATATGTTGCTCGGCAGTACACGTCGTCCAAAGCGGAGCCATAGTCGACGGCGGTTGTGTGCTGACCTTCGGAACCGCCTTCCCTAAACAGATCACCGAACCTTCATATACATGGGGCAGGGCTATCTGTGCCAGCACGCCCATGCAGGTGGCTCCCCGCTCCCATAATATTACAGGACCCAACATGGGGCCAGTATGCAGCTCATATGGGTCCCAATATTATAATGGACGTGCAGTTTGTAAGTGAGCCCACCGCTCCGATATTATGCTAATGTTTTCCGTATTCACTGCTCCACGAGTTTCGGAAGTGGTTCATAAAATTATAGGGCCTATATATATATATATATATATATATATATATATATATATATATATATATATATATATATATATATATATGCAGTGCAGCAGTGGCGCTTTTCATGTTCTGTAGGCCTACTTTAATTTTGTAGGCCCTATAAACAGTCTCATGGTCACTTGCCTTTGAATAACGACAAACCTTTTGGCTTTGATGGACTTTGTTAAATTTAATTGAGGGAACGACAGCAACGTGACTAATACCGACAAATTATTGCGTATTAAGTAGGCCTATTTTTTACGACGTAGCCTAGGCCTGCTATACACCAGCGTCATGAATTGATGTCTCGAAACAGATACATATATAGGCCTACATGCATATATAATTATATATTGATGTCTCGTTCATATACATTTACATGTATATATTGATGTCTCGTTCTCGGTCTTGACAACCAATAGGTCTATTAGGTTGTCAAGACTGAGAAGGAGACATCAATATAGACTAGGCCTATATCTGTTTCGAGACGAATACTGAGACTCGAGACCATAAGTAAAGCGAGATTAAAGTAAGGACGTCGAATGCATTCGGTCGGCAGCTTCTAAGTTGGACATAATAAAATCTGAAGGCTGTTAACATGAAAGTGAGTATAGGCCTAAGCATGGGCGTCCACAGGAATTTTTTAGGTGGCGCAAACTTTTAAATAATTGTCACATGGTCTAAATTTAATGGGTGGCAGTTTGAATTTCTATATTATCACGAGAGAATCCTATAGCCTACCTATACCTTATGTAGTTTTTTATGCAGCCAAAGAAAAATAAATAGCTCCAACTTGTAGATCGCACCGGTAATAACGTTGAAAATCGCGTTGTAACAATCACAACCAAATAATCTAAATTTATGTGCAACTATGCTAAAAATTCAAGGGGACGCACTTGCGCCCCCTTGCGCCCCGCAGCGAACGCCCATGGGCCTAACTTCACCTAACTTACCTAAGGAACATTAGAACAATAATATTATTACGATGATGTATTATACTGTATAGGGACTCTACTTCATAGTCAAATACAACACTCAATACAGACTAGCTTATTATACACAATAGGCCTATAAAGTACCAGCAGTATACATTTTTATGAGGCTAACTCATATTAAATCAACCTATACTCCTATTGCCATTGCTTATGGAGACAGCTACCAGAGTGTATGAGCGCATTATGTTTAGGTTTTTTTGCTTTCGAAATTCGGATGGGACTAGACTAGGGCCTATATATACTTAGGCCTTTAGGCCTACCAGATGCACGACTCACCAAAAAGCAACAAATTCCGAATTAGCCTATGACAAACAGTAAATCAATTGCTAGCAAACTTTTATGAATTTCAACGCTTGAAAGTCTCACAATCCCAAAACGTCATGACACATGACCTGTGATAAAAATCGAAGGTCAACCCATTTAGGCGCGGGTCTAGATTATCACCCCAATTATACCAGTTCCAGCGATAATGGGGAGCACACAGATCGGGCCACACACACACACACACACACACACACACACACACACACACACACACGCACACACACACACACACACACACACACAAGCCCGTACTCTATTACCGACATTATGACATCGGCTGCATGATCGGCAGTGCATGGTACGTGGAAAGACAGTAATTTGGGAATTAGCACTCGTGGCTACTGCTATAGCTATACGTAGCTAACTACACACGAACACACACACGCACGCGCGCACATCCACACCCACACACACACACACGCACGCACACGCACACACTCTCTCGCACATACAGACAAGCATCAAGTCAAGTCATTGAAGGCCAGATTAATTTTCTGAGGCCCATATTTAGTAGAGCACATCCCTTCTCTGTGTTGCACAACTTGTACGGTCTCTACCCTGACAATATTATATCGAAGTCTCTCTGGACTCTGAAGCGAGTGAGAGGGTGGGGGATGCCCGGATGCCCGAAAGTGAATGAAACATAATTATAATGGGTGCCGTTATAAGTAAGCCTATAACCATTACACCTAGACCTATCCGTTACACTTAGCCTACGTAGGCCTACATAGGCCCATAGATGTAAAAAACGATGGAAACAGAATAAAAAACGGTAAAAAACGACGTTTTTTTCGAAATAATAAAAAACGACAAAAAAACGATAAAAAACGGAAACGGAAAATAATTTGACTTTGCTGCATCTAAAACCGCATTTTAACCTTGAAAACCTTGATTAGGAACCTACTACACTGAGTCTATCTCTTAAATGATGATGTTAAACGAAGAAATAATGACTTTAGTTAGCTGAATCCTTGAGAGTTTGCGGGAAACATAAAAAATATCAGAAAAAATTAAAATTTAAGAAAATAATAACAGAAATAAATGAATAAATAAAGACAAAGAAATAATAAAAAAACGATAAAAAACGATGGGGAAAATAAAAAACGACGTTTTTTGGGAGCGAATAAAAAACGGAAAAAAACGTTTTTTACAACTATGCATAGGCCTATGCCCAACCTACTATCGATCAAAATACATTACCCGAATTATAAAGTTTATTTCGGTAGGCCAATGCTTTGTCAATTCAGAAGAAGGAGCCAGTAGGGCCTACGACCCTACGTGGACTCTTGGAACAAGCACAGCGACGAAGGGAGCCCGTTTCAAAGCTAGGGGGCCGAGGGGCCAACAACCGAGGATCGTATCGTATCGTATTAAAACATTTATGAAGCGCCTCTACTAGGGTGAACCGTTCAGAGGCGCTCCCAGTGCGCAAGGCCACGAGAGAAGAACTAAGTTTTGAAGAAAGAAAATGAGGAGGAGGGATGTGCGATTCTGTTTGGTAGCTAGCCTCAGGGTGAGAATTGCCGGAGGGGTTGGGGGGGTTCAACCCCCCAGTCTTTTTTAGAGCCCCATGTTAAAGTATGTTTTTCATACCCCAATTTCAAGTTTATCATAGGCCAACTCCCCCAGTTATTTTTCCACAATTCTCATACTGGCTAGCCTACTAGCTGTGCCGGCAAAAATGGACGATGATCGAGCACTCGCAGTGACACACTGCGGAGAGAATGACTCGAGCCAGTTCACTGGTCTGAGTAGGGCAGCAGAGGTCCTGCAGGTTTCGAAGATTGACCGGAGTAAGACCCAACAAAGACCGCCAGACCAAGGCGATGATCCGATAGGTCAGACAGCTATGAGATCCGCTGCCTGAGGGGAGCCATGGTGAAGCACAGCCAGCAGATTAATTGAGAGATTAGATTGACCATTATAGCCTATAATTATAAAGACCTAGCCTACATGAGTTCTAGGCCTATGCAACTAAAGAGTGTAGGCTCTTGGAGTAAATGAAGTCATTTGATTTCTAAAAGCTCATCGTCGGTAGGCTAGGCCAACACGAGGACTTAAGAAAAAAAGAACAAGAAGGAGAATCTTCTTAGATCTGGCCATTTTCATGTAGACAGTGGATCCCATATTATGATTAAAATGTTTGATGTTTGATTCTATTGTAATTGCATAGTAGCCTATGGTGAATTATTTTGTGATTGTACACTCTCAAATTCTTCTGATTCGATCGATGTCACCGCAGTGCGTTTGCAGACAAGTCTGCTGAGGTTCAATGAGGCGCTTGCATAACTTACTTATTATTATTTTCTGTTGCATCTGTAATATATATTCCTTGTATCTATAGCAAGGAATCTATGGATCATTGGTCCTTGCATGAATCTATAGCAACAGCGCTCGTTCGTTCCTATGTTTTTAAATTTAATTTATAAATTTTCCATAAAATGTGTGCCCAATTTGTTTACAATTATCAGAGTGGTTTATTAATCTGAATACTACATCAGTATGTTCATATTTACTTAGTTTATTATATGGTTTGGTTAGTCAGTAGAAAACGCTCGTAATCGTAATGTCTAAACTTCTAAAGCGCTACTATAGTCAAGCGCGGAGCACCAGCTTATTCAATAGCGCTGCGTTTCGTCAAAAGAGTTGTTCGTAAGAGTAGTCCAAAGGTGGTCCGAGTCGAGTTACCATGGGATCAGAGGAAGTTACCATAGGATCAGAGCGCTAGATAATTAGTAATTGAGTTGAGTTAATAATGATAATATTGACCGGTTAACTCTTAACTGGTTTTTTTGTGCAATTTGTTCTTTAAATTTAGTATCGTACTTAGCGGCTTTTCCCGTTCGATTCACTTTGATTACACGCGTTTCACTGGATTTTTTAAAGACAAAGGCCACCATTCTCACCGAACTTTCTCTCGTCCACACTATATGCTCAATTGCTTATGGATATTCTTGTTGCCATAATGTTATTATGATCAAGTCCCATAGTTGCCTCTGATTAAAGTTTTAGGTCAAGTGTAGTTGACATAGCTTATTAATTCTGATGCTATAAGGCATCGCATCAAGGACAAATATAGAATCCTTGGCATCGCATTTGCTCATTTTATAGTCTATGGCAAATCTTGCTGGTCCCTTATCTAGGTCAGGTCAGTTATCCCAGTAGTTATTTTATAGGCGAGTGCAGCTATAATATCAGATGGTTTCATGTTACTCCCTGCTTGAATTAGGCAAGCCTAATTATCATAATTACCTTGATCCATTTGGAAACTCCACCTTTGCCTTGCAGATCGTGTAAATAGAATGCAAATTTGCTCTGTGACCGAAGGAATACATATATCTATATAGCTGGCGTTAGTTGCAAGCATGTAGATGCATGCGTGCGGAGTGAATGCAGGATTAGCGAGCTTTGGAACTGCTTTGTCTGGTAACTTTGTGTGAAATTGATTTCAAAATTTTTGACTATAATGATTTTATTTAACTTGATGTGATGTACAAAAACAGGTACTATTGGAAATATTTTTTTTCTGTCTAGACTAAAGTGACAGATCGCTAATACATTTGCCTTTCACCTCCACTTATAGGGTTTTAATCGAAGTGCACGTGAATTTGGCAACTTATCCTCGAAGCATTAGAACGCATAACGAATTGTTGTCTACTAGTTAGGTTGTGGTTGTCATGTTTCTGCCTGAGTTGAAAGATCTCCCAACCATTAGACAATACTTGTTAAGACATTTTATTGATATGAAATGAGTAATTGTCATAAATGTTATTTAGCTATGTGAAGATTATTCAGGTCTGATGCTAACCAGCAAATTTGGTTAACTTCAAGGCAAGGGAAGCAGAAGCAATCTCATATATTACAATCCTTTTTAATCAATTTTTATTATGAAGAAAAATGTGTAGAGTGCTTAAGAATGTATGCTTGTTTACATTAAATGCAGGTGTGCTTACAAGTACTCCTTACATACTGGAATTGAAGTTTATTTGAATTGATGTACAAATATGCCAAAAGCTATCCACAAACTCTACACCCTTTCTTGTTTAGAACATGAATTCATAAAGAATTACCAGACTGCTATGGTACTCATATTTGCATGCATCTCAGAAGACTATATTTTATTGTTGACATCCAATTCAAGTTTGTATTATTATTATTATTGGTATTACATGTATATTGATATTGTCTTATATTGATATTACTAATTATTATTTGCTCAAGGTACATTGATCCTTTTGAACAAATAAAGCTTGGGAGAAATCAAATGTCTGGATTGGCAAAACCTCATATGGCAGCCTGGGAAAGGTCCAGCATGGCTGAGAACCACATATTTGGTGACTTGCAAAAGTTAACAAAATTTAATGTTACTTACTAGTTAGTGGATTTGAAATGTATTGTGAGGAAGCTTTTCCGGAGTGTCATATTATTAGATCTGCCAATGAAGTTGTTATTTAAAGAGCTTTACCCTATCTTAAGAATCCTTTTCGATGATGCGCTCAGTTGCAGAGCACTTCACTTAAATTTCTCTTATTCACCATATTTGCAGACATAATGAAATGCTGAAGCAGGGAACCATACCGACTGTACTTCAAGATACCAATCTGCATGGTTCTCTGAACCATTCCGGTCCACCGCTTCCTTCATGGCCAATTGCCAACAACAATGGGGTGCAGATGAACTGGGGACAAACAGCAGCAGCAGTAGCAGGGAACCACCATCAGCCGGGAACCAGGGACTTTGGCAAAGATTTTCGTATTCTTCCTGCCATCCAGAATATGAATAACAATGCTATCCTGGAACAATCGAACGCGGGGGAATTGGACAGCAGCATAGAAATGGGAACAAAGTTGAATCCCGGGCGAAGGATAGAATACCTGGAGAAGAGCATCCAGTTCTTGAAAGCACAGCATCAGGAGTTGGTGACGAGTTTACATGAGGAAGTTGACAGCCTACAGAGGAAAAACAAAGGTCAGGAAATTCAGGAAGAATCTTTCCTTAAGTATAAGTACTGTTGTTTTATGACTCACTTTAAGGTCAGCCCTCTCTTGTGCTCTTCTTATCTATCTAATCTCATTAAAAATGAGTTGAAGTGCTTTTCTAATCTATCTAATCTCATTAGAACTATTCTTATCCTCTTGATATAATTTATGTCAAAGCATAGTCCATGGTGGTAATTTATTTCATAAATTGTTTGGCTAATCACTTATTCGGTATCTGTTTTCTAAACAGTAGTTGTTATTGTAATTGCAAGATTTCTAGAATGCATGACAACCAAATGCCAGGCTCAACCAGACTGTTCACTTTGAAGGTCTGATTTCTAGAGAAAACCTGTTGAGCTGACTGCAGGGTGTTTCACTGCTGAAGAATTATCTTGAAGTAGTGCTATACCAATGACCTTTTACAGTAGTCACCTTTACTCTGTTTACGAATCCTTGAATATGAAGATAGATTTGCAGCATCGTTAGGGCCTACTGTTGGTTTGAGCACACATTTTGTAGAGGGGGATTCTCCAAGTTTGATATTAGTTGATGTAGAGATCCTGACCAGTGAGCAGGTCCACATGTTGTTCAGCACCATTGATTCATTCATTCATTCATTCATTCATTCATTCATTCATTCGGACATTTATATAGCGCTCCTTCAAGTAGAAAACTACTCAGAGGCGCTCCCGACTCCAGCGCGCCCAAAAAGAAAAGTTTGATTGATGCGTTGTGTTTTGATAGGGAATCGATAAATACTGATATAATAATTGCTTCTTATGTTGTAGTGTGTGGTAGGCTTGTAATAAATAAATTGGTTAATAATAGCAAAACATGTATGATAATTACTGTTACGGTCTTTGTTGTCGTAGAGCTTCAATTCTGTATCGTGATGATGCAACAAAATACGCAGACAGGCAAAGAACAAGACAAAAGAAGAGACCACTTATCAACAAAACGACAAATAACAAGTATGTTGGAGTGTTAGCATGTGGCGTCCTAGCAGTCATTTTGAACAATAAAATGAATTAGGAATCGGTACTTAGCCATGATGGCAGGATTAAACCCAAGGTGTTTCAGAAATGGAGAGAAACTCCAATAAGCACATTTCTGAGAGCATCTTATTGACACTAAAATAAATTAGTTTAATTTATTGTAGCATATTATTGTCTTATTGTGTTAATTATGTATCGTAGTAATTTACAGTTTAGCAGTTCGTGAACATTAGAATTAATTTATGCACTCATTAGCAGTTTGTTTACTGATTAGCACATACATGTAAATGAGTTGAGGTTGTGGTTATTATGTTGCTGACAGAGTCTACTCAAGGTGCTGGTCAATCTGGTGTCATCATTCAGCAAAGCACAAATCTGGCAGCTGATGAATTGAGTTCAGGTCGTCAGGAGGAAGATGGCGCCACAAGATCAGATCTTGCTTGCGATGGAACTCCAAGAACTGCTGAAACTGCTTCCCAGTTTCAAGGTCATACTTTAAACTTTGGCTTATTGAGTATTTTAATATTCCGAATTATTATTGTTAATCAAACGTTATTAGAAATTGTTATATTGGCATGAACAGCCTTTGAATATGGCATGCTCTACCATCAGCTGAGTGTCAGTTGGTGAGTGTCATGTAATTTTCAGGTATGAGTCTTTCGTCTGTACCATGGATTTTGCAAAAGGATCTGCCTGAATAAATTGCAAACCGTGAGAAAAGACGTAAGGAACAACTGATGTTTGATGACTTGTACAAATGTTTGCTGTAACGATTTTTTCCACTGAATTATAAAGAGGTCAATGTAGCTGACTGAGCAGGGTTAAGGAGCCTGTATGAGAAGATTCACATCAAAGGCAGGCGTATATTAAGCTGGGAATTTTGCATGCTGTGAGCAACTTGACTTCAAGATTTTAGCTACCTGCATGTTAATTCATGTTCATGTTATAGCATGTAATGTTTTAATATGGAGTTAGCATAATCAGTGGTAGAGCAGACAAAATGAGTTAAAGAGTTTGCAAGAGAAGATTCACACTGCATCTTGTGAACTGGGAATTTGTGATGCTCTGAACAACTTGACTTCAAGTTCTGATTTTCCTGCAAACACAGATTTGGCATATTTGATGTAGGAGCAACTACTAAGGTAGGCTTTGGTCTGTGACATGTCTTTGATAAGATTAGACCTTATCTGACATATTGCCC
Organism: Lumbricus rubellus; assembly: GCA_945859605.1. Lineage (NCBI taxonomy): Eukaryota > Metazoa > Annelida > Clitellata > Crassiclitellata > Lumbricidae > Lumbricus > Lumbricus rubellus. The sequence goes on along the minus strand of OX243812.1, from coordinate 20,478,496 downwards.
TGATAATAGAAGCAATTATTGATTACTCTTATGTTGGCTCAAAAATTATAATTATTTTTATTGCATATTATCAATGTGAAATGTATATTAGAGTTGCTTTCTTCTGAATTAATTTAAGGTTCTGACAAATTGGAGGAATTGAAGCTGTTGTTTCTCGAGGAGGAAATCAAGGACCTGCGAAAGGCGCTCGACTGTGAACGAAAGCAGAACCAGTATCTGACTGAGCTCTTGCGAAAAGCTCAGCAGGATAGAGATGTCGCTTCCACGGCTGCTGCTGTTGCTGCTGGGGCTCTTTCAGCCTCCGAGAATCTGTAAGTCTTTGACATCATTTAATTATGTGGGGCCTTGTATTGTAGTCAAACGCCAACATCCCCAAGTCATGAACAGTATTGTTGAATCAAGTCCCCAGTTGAAGACTGCAATGCATAATTCGCTTCACGGGTTAGTGTCTGAATACATTTGGTACTATACTACTGCTCTGAAACTCATTCCTTTGCATCCAGGCTGCAACTTAGGTTGCTTTAATAGAAAACCGACTTTCGTGTGCCAAGGATGAGGATACGCTTCGGCGATCGTGCATTCTCGGTTGCTAATCACCGATGCTGGAACAGTCTTCGACCGGACATCAGATTAACTTGAATTGTGTTACTTTTACCTATATATAGTACTTTATCTTACAGTACTTAGCTTACTAATTTCTTTACCTTACTTTATCATAATACATTACCTATCTTACTTTGCCTTGTCTTCTTAGCATTGGCTGACCCTGCATTGCATGGCCTTATTGACTATGTGCTACTCCACTTTAAGTTACCGGATCTTACCATAAATTGTTTCCTGTGCAGAATGGGTAAGGCAGATACTCGTGGCGCCGGTGAGGCAAGTGAATCAAGTCAGGCTTCAAGAGGCGGAATGTCTGAGGCTGTCCTGCCATTCGGGGCGACACTGAACCCTCTGTTAGTCCATCTCCCGTCTCAGCCCGCCCGACCTCCGACGCTTCGAGAGTGTCAGGTCATAGCACGACATCTGCAGCTCATCAACAACAGACAGGCACACGAGGTACGGTAGTAGTCAGGGATTTGTGTCCACTCCATCTTATTATTCCTGAGTCTCTTCTTTTCTATTCTAGGATTTAAACAATCTAGCTTGAACTACAAGTGCTTTTCAAGTTACACGTGCTTAATCAGAGCGCTCAGTCAGTTACCTCAAGCTAATAAAGACATGCTTGAGAACTGCAGTGCTCAATGAAAGAATGTCCGGGCCATCTTATTCTCATTATTATCACCCTTTTCTTAATTTGACTTCTCTCCATCCAAATCAACTTCTCTGTTGCTGCCTTTTTATTTTCTTCCTCCTCTTCCAACCACTCCATCTCTTTTGTTTCTGTGTTTTCCCGTCCTTCTCCTATTCTCTTTCACTTATTGTTCATCTTTTCCTATTTTCCTTCTACACCGTGATTCAATAAAAACTAAGCCAAATTGTTTTTCATATATCTCCAATGCCTGATAACATATCATCCTAATATTTTCCAAATAGTTCGAGAATTGGACCAAGAATATGATTCCAAAGTTTCATGAGATAAAGTTGAAAGGATAAAAAGATATGAATATTTAAACTTCATATGCCGAAATTGCAGTTTACAAGCAATTTTCGGTCAGATTCAATCAAATGTTTCCTTATTATCTCCAATGCCTGATGATTAATCATTCTAAATTTTTCAAGATATGTAGTGAATTGAACTAACACTATGACCCTGACAGTATGGTTTGATTATATATTTAATTAAATAACATGCTCAAAATGTCCTCCTCCTGCTTGCACGCAAACCTGGAGGCGCTGGCGCCATGCATTTGCAACAGCATTGTCGATTATCCTCTGGTCCAGGTCATCCCACACTTCCAATAGTCGTTGCTTCAGATCGTTTATATCAATGTTATCATGGATAGTTGTCTGCTAGACTCGGTCTTGCATCATGCATGCTCCAAACTTTATAGTCGACAGAAGTCAAATCTGGGTTGTTCGGAGGCCATAATGTGGGAGAAACGAAGTCTGGCGTCTCTCTTGTCAGCATTTCGATGGTTTCCTTGGCTCTGTGGACTGGCGCTGTTCTGTTGAAAAAGAAGACAGCCTTCTGGAGCTATAGAGTTCTGATAACAGGTGGAAGATGTTGTGACAGCAGAACATTGCGATAATATACTCCGTTAATTTTACTCCAGGGCCCCTGAAGTCCAAAATTGGGAACTATCAAGCATCGAAACCAGAACGAACACCATAACAGACTTGCTGAAAACTGACATTTCTGAAGATGTTGTTTAAATATTCATATCTTTCTATCCGTTCAAATTTATGACATGATATTTTGGAATCCTATTTTTGGTTCAATTCTTTAAATATCTGGAAAATTTTATTATGATTAATTATCAGGCATTGGAGATATAAGAAAAACAGTTTAGCTTACGTTTTTATTGAATCTCACAGAAAATTGTAAACTGCAATTTCGGCATATGCAGTTTGAATATTCATATCTTTTTATCCGTTCAACTTTATCTCATGACATTTTGGATTCGTATTTTTGGTCCAATTCTCTAAATAATTGGAAAATTTTAGCGTGATATATTTTCAGGCAATAGAGATATATGAAAAAGAGTTTGGCTTAGTTTTTATTGAATCACGGTGTAGTACTTCTATTTTTCCTACTCTTGCAACTGCTTCTTTTCTCCTCATCTTAACCCTCTCCTCCTCCTCCTCTTCCTTCCCATCCTACTTTCCTTCTTCTGTTGTCCTACTTCCTCGCTTAATGCCTCCTTTATTACATGTACACAAAATAGATTATAAATTGTACACTACGATACATTACAATACTTTTTCATGCATGCAACCATTTCCTTTCTCAGCTCAACCAGCTCAAAACTGATCTCCGCGATGTTCTCTACTCTCACAAGTGGACGCCCGATGCCTATCTCCTCGCTCGAGCATACGTTGCCGATGACGACGCAGCCGAAGCATCCCAGCATCCTCAGCGAAGTCTTCCAAGAATCCCGATGAGGCACTCGACCAAAAAACTGCAAGTGCAATTTTTGAGTTCATTATAGATGTCTGTATAATGTATAAATTGTATAAGATACATAAACATGTGGGCTCTTCCATTTTGAGATTCTAATAATAACCATTGCATAGTTGTTCAGAAAACATTCATATTCATAAATGCATTTTTTCTGTCATATTATTCTGTATTTATGAAATATGTGTTTGCTCATGAGCTAAAACAGGGTTCAATGAAATGGTTTGACATTGAGCTGAGTGCTTGGTTTCTAGCTTTGAGCGTCTGCACGCTATCATTGCTCTCCGAAGTCTATTGCAGCATTCAGACTTCTAGCAAGTTCTCATTCATGTTTTGCCTACTGCCATTGATGATGAGATATTGGCATTGCACAAAAGCATAAATAATAGTTATATGTTGTCTGCTTATTATAGATTGTAGTAAAGTTCTATAAGCTAGGGCACCAGGCATATACGATTACCAGTATACTGTGTCCTATCAGACATGTTGGGCAGCACAGAATAATTTTTACTATCTAATGCATAATGTAAGTTGACATTACTGAAAATTCCTGTTATGCAGTCAACATTTCAATGAAGGTTGCACAGGTTGCTTTGCTAGGTGAGCACTTAACCCGATGGAAGAATGTTGAAACTACTTGCCTACCTATTACAAGGTTGTTGCCTTGCTGGGCTGCTGCAGTCACATTTACATTTGTGCTTCTGCCAATATATCCTTCAATCCCATGACCACACACACATTTGACAGCCTTAGTGTTTTCTAGAGGTGTGTAATAAATGTTTGATTACATTTGTTTACCTCATCATGCCTAAGCTTCCTGAGTCTAACTTACCTATTACTTAATAATGACTAATTCTTTCATTTCTAGGCCAGATTCGGCCTACGCAGCGCAAGAGTCTGTCACACTTCCCCCGTTGAAGACGATTGTCGGAAACCAGGCCATCGAACGCCAGAAACGCACGCAGTGCCTACAGAAGACAAAATCAGCCAAGCATTTACCTTAAACACCTTCCTCTCTGCTCTCTCTCTTCTCTCTTTTATCATCCTCTTTCACTCATCAAATTGCTGCTCTCTTGGAGCAACGTGTAACTTGTAAATTTGCGATGTTTGTCAGCGCGTATCGTTGTGTATTTTTCTACGCTGCACTTAAACACTGTGTGCCAAATGTTTTCAGCGAAAAAACCATAAATGTCTCACTAGATTTTGAAGTAATATTGTACAATCTTACCAGTGACTGGAATCGGCTTTGTTGTGCTGTTTTTGAGATCCATCTTTGATGGAAAAAAATGATGAAATAATTAATTTAAATCATAAAATCAGACCATTAGTTATACTTGTGTGTCTTTAGAATTTTCATCAATAATTCATAATTCTTTAGAAAATTAAGCTACTGAATTGACAAGGAAATCTTAAGCTCACACCATTATAACAACAATAATTCTTTATCAACAGAAACAACTACACTCTCTAAAGGTACTTAATTGGAAGGTGCCATAAAAATTAATTAAAGCTTACTTTACTTTTACTTTATGAGGTAATATTAAAATATGTTATTATATCTGAGGTTCGACTGGAATCTTATTAGAATTATCACAGGAAACAAGTCAAGGTCATACTGAGAGAGTGAGAGATGTAGATAGACAGACAGAATCAGAGAGAGAGATATAGAGACGGACAGAGACAGACAGACAGAATCAGAGATAGACACAGAGAGAGACAGAACTGAGAAAGAGAGAGAGAAAGAGCGAGAGAGAGAGAGAGAGAGAGAGAGAGACATACTGCATCTGCGATCACTCCCTGAAGTGCACAGGGATTGTTGACCTGCTGGGAACAACTCTGGCTGTCAGCTTAAATGCCAGTGTCAGCTTATCACGGATTAATCAAATCACTGGCTATATATATATTCAACTTCTTCTGCTCGGACTTCCTCATGTCGCGTAATTTAAAGACGTGCAAAGGCGTTTCATCCGGATTAGCCAAGGTGTGTGTTTGGATTAATAAGACAACAGGGGTTCAACTATACATTCAACGCCAGGTTGCATATCCGTGCATGCAGATGACAGTCGACAAGAAACAGCAGACGACACTCTGAGAGCAGCAGACGAATCTTTTATAATTATTTTATAGAAAGGGGAAGCACGACTTGCAGACTTTCATTCGCTACTGTAAGTTTGCAGTCTATAAAAGAGATGACTTTATGACAACATATCTAGGCGTACGATATCAAACCATATCTGACGCGTAGGCCTACGTGACCATAATTATAATTTATTATAGCTAGGTTACTACGTGTGTGCGTGTGTTACAATTCGTATAGGTATATAGGCCTATAATATAGCTTTAGGGCCTACCGTAACAATAAGTATAGGCCCTACCGTCTACCTCGACTCTACTAATTTTAAATGATTTCATGCTACGAACCTCAAGACCAAGACTTTTGGGCTCAAGACTAAGACTTTGAACCTCAAGACCAAGACTTTGGGCTCAAGACCAAGACTTTGAACCTCAAGACCAAGACTTTGAACCTCAAGACCAAGACTTTGGGCTCAAGACCAAGACTTTGAACCTCAAGACCAAGACTTTTGGGCTCAAGACTTTGAACCTCAAGACCAAGACCATTACTTTGAACCTCAAGTCCAAGACTTTTGGGCTCAAGACCAAGACTTTGAACCTCAAGACCAAGACTTTTGGGCTCAAACCTCAAGACCCTGACTTTTGGGCTCAAGACCAAAACTTCTAAAAACGATCGAAATGGAGCGCACTCGATACCCAGACCTTAATTGGTCTCCAGGACAACAAAACTGTATGTCAGTCCCTATGGCTAAATTTTCGTTATTATGCTATAATAATTTTCTGTAGGACGAAGACAGCCGTCTTGTTCTTCATCATGAGAACAATTCGCTTTTGGGGTGTCCTGGCAACTGCTGGATTCAGGTAGGCCCTAAAGGAGATAGGCCTATTAAAAATTCCAACGAATTTCTTTGCAGGTCATTCGGCAACTATAGCCTAGGCTATGCCTATAATAGGCCTAATAATTTTTTAGTAAAGAGTAAAATACGCTGGTCAAATAGGCCACTAGGCTATAGCCGACAGATTGCAATATGCTGTTCAACGGTAGGCCTAGTTTTAGTGATAGTCTTTACTATTCTGTTGTAGCCTATGATAATTATTGTGCTTTTATCCAATAATATTTTAAGAAACTGCCTATATGTGATCATGTAGCCTGATGTAGACCTAGATTAGGTCACGTTGAAGTCATTATTTTAGTGAATATCCATGCACTGTTTGCAATGAATGTTTTCTCTAATGTGCAGTTGTTTAGGCCTAATGCCGGATTTTCGCAAAAGGAAAAGCGAAGACAACCCGAATAAGTCTAACACTCAAATCATTGTCGAACGCGGATCCTTGACGTCCCTGCAGTCGATTGATCTGTGGTCTCTGAGTCGCTTCTCAGCTGCCTGCATGCTGTGGAAGAGGGTCTGCTGTTCCAACACTGAACCTTCGAAGATCGTGTTGGGCGATGTGACGCGCAAGAAGCAGACGATTCTGGTGACTGGAGGAGCGGGTTTCTTGGGTCAACACATCGTTCGACTTCTGGAAGAGAACGCGGAAAACGTGGCGGAGATTCGAATCTTCGACTCACGACCATACAGAAACAACCTTGGTTAGTAGCCTAACTATATTGCGTTAATAGGCTATAATTCTGTTAATAGTACGGATAAAATTGTCATGAGGGATTATTTAGGATGCTACAGGTCAAACCAACCAACCCTCACGGCCTCACCCCACCCCCGAAAGAAAGAAATTCAGAATTTAATAAACTAATTTTGTGCACTTTGGGATAATTTCTTTTTGGAAACTCCATGGAAATAGAAACACTCCCAAAATTTTCTTCACTATAGGCTACGTACCGGTAGGCCTATAGGCCTTAATATCAGTCAGAATGCGAAATCATCCAAATAGATGCCGTAAGAATTCGATCGATACGAGGAAGCGAGCTGCAGCCCGAGTCACTTAATTGGTGGTGGTGGTGGTGGCGTGGTGGTGGCGGGGGTGGTGGCGGTGGTGGTGGCGGTGGTGGCGGCGGTGGTGGCGGCGGCGGAGGCTACTGAGTCTATGCCTAAAGTATTATATTGCATCTAACTGCAACCAGTCATCCCAATTACGACTCGCATATACATGTAATTATTGTCAAGGTCACTCAGAGGTCGTTCCCGTAAGAAGTGTAGTCGGAGATGTGAGAAAGCTTTCGGATGTACGAGATGCGATGGACGGTGTTGACTCCGTCATCCACACGGCTGGACTGGTCAGCTTCGGAACATTTCCAGATGTCGATGCCATGCAAGAGGTCAACGTCAAAGGTATAGGTCTACGATCTACTCAATCGGTAGAAGAGGAGGCTCGTCAGTAAGCTGGTGCCCAGCGCTTAACTTTCGACTGGCGCTTCAGATATTTGGAGTTTACAATTACGATTACAATTAACGTGAACAGACATTAATACATAATTTGGTACATAATAGAAACATTGGTCATTGGTACATAATAGGCATTTGCAAATGGGCATTGAAGCAAAGGCACATCATAGGCTAATTATAATTTTTTACACAGACATTAGGGGAAAACATATGATAACATATGATAAGTCAATAGCCTAACCTAATACCGGTAGTATAATTAGCTGCATTTCAATTATCCGCTGTCTATTAGTTTCTCCAATTAGGCTTACCTTAATTAGGTCCATGGGTAGAATGTGAATGTATGAACATTTTCAGTCTGAAACAGTGAGGAGTCAGCACTGTTCACACGGCCTTGACCCTTCAACTACAAACCGTGCAGCGTTAATAATAAGTAGGCTACTGTATCTAGGCCTATTAATAACACGGATTACGTTACGTTACAATAAGGTACGGCGAACGTGATACAGGCATGTGTGGAGCGTAACGTATCAACGCTCGTCCATACAAGCACAGTGGACGTTGTCATCGGCAAAGATGAGATCTTCAACGGAGATGAGTCGCTGGCCATTCCAAGGAAATTCCTCTTCCACGGATATCCACAGACAAAACATGCAGCCGAGGTCATGGTCAACGAAGCCAACGGGAGGATCCTCGCCAAGGGTAGACCCTATATGTTGCATACATAATTATATAGGGGCTCCGTTTTGAATGAGAGAATAAGTAAGTACGAAAGTAAGCGTAGGCAGATATTATGTGGTAAGCATGCGAATGGTTTTGGCCATTCCCAGGAAAGTATTTTAATCAAGAGGAGCAAACAGAACGCTGCTTCTCTACAAGACTTAGTGTTACGGTTGAGTGCAAAGTTTAGGCTATATAGCGTTTTGCTTTTCCACGACATTCTGCTCTATCCTCCATTTAATGTCTTTGTAGGCCTATATAGCTTAGGCCTACCATTTTTGGCATAAATCAAATGGGTCCTTTTTTGGAAGTTGGTCCGACCGGTTCCGTATACGTTGTATCCTATATAAATAAATTATGTCCTATAGGTCCACTCGCCTGATGACTTGTTCGATACGTACGACGTAGCCTATATAAAAAGTGGTTTTAGGCTATTTATAGAGCCTATAAGTAGGCCAATATAATAAAATTATTATATATACGTAGGCCTATAAAAATGGTGCTGGTAGTTTAAAAGATCGAGCAAGTAATGATCAATTAGTCAGCCAACTCGATCACCCTTCCACAGGCCACTGGATGCATGCTGCAGTTAAACTGGTCAAAATATTAATGGGCTATGCAATGCATACATGCCACACATAGCCTACATACATGCATGCCAAGGACTGCATGCATATACAATACATACACAATTAATTGACTGTCGACAGGAAACGGAAGTCGCCTGCACACGGTCTGCCTTCGACCGAACGTCATGTATGGCGAGGGCGACCCATACTACGTCATCAACGGACTGAAATCAGCGAAGCAGAACGACGGAATCCTCGTGCGCATCGGTGACGGTTCGGCCAAATTCCAGCAGGCGTACGTAGGCAACGTCGCCTGGGCGCACCTGTGTGCCGTGCGCGCCCTCCAGCTGGACCCGGGTCTCGGAGGCCGTAACTTCTTCGTGACGGATGACACTCCGCTGATGAACACGTTCACGTTCATGAAGCCATTCCTTCGGAGTCGTGGGTTCGATCTGTCCGACAACTCCATTCCATACGGACTCGTCTACGTAGTCTACTTCTGGATCGACTGGATTCTGTGGGCTCTGAGACCCATCTGGAAGGTCAACCTCGAAGTTGCGTTGCCCAGCGTCGTCTACGTCAACCATACGCTTTATTTCAATCGCAGGAATGCCGAGGAGGATCTCAGATACAAACCACTCTACGGATATCAGACGTCGCTTGCCAAGTCGCTCGAGTTCTATAAAAGAGTTCCTCTCAATAAAATTAAGTAACAGGCCTAGGTGACTTATGAGAAGGGTTGTTCAAAAGAAGGAACTGCATGAATTCTTATATAGGCCACTGTTTGATCATTGCCATTTGGTTTCATCAACAGCAAAGCCAGAGAAGTGTTCGGCATTTTATGGACATTTTTGTTTTGGTAATACATGACCAATGGCACAATTCTTATATTGCTTTTCTGCTTTTAAGAGCAGAGTGCCTAATAAAGGCATTTGTCTCATCTCCGGTTTCCTTGAAAGATGCAGTTACGGTTTTAACATCATCTGCAGCAGCTGCAAATAAGTCAACATTTTGTCTTGCTGATTAACGTTGGGTTGAAGCAACATGTAGGCTATTATTATTGCTCAGAATGTCACAAATATATGTGCAAGAATAGCACAAATAGCATTAAATAGCTAGGCTTCTAGCTTCAACTGCTCTTCCAACATTTCACTCTTCCTCAGCAACATCGTCTATAATCAATGTTTTTGGATAATCTAAACATCTCTGGGAAAAGTTCTCCCCCAGGAATGACATTCCCGGAGAGAAAAATCTTGAGGTGTTGTTCACAGGTAGGCCTACGTACGTCCCTGTTCACCGGTACCATTTTCCTTTCCAGAAAAACGCTACATACGTGTATATTACAACCTCCAGAAAGTGAAAGGGTGTCGTCAGTAATAGAAGGCTCTGGTGTCGTCGGTATACGGAGTCCAGGTTCAGTGGTAACCGTCCGCCCCGAACGGCCGTTTTTCCCGACAGAGGGCTTCAACACTGGTCCCGCCCCCGAAACCTGAATCCCCAAAATGGAGAGTGTGGAGGAAGAGAGCGAAATGGAGGGTGTGGAGGAAGAGAGCGAAATGGAGGGTGTGGAGGAAGAGAGCGAAATGGAGGGTGTGGAGGAAGAGAGCGAAATGGAGGGTGTGGAGGAAGAGAGCGAAATGGAGGGTGTGGAGGAAGAGAGCGAAATGGAGGGTAAGGAGGAAGAGAGCGAAATGGAGGGTGTGGAGGAAGAGAGCGAAATGGAGGGTGTGGAGGAAGAGAGCGAAATGGAGGGTGTGGAGGAAGAGAGCGAAATGGAGGGTAAGGAGGAAGAGAGCGAAATGGAGGGTGTGGAGGAAGAGGGCGAAATGGAGGGTGTGGAGGAAGAGAGCGAAATGGAGGGTATGGAGGAAGAGAGCGAAATGGAGGGTAAGGAGGAAGATCGAGGGCGAAATGGAGGGTGTGGAGGAAGAGAAAATGGAGGGTGTGGAGGAAGAGAGCGAAATGGAGGGTGTGGAGGAAGAGGGCGAAATGGAGGGTAAGGAGGAAGAGAGCGAAATGGAGGGTGTGGAGGAAGAGGGCGAAATGGAGGGTGTGGAGGAAGAGAGCGAAATGGAGGGTATGGAGGAAGAGAGCGAAATGGAGGGTAAGGAGGAAGATCGAGGGCGAAATGGAGGGTGTGGAGGAAGAGAGCGAAATGGAGGGTGTGGAGGAAGAGAGCGAAATGGAGGGTGTGGAGGAAGAGAGCGAAATGGAGGGTGTGGAGGAAGAGAGCGAAATGGAGGGTGTGGAGGAAGAGAACGAAATGGAGGGTGTGGAGGAAGAGAGCGAAATGGAGGGTGTGGAGGAAGAGAGCGAAATGGAGGGTGTGGAGGAAGAGAACGAAATGGAGGGTGTGGAGGAAGAGAGGCAAAATGGAGGGTGTGGAGGAAGAGAGCGAAATGGAGGGTGTGGAGGAAGAGGGCGAAATGGAGGGTGTGGAGGAAGAGAGCGAAATGGAGGGTGTGGAGGAAGAGAGCGAAATGGAGGGTGTGGAGGAAGAGAGCGAAATGGAGGGTGTGGAGGAAGAGAGCGAAATGGAGGGTGTGGAGGAAGAGAGCGAAATGGAGGGTGTGGAGGAAGAGAGCGAAATGGAGGGTGTGGAGGAAGAGAGCGAAATGGAGGGTGTGGAGGAAGAGAGCGAAATGGAGGGTGTGGAGGAAGAGAGCGAAATGGAGGGTGTGGAGGAAGAGAGCGAAATGGAGGGTGTGGAGGAAGAGAGCGAAATGGAGGGTAAGGAGGAAGAGAGCGAAATGGAGGGTGTGGAGGAAGAGGGCGAAATGGAGGGTGTGGAGGAAGAGAGCGAAATGGAGGGTATGGAGGAAGAGAGCGAAATGGAGGGTGTGGAGGAAGAGAGCGAAATGGAGGGTGTGGAGGAAGAGAGCGAAATGGAGGGTGTGGAGGAAGAGAGCGAAATGGAGGGTGTAGAGGAAGAGAGCGAAATGGAGGGTGTGGAGGAAGAGGGCGAAATGGAGGGTGTGGAAGAAGAGAGCGAAATGGAGGGTGTGGAAGAAGAGAGCGAAATGGAGGGTGTGGAGGAAGAGGGCGAAATGGAGGGTGTGGAGGAAGAGAGCGAAATGGAGGGCGTGGAGGAAGAGAGCGAAATGGAGGGTGTGGAGGAAGAGAGCGAAATGGAGGGTGTGGAGGAAGAGGTCGAAATGGAGGGTGTGGAGGAAGAGGGCGAAATGGAGGGTGTGGAGGAAGAGAGCGAAATGGAGGGTGTGGAGGAAGAGAGCGAAATGGAGGGTGTGGAGGAAGAGAGCGAAATGGAGGGTGTGGAGGAAGAGAGCGAAATGGAGGGTGTGGAGGAAGAGAGCGAAATGGAGGGTGTGGAGGAAGAGAGCGAAATGGAGGGTGTGGAGGAAGAGGGCGAAATGGAGGGTGTGGAAGAAGAGAGCGAAATGGAGGGTGTGGAAGAAGAGAGCGAAATGGAGGGTGTGGAGGAAGAGGGCGAAATGGAGGGTGTGGAGGAAGAGAGCGAAATGGAGGGCGTGGAGGAAGAGAGCGAAATGGAGGGTATGGAGGAAGAGAGCGAAATGGAGGGTGTGGAGGAAGAGAGCGAAATGGAGGGTGTGGAGGAAGAGGTCGAAATGGAGGGTGTGGAGGAAGAGGGCGAAATGGAGGGTAAGGAGGAAGAGAGCGAAATGGAGGGTGTGGAGGAAGAGGGCGAAATGGAGGGTTTGGAGGAAGAGAGCGAAATGGAGGGTATGGAGGAAGAGAGCGAAATGGAGGGTGTGGAGGAAGAGAGCGAAATGGAGGGTGTGGAGGAAGAGGTCGAAATGGAGGGTGTGGAGGAAGAGGGCGAAATGGAGGGTAAGGAGGAAGAGAGCGAAATGGAGGGTGTGGAGGAAGAGGGCGAAATGGAGGGTTTGGAGGAAGAGAGCGAAATGGAGGGTGTGGAGGAAGAGGGCGAAATGAAGGGTGTGGAGGAAGAGAGCGAAATGGAGGGTGTGGAGGAAGAGAGCGAAATGGAGAGTGAGGAGGAAGAGAGCGAAATGGAGGTTGTGGAGGAAGAGGGCGAAATGGAGGGTGTGGAGGAAGAGAGCGAAATGGAGGTTGTGGAGGAAGAGAGCGAAATGGAGGGTGTGGAGGAAGAGAGCGAAATGGAGGGTGTGGAGGAAGAGGGCGAAATGGAGGGTGTGGAAGAAGAGAGCGAAATGGAGGGTGTGGAAGAAGAGAGCGAAATGGAGGGTGTGGAGGAAGAGAGCGAAATGGAGGGTGTGGAGGAAGAGAGCGAAATGGAGGGTGTGGAGGAAGAGGGCGAAATGGAGGGTGTGGAAGAAGAGAGCGAAATGGAGGGTGTGGAGGAAGAGGGCGAAATGGAGGGTGTGGAAGAAGAGAGCGAAATGGAGGGTGTGGAAGAAGAGAGCGAAATGGAGGGTGTGGAGGAAGAGGGCGAAACGGAGGGTGTGGAGGAAGAGAGCGAAAAGGAGGGTGTGGAGGAAGAGAGCGAAATGGAGGGTGTGGAGGAAGAGAGCGAAATGGAGGGTGTGGAGGAAGAGAGCGAAATGGAGGGTATGGAGGAAGAGAGCGAAATGGAGGGTGTGGAAGAAGAGAGCGAAATGGAGGGTGTGGAGGAAGAGGTCGAAATGGAGGGTGTGGAGGAAGAGGGCGAAATGGAGGGTAAGGAGGAAGAGAGCGAAATGGAGGGTGTGGAGGAAGAGGGCGAAATGAAGGGTGTGGAGGAAGAGAGCGAAATGGAGGGTGTGGAGGAAGAGGGCGAAATGAAGGGTGTGGATGAAGAGAGCGAAATGGAGGGTGGGGAGGCGAAACAGCTCGAGATCCGATCAATTAACCTATAGACGCCCTACTCCCACGTAAAACTCATAAAAGGCCTGTGCGTTGAATGGTGAAAACTGAAAGGCTTTAGGCCTAAGGCCTAAAATTATCAGACAAATCCTGATTTGTTTAACGTGCAAAATGTGCAGTTCTAAATGAATTTGTGCAGTTGAAGAAGCACCTTTGCACAGCTAAAACTAGCAAAAAATGGTCATTGTCCTCAGATTGGGGGTAGGCCTAATTTTCCATGGAGGATGGTAAGAAAAAGAAGTTGTGCAGTTCTAAAAATTTCTTTAAAACAGCCATGGACAAATCCTGACAGCGTTTCTCGTGTCTCTAATAATTATTACAGCTCTGCAGATCTAAAACTGAAACACACGGCTTGCTACATGTATAATTTTGCAGGCTATTCTTTTTCTATAATAGGCATGGTGTCAGCAAAGACCCCATAAATAATTGTAATTAGTTTTCGTCGACTCTATAGGCTAATCTGTAGGCTGTAGCCACGATGTAAGAATTGTAGCCTACATGACAGTCAATCAATGACTTAGGCCTATTGCTTAGGTCGGCAAAAGAGTGGTCAATCACACAGGTTATTTTTCTCAGACATATTCCTGTCTTAAACATATTCCTGCCTTTCCATGAATATTATCTTCTCCTCAGTTGCGATCGAAGCCTGCCCGCTCCATAAGCCTGTTATAATTGTTCAGTTGTCAACTGAACAACAAACATACTTACTTACCAGCGGTAGTAACTGACCTACTATCGGACGTAATAAGTAACTTATTGCAAAATTAGTGAGATCGGAAGACTTAAAGAGAGCGCATTAATAGCCTAATAAAAAGCTTGTCACAGCATGTTAAAAATAAGCCGTGAGTTTCGGACAGAGACACAGAAAGAAAAACATCTTACTTACTTGAAAGCGTTGTAGTAATTTATAGATAACCCTTATGTTGCAATGGTGAAGGATGATAATCTTTGTGAACTGACTCATTGCGAACGTTTTTAGTGTATAAAGTTGTACAGATTTAAACAGCGATAAGGTATTCGTTAATATTCAGCATAAAATTTAGTACAATTATGTAATTGTGTGAAAGGCTAAATCGGATGAGTAGATATTCGGGGTTATTACTCCCAGTGTTACCACAGAAAGTCTTACTACTACTTAGACAATTAGAAAATAATAATATTACTGTGCGACATAAGACTCATTGCAGTTGCCTATAAATTATTCACATAAAAAATTGAACACCATACGGACGAAGGTGAATAGAAAAGGCAATGCAATGTCAACTTAAGACGATCCGATGATAAGCAGAGGGTTACATGCATCTTTTAAGACGACAAAGACCTTAGCTGTCTAGACGTCCACAAACCTGTTCACGTACATTTTTAGAGTCAGACACCAGTGTGATGGCAATTCCTATTGCCATTCAAAAAATTACATTATAGACATTTTGTTATTATCTCATAACCGACTGAAGATGATTATTTAAGTGGCCGGTGATGATTACAATTATGGCCTTTCTGGTAAAAGCGCTGAACAGGTTTGTGGACGTCTGGACAGCTAAGGTCTTTGTCGTCTTAAAAGACTATAAATTACTACAGCGCTTTCAAGTAGGTAAGATGTTTTACGTAAATATTGACTGCATTGCATTATGGATGTGGCCAGTCAACGATGGCCATATTGCTTACAGGGACAGACCAGACCAGGCTTTGAGATTAACAGTATTGGTATTCATTTTAGCAAAAAAATATGTGTGTGTGTGTGTGTGTAGTGACCTACCAATCAGAAAGATGAATGTTGGCGTGTCGAACGGCAACTGTAACCCCAACTCAACCTACTTCAACAGCAAGGGGATCTGGCTGACCTACATACTTATCATCGGCTTCTGTCACTATGCACTGCTCAGCATGCCTTTCCTATCGGTGGCCATGGCATGGACTCTGACGAATGTCGTGCACAATGTGGTAAGTGCAATCATTACAAATTTGCACAAGGTTACGTATTTAAAGTAATTTAAGGAAAGTACTCTGTGTGCAATATGGACGCAGAAAGAGGCACAAGACGCAAAGCCTTTGGGATGATTGAAATAAGAAGTGTTGAATGTTATCATTTCTTACGGTGCAGTAACAGACACTAGAGTTGTGTGAGCCTTTATTTAATGGCTCCCCAAGAAGTGGAAAGAGAGACCGGTCAGGCACACATGTGAACCCAGACAATGGAATTAAATGTTTATGGTACTTTGGGCAAAACACAGCCTGTACAGAGATTATGAGGAATTGACATTACTTTTGGAGAGGTCAATGTCTGTTGTAAAGTGGCTGTGTGTCTGTTAAAAATGATATATTATGCTCCAAAAGCATAATCCCACAAAGTTTACTCCTGGTTTTGTGCAGATCTGGCCGTAATTGTTACTGTTGTTAAGAGAACAATTGTAAGAGAACAAAGAGTAGTATTCAAAGAGTAGTATTCAAATCTTTGAATACTAGGTGATCTGTGTTCACTCAGCCTGCCATCTTTTTGGAGTTGGTGTATGAGTGCTAATGCAAGATGGGAGTATACGATAGGTCCCGTACTGTTGGATTATCAACTTTGCAGAAGCAGCTTTCTGGTTGGTCTTCTAAAGGAGTTTATAGAACCTTGGGCATGTGACCAAGTGTGCTGCCTTTCTACCATTGTACGGGTATTATACACTATACTGCATGTGTTTCATGTAGTTTTGTAATGTAATGTAAATGTTAGAAAATTTCTCAGCACTCAAAAAAACCTATTTCACAGAGACCAGGTTATTCATTGTCACTTACCTTGCTTTTTTGTAATTGTTATCAACAGAGGAATCGTAATCAGAACTGTTATAATTTCCATAGCAATTTTAATGTATCCAAAACTATCCATAGCACCTCATTGTGAGTACTCATCAGCGTTATTCCCAACCAGAAAGCACTTGAGAGACCAGAGTTGAATAACAAGGTCTTGAGAACATTGAGAACCTTAGTGCTTTTGCTGTGGTATATGAGCATTGTTGCTGATGCAAACTTGATTTATTCATTTCCACAGATTATGTTTATCATCCTGCATGTGGAGAAAGGAACACCTTTTGAGACGCCAGACCAAGGCAAATTTCGCTATCTTACGGTCTGGGAACAGTTGGATTACGGGGTTCAATTCTCAGCATCCAGAAAGTTCTTGACTATTGTTCCAATAGTTCTGTAAGTAATATTTTGAATCAAATTATTAAAACTAAACAAATGAGCATCATAACCATAAGATAAAGTAATAATTTAAATTTAGTAAATCGGCATCACAATCAAGATTTGGATTTCTTAAATGCACCGTAGAGACAAAACTCCAAGATCAGATTACTCCCAGGTGCTCTATAAAAAAAATTAGTGAGCAGGTAAGGTCAGCATCGGTTCCAGGTCAGGAGTAAACAGTGTTTAATTTAGTCCCCCTGCTCTGGGAGACGAATTCAGATTTCTGGAGGGTGGGACAAACAGCCGTTCGGGTGCACGTCAACTGACAGGCAAGGCGAACAGTGGTGAGGCGACACCCTTTACCCTTTGTTGAGTAATATTTTTCTTATGACTTTTTAGTCATCGTGTTGTAAAACCGTTCATGTAATGAAATTTAGAGATGTAAAAAAATTGCCTTGTACAGTTTTCTGGGGGAAAATGTTGCTCCTGTGAGGAAGTTTCTCCCTCTGGAGATACCTAGATTAAACACTGTGGACTTGTGGAGCAAAGTCAGGCAAGAGTAGATTGTAATCAAGTATTATGTTCCCGACCCGACTCAGTGTCTTCACTAAAAAGAGGTTTAACCCTTTGATGCCGAGAGTGTAGTAAAATGTATGGGAAATCCTATACCCTCCGGCATTAAAGGGTTAAGGCACTTGTGGAACTGATAAAAGAACCCCCACACCTCCCGTTTGCATAGTTAATTAGCTGAAGTCATCTATAAAACATTTATTTACCGTTGGCTACTATTTATCTTTTTTAAGCATCATATTTGCTCTATTTGCTAACTGTTATGGTTTACTGTTTAGATCAGAACAAAATATAATTATAATGAAATCAAAAGCTACCAGACGACTATATGGGATAATACAGATTTATAATGTGGGCGACTGGACGTCATATAATTAGACATTTATGTTGCATTCATTTTTGTCGAGACCCTCCTCCACCCTATATGCAAATCGCTAAAATCCTGTGACCCATCTCTATGCATGCGTTATTATATGGACAACCCCTTGCACAAGTTTGCTTAATGGCGATATGTCTAAGTGATGCTGACTTCCTTAACAAGTGCACAAGCTATTTGTTTAGCTTGGTTGGCATGGTGATAATGGTGAAACAGATTGAGAGATATAGATATTTTGTATGTTGTGCAGCACAGAAAGCTCTAGATATGATTTAAGAAAGCAAATGAATAGAATGGCCGACGCTAACCATTACTGAATATTTTGTATTTGAAATGCTATCTAAAATTTCATGAACTTTTATGAAAATATCGTTTCTCCTTTCTTTCAGGTTCTTTCTGGCAAGTTTCTACACCAAGTATGACATGTATCATTTTGGTGTGAATGCCGCATCACTTCTCGTTGTGCTCATCGCAAAGTTGCCGCTGCTCGATGGAGTTAGAATTTTCGGCATTAACAAGTACTGAATCGACGAAACTGCTTGCTTGATCCATGTCGACATTCCTGGGCAAAGATCTACTATGAGGGCTGGAAACAAAGAATGCTCAGGATAGAACAGCTGGCTGCCATTTCTTCTACTAATAACTAGAGTTAAAATTTTGTCTGTTTGCAGCAGTTGTGTTTTATCCAATTTTTTTGGGGGGGGATGCTGATTAACGAAAACTTCTTTTCTTTCGAAATTTATTGAGATTTGATGTTCATTTTGTAGTCAAAGTTTGCTAATATCATGAGGAAGCTCCACAAGATACTGGTAAAGCTGACACTCAGAAATAGAAAAAGGCGGATGTTGTTGATTATATTAATAAATATTTAGTAGTAACAAGAATAATTGTGGAGGTACTGCTGATAGTTTGTAAACGCCAATTTTGAACTTGAAGGATAATTTTTCATAATTTATTTTTGGACACGCATCATAAGATTAATGGTAGCCCAATGTACCAGGAAGAGTGAGGTTTTTCAGGCAGTAGACTTGTTGCTTTTTTCTGTGTTATATAATAATTGGATGTAATTGACAATAATAGTTAACAATAATACAAGTTTTAGACTTTTTCTAGTTTAAATAACCACATACCCAATTGTATCAAAACATATGATACTACACTGTGAAACAAGTTTGGTTCATTTATTGAATTGTTTGTGCTGCAAATTATTGTCTGTGGGAACCTATATTGGAGGTTTGTAGCAAACACACTGTGTAAGGACTCTGAACAACTTAATATCAGATTTACTGGCTTTGCACTTGTACTAAAGAATAAATAATGGAACCCTGCACTTATGACAAACTGTATAAAGATGAACTCAGATGTAACACTTTGTGGACTTGGATCGGAGATTTACTTAACTATTAGAGTGCAGCCATTTTAGACTGATGTGACAATCGTGACCTCGTCAGAACAGTTTGTTGTGTGGCTGCCTAGTTCTTCTGTAATGTATTTGGTGACTTTATATTATAGTGAACACTGGTAATCTAGCTGCATGAATGTTAAAGACCAAATATATTATAATTTGAAGTTTTTTATGTTTGTGGTGTAGATATGTTTGTTTTACATTGTTCTTATGTTTGCAACTGTTGAAGGCATATCTGTGAATGGAAAGTCTTACAAAGGCTGTTCCTATATAAGACATGGGAATTCTAAGATTCTCTTTACCGGTAAGATTCTATGTGGAAAGAAATAAACCTTCTACATGAAGCACTTAAATCTTTTATTTACCCTTCACTACCAGTAATTATAACATTATTATAATGACCCAGGCTTTTCCCACTGTAATGCAAAAGTGTTTTGTGACACAAAAGATGGCTTACGCTATGAACCCAATGCTCTGTTGCATTCGACAGCCATCCATACAAAGCTCCTGAGCAATTTTAATTTAATTTTAATTAATTGAGCAATTTTGATTCCTCGACTCAACTAAAAATGTTATTACCCCAAACCGGTTAGAACACCTTTTTATCTTCAGTACAGAATAATACAAAGGAAAGGACGGCAGAAGGAAATGTAAATATGGTAAGTCGCTGGGAATTATATAATTGGATAGGCCAAACCTTTTGGTTTGGATATCAATTGGGGGAAAACCAAGAGCCAACCATTGCACAGCATTCATTTAGCCAAATACTTTCAACATTTGGCTTGTTGCTAAATGAAGTCTTTATGATCGTCAGCAGCCATGCATACACTATCCAGTGGTAGGTGAATGAAGCCCAAGTTGCCATCTGTATGGTTTCCATGGATAAAAGCATAGGTTGATCTAAAGTCGGGTTGAACATTAAGCTACAGCTCTCTATTATAGGCTGACCATGGTGCCAGTACTATTCTACAGTTGTGAGACATGGTGCACCATAGAGACCCTAAACAAGAAACTGGACACTTTGGATCGATGTGGTCGCTCAGGAAGAACTCCTGGAGCTTCCACTTGGACCATGCGAGCAAGAACACGCTCAGAAGACCAGTGGTCTGAGGATGGGAACTGTGCTTCTTCAGTGTTCGTTTGAGAAGATGAAGACCACTGGAGAACCCTGTGGACCTTCATGAACAAGCCCAAAGGATTGTGTGGGGGGGGAAATACCATACAAAATTTGAAGCATTCAAGTGACTGAATGTAAGGAAATAAAAATGCAGTATTTGTTCGGTAAGCAATTGTTAACTGTGTTTAAATTTAAACTTCTCCAGCGCCAAGTGAAGTTGCAGAACTAGCTTATTCACAAACGCTTGGTCAACACAAAATCAAAGCACAGGGAGATTTAAAAAGGATAAAGCACGAGAAAAACGACTATACACTAGGTTTTAAAATTTAAACAGTCGTGCACCTACGACACTGGAAAATTCATAACTGGTTTAACTCAAATTTGTTAATAAAAATCTTCAGTTTCTTGGGGCTTTGTAGTTTGTACCAGATCCCAGGAACGGTGCTCTGCTTTCCCCTGCTGGATCCTCTGCCTTGCCCCAACCTTGCAACTCTGTTAATGCAACCGATAATTAAATAATTTTCTTTGTCCAAAAGCCATGTAGCCAAGTTCTCTAGCATAAGCTCATAATTATTATTTTCACTTACTATTTAAAAACCCTATTATTTTATCAGTTTTGGTTACATAAATAAAAAGGTTAGTGTTATACCTAAATGATTAATTACAAGCCAATTTAATTATTTTATTCACAATAAAGTCCTAACTAATTAACAGACGTGTACATAAAACCTCTTCTTCTGTGTAACTGCTAATACACCCATTATGGTTAATCAATTTTTATTGAAAAACTACTAGTGAGGACTATCACAAAACATTTCCATGAAATGATCAGCAGACGTCTAAAATATACTCGAGCATTTGCTGGCATCTGTCCAGTTGCTACAAAAAGTCATCACAACTAAGCACTCTGATTAGTCATTTTTATTCTTTTCCTACAATTAAAGTGTCAACAAGAAAAGTAGGCAAACAATATCTGGCAAATACGATATAAAGTTTTACTTATTTCAACAAACCATCAGTCATAGAACCCATGTTTCGTATTAAAAAATATATATAGGAAGGGTTTAAATTTCTTTCCACTACATGCATTATATTTATTAATTGCCTATAGTATAAAATGTTGATACATGTGAAACACTGGGTTTTTCAACCCCAAAAGTCTTGCTTCTGGAACGATGGAATGTTGGGAAAGCACCCGACGACCTGAAATCCATCAATGCTCACATATCTAAGTATTAACTTCTCAGCAAATTCCAGCTCTTATCAACAACGTAAGCGACCAACAAGGCACACTAAACAGGTTTAACCGTTTCCAGATTAGGCATTAAAAGCCAAGTACTATTAAAGCAATACTTATCGTCAATAAAGAGCACCCATAAAGGATGTATGCAACGAGGGGGAAAGGGGACTCTGAAGGGGTGCTACTACCAAATGCAGACGCCCGAACTTAACTTTTAATAGGTATTTCAGTTCGCCCTGTAGGTCGTTAAACCTTTGCCATATAACAACATACAACTTCAGTCAGACTACTAACTTGCCGAGGTGGTCTGTTCTGCATTGCATTGCTTGATCATTAGTAATGTTCTGTTGCAGCCTTGGATAGTTGAAAAAATATTTCATGGTTCACGTTTCAACCAAGGTTCCCAAAACTACATGAACAGGAATTTCACAATTTAAATTTCAACCTTCTTGAAACTATAAGAGGAGGTATATCATGCTCGTTGAAAGATTTAATTTCCACTTCATTTAATACCCCACAAAGGGCCCACAGTGTAATAATCAGGTCACTTACTGCTTTGTGTATAAACATATCTATAGACCTGTTCAAGTTATTTTTTCTTGTTCCTTTCAGGTAACAAGTTGAGGTTTGCCAACTTACTATTGTTCAATAAACAAAATAATTATACAGATTATAATCTCGTGCAAGTTTATTCAGGTCAACAGCTGGCTAGTAGTTTATATTAATGATATTATTGACAATGTTGGTGCCTTGTTTTCTTCATTTGTTTTGGAGTGCTGAGTGCTGACGTCCACTAAGCCTTGTGACTAAGGCATATGGGGCAAGGCTAAATGCAGACAAATGTGGACAAGTGGGGTCCAAAACAGGTCCCTTTCTGCAAGCATCCTTTATGGATGGCCCCTTAAAGGATTAAAATCACGACAGGAAAGACCTTTTAAAAATTAAACTTAACAGGATACATCTTGTTAAACCAAACACTGCTTGCCCACATTTTACACTATGGAATACAAATATTTCAAAAAGAATTAGCAAAATACGTACAGATAACATTGCCAACTTCTTAGGCATTGAAGTTGGACTGGCATAAATAAAACAGCTAAACGGACAGCTAAAACAGAATGAATTTTTCTAAACAAAACACAATCATTAAGTTATACAAAACCGTGGCACAGACATTTCATCAAAAAGCACGTTAAAGGAATAAAAAAATTATGGATTGGATTTCACGAAAACAGAATATCTTATCAACAAACTTCATGCTGTGCGTACAAATAGATTTTATATCCTAGCATTTGACTAGGGCTTAAAACGATTGAATTTTTACTAGTCAATTATTTGAGAATGATTACCATAATTGCTAATTGTAATTAAATGTATTCCCAGTAAGCAAAAACACAAATACAAAATTAACATAATTCATTATTTAGTTGTTAATAGCACTATTAATATTTATTGCTAGCTAATAGTTACTTAGTAGGTATTTGTTCATATTGAAAGTCTTGTTTACACTTTTCATTTCCAATGTCTTCCATCAACCAATACCGTACACAATCAGCATGATAACACTGCTATGATCTACATTGTAGCAAGCTACATGTTCTGTTAACCACATAACCACAAGGGCTCATAATACCGAGGCACCCTATTGTAAATACAAGCCCCCTTCAATCAATCATTAAAATTAAATGTTAAAATTAATTAATGATTAATCGAGTAACTAAATGTTAACTTCTGCAGCCCTGATTTTGACACTTCTGCACTGCTGAAACGCTGGTGCACACACTTTTCTCCACTGCATCTGCCACATCTGCGTGTGTGGCTTAACCCTTTACAGACCAAAAGGCTGGGATTCCCCATACTATTTACTACACTTTGGTCGGTTAAGGGTTAATCTAATCACATGAAATGACTTCTATAATGCCTTTATCATAATGTAGAAAATTCGATGGTTGCTTCAAGTGAACTGAAAATACTTTTTCCTAAACGAGATCATGCACTAAGTAGAAACTGGTCAGCTTTGGAAGAAACCATTGCTTCCATTATTATTATTATTATTATTATTATTATTATTATTATTATTATTATTATTATTATTATTATTAATTTGCAACTTTCACCGGTTTAACCGAATGTACACGACATTGACCAATGCTGCACCAGAACCAATCTGAAATCCAGGTAAAATGCAGAAGATCTGTCTATTAAGATGAAGAGGCAGGTGAAGATGAAAGACATTCTAAAATTTCAAGTTGAAAACAAAACGACTTAAATAACTGAGAAAAATGAACGGACTTTGAGAGAGAGTTCCAAAATCTTGGTCCAGTCACCGAAAAAGCTGTGCTGCTAATCTTTGACATCAACAGACCGAGAGAAAGACAATCAGACGACATGGTTGAATGACAACACGTGTGGGAATCAGTACTGATTTTAAACATTGTTGCAGGCCAGAATTCAATGCTCAACAATGCTCAGCGCCAATTCCAAACATATCATTTGCTGAATAGGATGTCATGGTACTGCAAACAAAGGACTTGCAAGCTCTGAGTTTAATGTATAAGTAATGGCTATTTATTTTTTATTTGCAAAATGGTTCCTATCCACCAACTACATGGTAGTGTGAAGACCAGTGTTTAGCTGTGACCAATGAAGTTTTAAAGTGTGTATGCAATAACAGGTTCTATCTATAGGCGATAATTTATGTTACAACTCCTTTCAGTAAGCTCCAAGAAGTGCATATTATGTGATATGCAGATAGCACCCACTTCTTGATAGTTGTGTAATCACACAAGTCCCAATATATTCTTGTGGCCGAGATACAGCAGAAATTCTGACAATTAAAACAGGAATGGTATAAGCATCTTTCGATCTTTTGGATAGTCTTCAAACTTGGCCGTGTAGAGTTGCTGCGTGTGGTAGGCCCGATAGATTTGATTTGCGACAATGTACGCAGTTACCGCCCACCAGGTGGAATTCTGCATGCCAAGTACAACTCCAATCATGCCATAGATCATGATCTCAGCCAGATAGTGGGGATTGGAAACACCGAGCTTTTCAAACCAGCCTCCTGTCGGCATTTTGTAGCTCGTTGTCACAATATGACCTGAAAAATAACAATTGACTGAGCTAACAAATATGGATGGCAATAGTTACCAGCAGAAACTACTCCAAAATAAAAGCTGACATCTTGTAACGACGGGCAGTGGTGGACGACATAATATGTTGGGTGAGGTGGTGTAGTGGTGGGTTCGGTTCCTTGGAACCG
This sequence comes from Lumbricus rubellus, assembly GCA_945859605.1. Taxonomy (NCBI): domain Eukaryota; kingdom Metazoa; phylum Annelida; class Clitellata; order Crassiclitellata; family Lumbricidae; genus Lumbricus; species Lumbricus rubellus. Next base: position 20,453,787 of record OX243812.1, on the reverse strand, counting down.
GAGGATTCCAGGTTCGAGTCCACCTCAAGCCGCTGCATAGGGACCTTGAGCAAGCCTTTCACTCGCAATTGCTTGTGCACTTCGGCGTGAAACTTCGATGCTGCAGTTGGGAGCGCCTCTAGGTACAGAGCTTGAAGGGGCGCTACAGGAAATGTGAGAAATAAATAAACGAAATACAACAAATGCTATAGAGTTATATTATAATGGGGCAGATACTAAATATCAGTGATAGAAAGAGCAGCAGTGAGGTGCTATCGAACTGGGAGCGGCTACAAGTGATAGTAGTTTTTCTGCAAAGGGTGCACATAAAACTCAACAATGTCATAACACACAGAATATACTTACTTACCTACTTACAAAACACATTGTAATTTTAATGCAAAAGCAAACTTCAAATTTAATCAGTTATTACCAACAGCAGCCAACAGCTGTCGATGATATATAAAAATTTGCCCTGAAAATTAGTTTGTAAACATCAAGAAAAATTTCCTTCACAATCATCACTTCTGAAAAAAATCTTTATGGATCCTGCTGTGCCTCTGATCATCAACGGCACATTACATTTACCAGCAAATGATCTATTATGGTATTGCCTCATCTTATAAACACCTCTCTTTACCAGTGTATTACCTTATCTTACCCTACATTTTCTAACTTCTCAATAACTTTCAGCAAACAAGAAAAAACTGTGAATATGTGCATGGAAAAAGGAAAGGTCAAAGAAGCAATGGTTCTACGTGATGCAGGAGGCTACACACAAAGCACAAGACAGAGGGAAGTAGAGAGAATTTCCATAATTGAGCGGGTGTTCCGTGCGAGACCATAACCAAAGCCGTGAGTAAGTCAAGTAACTCAAGAAAAACTTGTACATCGATCCAGCTGTCGATGACCAACCTTGAACTCTGTCTGACCTCTCGGAATAAAGTAGATAAATGACCCATGACATTTGACCTCTCACCTGACTTATTTCTCCTAAGCTTTGCCAGTTCAGAGTGTGTGTTGTGGTGAATCTTGGAGGCAAAGACGAAGACAACAATGGCAATGAGGTGATGCAAGCGCAATTGTGACAATGGAAAGCCATCTGAAAGAAAAACAGTACATTAATAACACACTGCGTTATCCCTATATAATCAAGGGTGAATCGTGATACAGGTAACTCGAAAGCAGTCTCGAATCCTAAAAAGTAGTAATGATTAGACAAGTCATTTTTAACCTTAAAAAGGAAAAAAAACATTTGTCAAAAGTAATAATGATTAGACAAGTCATTTTTAACCTTAAAAAGGAAAAAACATTTGTCAAAAGTAGAAACGATTAAAAATCATTTTTAACCGTAACTAGAAAACATCACTATGGCATTATTGAAGTCTTTAAGAACAAAATGCTCATCAATAAACAAATAATGCTTGGATAAACATAAGAGTTGCCAACAATGGACTTCTGCATATTATCAAGAATTCAGACAATTCCCACACAATCCCTATACAGGTAAATTCTTACCATCTTGCTGTTCAAATTTCGGACTTTCTGCAACAAGGGAGAGTCCAGCTGCAATGTAGTAGAGATGGTCAAGAACGTACGACACAGGTCCAACGATTTGGCGCCTCGAAAAGATGCTTACAAACAAGCACTCATAAAGGCGCCGTGTCACATGGGCCAGGTACAGTGCCAGTGCCACATATGTGGAGACCAGTCCTAGAAACACAGACACAGGAAAAGTTCAGTATAATACTGCACACTTGTACACCTCAACCATAGTTACACAGACAGAACTGTGGATTGTCTGCTAACATTGCTGTATTGAAGGTCAACGTATAACTGGAAAGACTGTCAATCTCTAACATTTTATTGAAACATGCAGCTATGCTGGTCAACTGTTGTCAATTTTGTGCTGAAGATCCTTCAACCTCAGAACAATACTGTTGAAGATTACGTACTGATACAGGAAGTACACTACACATGTAGAGCAACATATCTTTATTCCATATGCTCAGAAAATAAAGACCCAGCTCACAACCGTGGCTCATTGCTCATTAGGTCGTTACTTGAAGGCAAAACAACTAATGGTTACTTCTCATTAAATTTTATTGCACAGTCCACCTATCAACAGCTCTGGCCTTTAGGTCGTTGACCTGGTAGCAGCTGCTGCCAAAGCACTCAACAGCAGCAATTCAGTAGCAACACAATCACATCTTTTCAATAACAACTATTTAAACATTCAACACCAGTGTCAGCAATTACCTCAAGACTTCTACAACACTAAACCAGCTATTTCACAATCAGCTGCCTATCTACAGATTTTTATATATAAATATATATGTCTATATATATATACACATATATAGACATATCTAAACATAACAGCACATATCACCAAATCTCTATCACTTCATTGATTGTGTCTACACTATTATGTTATCCTTCGTCAAATACCTATTAGCCTTTCTACTTCTACTTCATTTCTTTCTCTTCTCAAAACTGTCTTATTCGACCGGGGTTGGACTGGGAGTGCTCCTGAGTAGTAACCTTGAAGGAGCGCTATATCAAATTCTCAGTAAATAAATAAATAAATAAATAAATATATACAGAACACTCTACAGTCTACATATCTAAGACTAATCCATGCCAGGCCAAATCTGGTCTGCTTTTGCATAGTGACCTGGTTGTCGCTCCATCTGATGCTCTTTTCATAAAAACATAGAAGCTTTGCTACCAGTGAACTCATGGTTTAGTGT
>OX243812.1:20179340-20450855 GCA_945859605.1 Lumbricus rubellus | reverse complement strand
ATTTGGAATAAGTTTCGAATAAGTTTATTTTTTCTTTATTTTACAACACTTATGTCATCGTGATTTTAAAGCAGCAAATCTCAACGCTAGCGAGTTTACAAGTCAGACTCGAATCGAAATGGAGTCATTTTTGGAGAATGTCAAAAACCTCTCTATATGGATGACATAGATGGAGAAGAAACTGTCAGTTAAATATGACGCGCCAATGTTTGAAACCTGGCGCATAGAGATGAAGATTAACCATTATACATACTATCTAGGCCTACTGTAACAACACATCTAAGGTTCGTTGTAGCGTTATCGAAAGCAGGATTATTTCCGCTTGAGCAACTACATTGTTAATCAATATTTACTAAACTGGGTCTCTGTAGGCCCTATACGATATATTCAGAGGCGGTTTTTGTGACATTGTGATCGGATTTTGTGTGAGGGATCACGATAGTTCTTGTCCATATAATAATAGTCTATATAATTAGTATTTACTTCGATTATGAGTGTGAGCGCGAAAGATAATTGCCAGATGGTTTTAGCTTAAACTCCCCTAGTGCATATCGCAGTCTTAGGAAACTTCGAGCTTTTCTTTTGCTGATTCAAGAGTACCAAGGATATTACAACGATAGACCTACGCGTAGGCTATACCTCGGCAGGTAACAAGTATGCTCAGCTGTATTGCATTCATTTATATTACATTACTCTACAAACCAGACTTTGTACCATCATAGGCTAAATTGTGTAATTATATCATTTGGATAATTCATTGTAGGTCTTCTTCGTTTAATATTGAACATGATAGCTGATAGGCTTATAGTAGGCCTAATTGCAATACTATTGTGGTCGCGAATTTACACAGCGCCATAATAATTAGATAAAGAAATAATTGTGTGCATCACAAAACAAGTAAGTTCTTACTGAAAAGAATTGTTTTCAAGACTTTGCAGAAAACGAGGCAATGATAATATCAAGCTTTTCTATAAACGCAAATTGCAATGTAGCATACCTTAGCAAAAGTTCCAATGCTGGCCGCTTAATGGACCGTTGGAAAACCAGGTCACTTTGCCAACAGAGCGTCCAGCGATGTAAGAGAATGATCGAACACATGGATTCCTTGGATAAGATACAGCAAAGTGTGCAGGGCATTGGTATTAGATCGTGACTTAAATTTTGTAGACTTGAACTTTCTCTGATGAGATTACCGTAGTGGAACTTACAATAAACGCTCAGCTGCTTATTGCCAAATGCCAATGTTTAATTCTCTGCATAAATCGTTGCTGTGTTTAGGGCTATGTATATTAGAAGTTAAAAGTTGTAAAATTCCAGTTGTACCGTTTGTAGAACACATTGAAAGTGTCGCCATGACTTCATTGATATCGTTCCGCTTTATTAGAAAATCTTTATACAGAACAATCCGCCGTCTAAGGTTCGTCATTCTGATTATTCTGATCATCCTAACAATCGTCGCCTTCAACATCCATTCACCAACAACGACGTCGGTCCAACAGATGGAAGAGCCGTTCAACACAGAACCTGAATTACGACACTTGTCGCGAAATGTTTCTGGACAACTTTCTGGTAATAGCGATGGCACTTCAATGTCAGACAAGATCAAACTCGACATCACTGACACGTTACGCAGAGGTTACCTTACACATTACACGCCAATGGCAGGGTTTGGCCTGGGCAATCATATGTTCATCTATGCGTCACTGCTTGGTATTGCCGACCACTCAAGGATGACCCCAGTCTATTCAAAAGACCAGCATCTTCGTCAGATTTTCAAAATCTCGGGAGATTCATCAAAAGTAGTGGTCAATTCTCTTATGAATCTAACCGAAGCGCAACCTTGCGCTTTTGATTCGAATCTATTTTCTTTATCCGATCCGAACCAAAACACAACCGTCATTGGTTATCTCCAGTCGTGGAAGTACTTCAGCGATATAGGCAAACGAATCAGAAAAGAGTTCACCTTTACCGACAAATTACGGGCAGAGACCAACGAGTTTCTTGAGAACTTGAAGAGTTCAGCTGCAGGCGAGTTCACGGATTATCTTTTCATCGGAGTTCACATTCGCCGCAGAGACATGCTTGCCAATTACAATGTCCTTAAGGGTTACACGGTTGCGAGTAAGGAATACTTGGCTGCAGCCGTTAATCATTTCCGAACTAAATTTACCGACAGTATGCTTGTGTTTGTCGTGTGTACAGATGACCTTGACTGGTCGAGGAAGAACTTCCCGATGGTTGACAGAAACAGTTTTGTGGCATACTCGGAGAATCGAACCGCAGCTCAGGATATGGCTATTCTGGCATCGTGCAATCATACTATTATCACAGTGGGAACGTTCGGGTGGTGGTCAGGATATCTTGCAGGTGGACAAACGATCTACTATAAGGATTTCCCGCTCCCTGGTTCCGATTTGGACACATCCTTCAAGAGAGAAGATTATTTTCCGCAGGACTGGATCGGACTATAACTCAATCCAGTGGCGCAGCCGAAAATCTAAGATGGGGTTATGGCCTGGCCGCAGGGATTCTAAAAAGAAATTTGTTGAACTGCACAACCAGGATGTTTTTTTAGTCCTGATTTGTTTGGCGAAAATAATCTTTTAAAAAACTCTCTTCCTAAGCCAATGGGGTTTAACCCCAAAACCCCTTGTCTAAGCCAGGCAATCCTCAAATGACCAAATTGTATTTGCACCTATTGTGCAAATGTAATGAATTAATTAATTTTCAGGGTTGTTTCTGTTCCGCAAAGTGTTTTACCTGGGTGGGTTGCGAGCCCGCCGCAGAACCCTCCTCCTTTATCCTGGGTTGGTACAGGCACAGGACACCCCAAGAAGTGGCCTGTGGCGGAGGATTGGAAAAACTGCGTTTCCCGATGTGCAGCTCTGCACGGGAAGGACTAATCCTAAGGTCTAAGGTAAGGTGCAAATTAGAATTAATCAGGTCTACTAGAATTGTAAGCCTGATAAAATTATGCTCAGCCATGCAATATGAATTCTGAGACAATAACAATTTTGTGACAATAATAATTAATATTATCAGTCTATAGCTCAACGCATTCTATTATCAATGTGCATTGTGCAAGCTAAGATATTCTTACAAGTATCGCAGTGACCTGCATGCAACACTGGCCTTGTTATAATGAACGAAACTAACCAGGTTTTTGGCGAATGCTTTTGTGCTTAGCGAAATTGGTTAAGTTTGCTGTTCCGTAGGCCTATTGTTAATCTAGGCGAGTCCTGCTAAATAAAATTTTAATCTAATATTTTAGAGTCAATTTTTAATCAAACCTTTTTCTAATTGCTCCTGAGGTCTAGATATCGCTTCTAGGGCAGAAATGGAACTGAGTCAATGGCGCTGTATCGAAATAGCCAGTACGGTAGCCTATGGGACTAAACGCTGTTCGTTCTAGTAGGCTAAGCAACGTTAGGTCTATATACATAGGCTACTTCGTTTGTTCAAGAAAATTAAGTTGACAGACCGCAACTTATTACATGAAGAAAATATAAGAAAAGAAATGGACTAAAATAACAGTGTCTGCAGAATTCAGCTTGAAGCTTGCGAAAGATAGGCCTAGATTTCTGGCTCCTAGAAATACGATATCGTAAGAACATAATTTTTATATTAGATTTAGGATTTTGGGTGCTGTTTTAAAACATTTGATTATTGCTTGGCTCTATAGATGATGTAGCCTACGTTTATTAAACCATGTATGTACACCAAAATGCGGACAGCTGTTGGTCTATTAAAAAATTATTATTTTATCTTATCTTAAAGTAATCATCAAGTGTTATCTTAAAGTAATCATCGAATTCGGTTTAGCAAAGAGGACTAAAGGATCTACGACCGGACAGTAGGAATTAGGGCCTACATACATGTAGGCTATATTGCGCAAACAGCAACTCTTCTTAGGCCACACCTACAGATAAACTGCCGCATCCAAAGCATCCTATACAAAGTATACATAGACTATAATAGGCCTATGCATACAAATTAGCTGCCATCTCATTACATATTTAAATGTGATCTTTAAACGGTGATTCGGCTTTTGGATGGAAGACCTCAAACGCTACAACCAATCACAAAACGCAGCGTGTCTTAAGCTTCGCCGTCGACTTGTAAAACGTCTCCAATCAATAATGATGTTCGTAATTTTATAAGGTCATGCAACACGCACAGTGACTGTCGTGTCAATAAAACACGGTGACGTCAGAGAGGAAAAAAACCCATTAACTTCAAAAACTATACCGGGTACCTGTTCTAGTGTTCTTAATACGTTATCTTACAATGTTTCTGAGAATGTCCATGCAGCATAGGATGATTTTCTTTCAGATCCTCAGATATTGAAGATGCTTCCCTTTACGGCATGATTAGGCCAATACCTGTCAATTGGGAAAGGACAGTCGGCCGGTAACCTATGTCGGTTTCTTACGAGAAAATCATCGCCGTGGACGCCGATGTATACATCGACATAAACTATAGACAGTGTTGGCGGTGGATTGTCATCGCGATCTTGACCATGCCTCCCGCTTATGCTGATACACGATCGCCTTAGATGAGAGAGTTAGTTAGTTGTATAGCCTAACTTTAGAATGTTTTATGGAAGTAGCCCGATTGTGCGATGCATATTCTTTTATCGGTTTCCTTCAACCTGCTCTACGCCTATTTCTTGTTGGAAACCATGATCTAACTTGCTTAAGATTATTTTCTGAGTGCGACAAAAACGAACAGTAGGCTACGCTCGAGCGACTAAAAAGCGATTGCGCCTCAAAGGACGAACATGATATCTTGCGCCGTCAAAATGTGCTGTAACATCGACTGCATCTTGGGGAGAATTGAAAGCCCCGAGTCGCGTGAGAATTGAGAAGGGGTAGGCCTACGGTAGGCCTATTTGCGTTATGTCGTCATGTGAACATTGATTTATTTTTATAAGCTTGTTTTCACAAAGGTGTGCCTACATTTATAGTTCAAAGTTCTCTCTGCAGCTTTCTGTTATCGGATTTACTTTTATGCCGTGGTGTTCTTCGCTGACAAACCAAAACATTGATCGCCTGCAATTGAGCAGTAGGCCCTATAAATGTTTTTAAACGCGGAGCACAACTTCTTGTGTAATGTACGGTTCTAGGACGTTTCATCACCGGACGAAAGGTAGACATAGACATATTTTTTTTATTGAATCCAACAATTCAATTGTACATGCATGCTTAACAAAGTATATACATCAGGGGTGTCAAAGAGCTGGCCCGCGGGCCATTTCTGGCCCGCCGACGATTTTTTCTGGCCCGCGGAGCCTTCACTAAAGAGTACAAAATTGCTTAAAATGTTGCCAAAATTTAATAAGAAGCGAAACGTGGACATTGAATCCAGATCTTTCCGCGATATTTTGACTTTTCTGGGAATTGGCTGACCAAACCCGGAGCTCCCTCTCAGATCACTACCCAATTTTGCTCAGGAGTCTCGACACCCTGGCCCGACACTTGTTAGAAGATGTTCACACTGGCCCGCCACTAAAAATGGTTTGACACCCCTGATATACATAATCAGCAATAAGCAAATACTCAAAATGAATAAGTAGAATAAGAGTGAGGGAACAAAATAGGCACACCAAAAGGGACGAGTCCCGCTAAGTAGGGGCCTAATTAACAAAGTGAAGCGAAAAGGTAAAAGCTGAAGGGATAATTGGAATGCACAGATGTTACTTAACTAAGAATTTTATTTAACAAAACAAATGTAGTAAACACTACAGAAAAAATTCATAGAATGAACACAAACAAAAAATAGACAAACAATCAATAGACAAACAATCAAAGAAATCAACATATATAGCATGAGTAACCTCTCATGCCATTAACAGAAAACATTATGTAATGTATGCACACGTAACAAGTGTTTGAAGTGAGTGAAGTTAGTAGCCTTACGAATGACTATCGGAAGTTTATTCTATAAAACAGGGCCTTGGAATTTAATGGAGAATTTCCGAACATTTGTTTTTGCACAAAAATAATACTGAATTCTCTGTTAGCTCTAGTCAGTCCAGGATGGAGTGCAGGAGAGAAGTAGGAAGCAAAGGAAGAAGGGAGGAGGTTGTTGGTATATTGGTACATAAATTGAGAAGTTTGTTCAAATCTGATCTGCTTAACATTTAGGAATTTATGCTCAGCAAATAGGGGACCAGTATGACAGTTACCAGTAGATTTAGTGATTGCTCGTATAGCTTTTTTTGCAAAGTCCTTAAAACCTGGAGATGGGTATCATAGGTATAGAAGTCCAGATTAAATTAGAGTAAGTAAGGTATGGATAGACTAGGGTAAAATACAGATTAGTAAGCACATTGTCGTTGCGGATGTTTGATCATCGGCCTATAATTATTGATAACTGCAATTAACTAAGGTTGAAAGAGAAATGTTGTATAATACTTTTACCGCTATTAAAGATAAACATCATCTTTCGCTCTCAATTCTACAAAGATTTATATGTACAGACAGCAAATAGCACATTACAATAATTAAATACACGTTCCAACTAAACGTCTTTTATTCTTTGAGACCAAAGGCCCATCAAAGTGCTAAGCCAAACTAGCCATGATTTGCTTGTCTGATGATTACCGAACACATCACAGTTGTTAATGTGTTGTAGGCCTATATAGGCCTAAAAGGTTTTGTAAAAGGACATTTAGCCTACTAAGGTGTCGTCATGGGAAAAAAAACTGGCGAACATTGGCTATATGGTGTGTGTAAACCTGATAACAGAACTATGATTTTCGAGGGTTTGAATTCTGGTATCATAAGACTTAGGCTCTTATGGACAGACAGATGTTCTTACACAATTATATGCTTGCAATTGCTCATTTACCTTAAAGTTAACTCTTTAATAACTTTTGACCGCCGTTTCCACATATTTTCATGTTTAACTTCTTATTTTAAAAATAAATACATTGGCTGGTAGCCTAGTGATTGTGTGTGCCATAACGTTTTATATAAATCGTCTGATGATCAATAGTCGGGGGATCAATAGTCCGATGATCAAGAGTCCGATGATCACACGTCCGTAATAACCAAACGCCCGGTGATCAAACGTACGGTGATCAAACATCCGGTGATCAATAATGCGGTGATCAATCGTTCAGTGATCAATCGTTTCTATACCATTGAGCATGATGTTTTACTTCACAAATGCGATTGCTTATTGTCTTAATGATAATAATTATTCGTCGATTTTCTTGATAGCAATCGCAATGCATCCGCTAAGTAAACACGCCGTCTTACGGCCGCGTTGCTATAGGAGCGCCACGTTCCACGGGCCCATTTTCCTGGTAAAGGAACTCGCATGAGAAGATTCTGGTCCTGTGTAAAATAAACCGTCTTTATTCTCAACCTAAACGGACTTTTTAAATGAAGAAAATGCGTTTCAGAAACAAAATATTGCTCTTAGACAAAATAATAGCCTAGCAGGAAAATGCGAACAAAACAGTTCTCGTATGATACAAAATCTCCATTCTTTGAAACCGAAGAATAATAGGCCTATCCTGTACGCACTGAATGAGCTCATCACAAAGTAAGAGAAAATCGAAGTGACCACAATGTATAAACGGTTACACAGAATTATTGTGTGAACAATAACAGCTGCTGCTTGCATATGCAACCTCTTACTTCTGTTTCGTTTCCTTTTGTTTTGCTCTGCTCCTTTATTCCTCTGTCTTTGTTATTCAGTCGATTTTGTCGCTATCGGTGGGCCGTTCATAAAATTTATGGTGTCATGTAATTTTGGACGATTTTTGACCCAAACCCTCGTCACGCGTCGACACAACGGTCATATGATATCTAGTATCAATGGGACCATCACGCATCGTAGGCGTCATGTGTGACTCCGTCCCTGCCCTAGGTGCGTGACGTCTTTTATGGACGGTCCCTTTGCGCTATCCTCGACCCGGACCACCTTTTGACTACTCTTACGGACAAACCTGTTGACTCAACGCAGCGCTCGTGAATAAGCAGGTGCTCTTGCGGTGTTTCTATCCATCGCCGAAGTCCCGGTCGATGGCGCTCAACAATTAGGCCTACTGTTATTGAAGGACTTAAGTCACAACGACCCAATGCACAGTATATGTAGGGGCCTATAATACATGTAGGCCTGTCCGTCGTCTCTGCAGGAGACGCTTAATTGACCCGTAGAATTCATCGTAATAGCTTACAAGGCTAGCGCTCTGACCAATCGGCTACCGTGTCACCTCAGATATTATTATGAATGCAATGCCTCTGTGAATCCAAGTTTTCGTGTCATTATAATTATCGCTTCCTTTTTGTTAGTCTGTCTCTGTCTTTTACGTCGTCTGTATGCTTCAGCCTGGCTGTGCAAACACACGCCTACACGTCTACTCATTTACACACACGCGCACGCGCACACACATACACATGCTCTCTTGCCTGCATGCGTGTCTGGGTCATTTCAGTCGAGGGCAACGGCCTCTGTTGTCATAGGCCCTCGTCAAATCTGGATCCATCCATAGGCTACATGGAAAAACGTAGGCCAAAATTGTACTGCAAGACTAACTTTATAGGAAGTAAAACTGCAGCGCATATTTTAAAGAGGAATGCACAAGCGTGAATCATTATGTAAGACGTTTTATATAAAATATTCAAATTCGATTAAAAAATTTAATATTTACTTAAATACGATACTAGATAAATAACACTGACAAATGGCTGTTGGTATTGGGCAAAGACATCTTTTCTATTGTATGTAGCTTCTTCGACTGAAAATGCAGCTGGTGCCGTTGATTTGCCTGTCTGCCAGCGCAATTGTCTTCGACGTTTGGTTTAAGACAATCGAGGCAACTGACTCAAAGTCTTTCAGGACAGCAGCTCATCGAAATGGACATAATCTTTGTGCCTTCGATCCTCCTTCTGTTCAGTTCAAGGCTGACCAACTGCAACTCTACGATACCACAGTGACTGTCAGTGCCAACCTTGCGTACATATTATGTGCTCGGCAATGTGTCAGACAACCAAGCTGCGTCTCATTCAGTTGGGACAGTTGCCAGAATGATTGTTTACTTTACTTCTACTCACCAGAAAGATGCTTCTATCGGAACGGATGCGCTCATTACGGGGTAAGAACGTCATCCGTCTTATCATAAATAGGTATAAACTATAAAATATTTAGTCCTGGGCACGACGCTAAACTGCATCCATCCTCCGCCACAGGAAACCAACAAAGTCCCTGTGCCGGTCCTAAGCCCGGACAAAGGAGGAAGGTTAGCCAGATGGGTGGCGATACACTGGCAGAAAAAGACAAAGACGTTTGAAATCCGCAAAAACCACGACACAAGTGACAGAGCGGTCGAAACTCCAGAGGCTTCAAGGTGTCATGATGTGGAGCAGACATGTACAGGCCGGTCAGGACAGACCGGTGGAGAGAGTCGGGGGGAGAGCGTGGGACACATACGGGCATTGAACCATGTTGTCCTTCATGCTTCTTTCCCACGATTCTCTTCAATCAGACAAGGTGGTCTAGATGCTCCAAGATGTTTATGGTATGGAGCAGACCTGCTGACCGGACCGGTTGAAGCCGGGCAGCATGACACGAGACAGACTCAGAGAGTGGCGTCGGACTCTTACGGGCAATGAGCCCAATGATATTGATGATGATGATGATAAAATGGTACGGTACTGACACAAACACGCCATCAAAATGTTCAACAAAAGTTATGCCATTTAATCACATGATGATGATGTACATTGTACTGTGTCCAAATATTCATGCGCAATTTTTTTTAAAATCTGTGGCTCAGATTTTGAACCATATCTGAAAAGACGCTATAATTAGTTCCCCAATTTATATAATGATTATTATACTGTATTTCATCGGCTTTATCACTCCACGCTTTGCATAAAATTGTATTAGCCTAATTTCTTTTTTTAAACTGTTAATTGTTGAAAAAACAAGCAGCCTAACATTGAAACTTTAGCACAGCTGGAGGGTTGTCCACATAGATCAAACTTCAGTGAGGTCCGTGTCCATTTCCCTAGAAACCAGAGAGAAGAGGTTGAGCACACCTGATCAGGAGACTCTAATTGAAGACGAGAAAACTTGGACGGCGCAAGAACAGATGAGTTAACGTAAAAAACTAAAAATATTTGAAGAGACGAGACTTAACTTCAGTTTGTCGCACGGGTCGTTTAGACTTCAGAGGACTTGACGTGAGTTGTCAGAGGATGATGAAAGAGTGAGAAATTGGAGGATGTCCGTGTGAAATTGGATGGTTAATGATGGAGAGCTGGCGAAGAAACTTGGGTATGGAGCGCCGCATGAAGTTGGCGATGCGACTTTTGAGCGGACATATAGGCCTACTCAGGGATTTCAGTCGGTAGAGTCACGATTAGGGACGAGAATGACATGGTGAAGCGTGCATATCAATCATGGCAATAGTTCGGGTGAGAGAACTTTGGACACTCAGAGACGTAACTATAGCGTTGGACTTGTAGAAGCCTTTTTTGGAGGAATCGTGGTTAAGAAAATGGAATTACAGCCATCACGTTTGGTGTCAGTTCTCTTCATTTCGTCTCTTTCGCGTGCCGACTTTCCAATTTTTTCTCCTGCTTTTCAAAACTTTCCTGAACTTTTCCAGCATCTCTACAATTTAGCTAATTTTTTGTTTTGATTTTTAATATTTTCCTAATTTAACTCAGCAATGTCGCAATGCGGTGGTTTGCATTATGTATAGCATTCTGTTAGTCACCCTAATCAAAAAACGGTTGGACAACTCTAGGACGTAACTTTGTGTGTGAGAAATTGAGGTAGAAAATGAGTACATCAAATATTTTTGTGCCATCAATTTTTCATTTGTTTTCTTTTCTTTTTAGTCATCAGATGCACGGAGCTGCACCAAAATAATAGGTATGCATAGCCTTCTTTTTATGTGTAATGTCTAATACATAATTAGATACATAGGGTCTATACCTATTAGTGAGGCGTCATATTATGCTGCGTACACAAGCTATCCCCCGCCCCCCATAGTAAAACATATTGGAAAAAGTCAATCTAGTTAAATCTGATTTTGAAAAGGAAACAAAAGAAGCAAATTGGCACTAACGCTCGTTGATTTTCAACAAATTTTTGAATCTACCTAATGGTTATGTTGTGTCTTAATTTTGTCTTGCCTTGCCTTAGCATATATAGCCTTATTAGGCCTATTCTAAACCCTCTTACTCAACACTGTGTAACTCACCTTGATTTGACTTCCTAATGCATGATGCATCTAGCTACCTTATCTATCCATCTTACCGTACCTTACAAATTCTCTGAAACGAGCTCTGTAGGCTATTATAGTTGCATTCTTATTTACCAGAGTGTCCTAGTAACTGGGTGCAGGAGGACGACTTCTGTTACCATGTATCGAGTGGTCCGGCGGTTAATGCAACAACTGCTGAGAGCAACTGTGAAAAGATGAATGCAACGTTGGTCACCATCAGCAGTCAAGAACTGAACAGCTTCGTCACCAACATCTCGTATGGCAATCCAATATTCTGCTATAGATCTGTACAATATCAGTGCATTGATAATTATGGTCAGATAATCTTGCTGAATGAAATCAACTAAAAATGAACTAATGCACCTACACCAAGTCGGTTTTTATTGATATATGTTTGCGCCTAGAGAATTTTTATGAAATTTTATCAAAGACGTCTACGTTTGCCGATCTAGAATACCAAACTATATAGAGAAGTAAATGAAAAAGAAGAAGAAGAAGAAGAAGAAGAAGAAGAAGAAGAAGAAGAAGAAGAAGAAGAAGAAGAAGAAGAAGAAGAAAAGGAAGAAGAAGCGGATATATCTCAGGAGGATCTGAGCAGAGTATGTCCACATGGCAGCAGGACTTGCAAATGCTCTTCACTTTGGAAAGTGCTTAGGGATGCAAATGGGGTAGAACAACAATGAATTTACATATGAAAGCGGTAAGGTATTGTGAGTAGGCCTAAGTGATGAAGAAATTGACTAAGAAAGTATGCGCAAGAGTGCAAAACCTTCAAGACAATGTGCTGAGGCATTAAAGAAATGCTGCCTGAATGAAAACTCTTCTATATAATGGCAATCAGTGAAAATGTCAAACGTGAATACCAGGCGCCAAAAGAAAAATAATGAAAAAGTGTGAAACTCACTTTTGTGCTACTTTTTTTCTTTAGCTTATAAATAATTTATTCTGAAGAATTCAGCGCAAATTTTTGTACACTCTGGTTATTCGACTGTGTCTACGTTTTGGTCGGTATACGCTGGTTCCCCGATCTTCAGTT
The DNA here is from genome assembly GCA_945859605.1 of Lumbricus rubellus. Taxonomy (NCBI): domain Eukaryota; kingdom Metazoa; phylum Annelida; class Clitellata; order Crassiclitellata; family Lumbricidae; genus Lumbricus; species Lumbricus rubellus. Next base: position 20,438,568 of record OX243812.1, on the reverse strand, counting down.
TTGGCGCAGTGATGCTTGTTACATTCAACCCGCGTTAGTTTCGACCTAGGTTTCCCCTACAGTCACGGAATTTAAGAGGACGCTAGGAAGATTGGTTTATTAAGCGTTCGAAATTGACTTTGCAGAGTAGAGGTTCTGACACCGACCAGCGTCTTCCGAATCACTTAAAACCTTGTTATGTTATGCTATTAACTACCTGTGCTCAATTGACGACATACCGGCTGCGTGCAGCAAAAGTGTATTATTGTTTCTGTGTGATATCTACTCGAGGCTGTTAAACAATTTGCTGAAGGATATGAGTTTCTGTGTCAGTCTACTGGACGATCGAAAAACGATTGTTTTCACCAGGTTCAATTACCCACATCTATACCAAGGCTTCATAACTTGCCCACTAATTATTTCTAACCCAATTATCTTATAGAATGATCAAAATCTTGAACTCAAGTTTCTTGTGGACTGAGCGAATATCTAACTGTTTGATTCTAGTTGACTAAACCACTCTTCACTTGATTATTTCCAGAGCTGCTTTCTCAGGGCAAGAGTTCTGGATCGGGCTTCATAAGAGGAACTGTACTCCACCCGGAGAGACCTACTGGTTGGATGGAAGCACAGCGTCCTATCGTAACTGGTTTATCGGTGAACCGGACGAATACTCCTGTTGTGTGCGTTTGCAGCCAACCGGATATTGGAGAGACGTGAGCTGCGGCGCAACGTTTCAATACATCTGTCAGATGAAGTTGTCATAGGTTTTCCCCGATACCCCAAGCCTGCCATTTTATCTCTACTTCCGTTGTCGTCGTCGTAGTCTTCATCATCATCATCATCATCATCATCATCATCATCATCATCATCATCATCATCATCATCATCATCATCAGCATCATCATCATCATCATCATCATCATCATCATCATCAGCATCATCATCATCATCATCATCATCATCATCATCATCATCATCATCATCAATAACAACAACAACAGCATCATCATCATCATCATCATCAACATCATCATCAGTAGCACCATGACCATCATGACCATCATTGCCATCATCGTCATCATGATCAACATCAACAGCATCAGCATCAGCATCATCATCATCCTCAGCAGCAGCAGCATCCTCATTCCTAGCACTAACTCACACACACACACACACACACACACACACACACACACACACACACACACACATATATATATATATATATATATCTGACATTTGGTTTTCTGTGAGCACATATCCTCACTTAACGATACTCTAAAAGTAGACTAGTTTTCTTGGCATTTGGAGACAAACATTTTGACAGTAAGCACTTATCAAAAGAAAACTGTTCTGCAACGTTTGACTTCATTTTCAACGTGGCCAAATCAAATCGTTGTTGACAGTGCACGCCTTAATTAAAAATTATTCATAAATCGGTTTTAATGCCTTCTCTGCAGATAATTATGCTAGGTTGAAGAAACCATTAAAAATATTTGTACATTGTACACCAGCGCATAATTTAGCATAATTTAGCATAATTTAGCATAATTTAGCTGATTTTGACAACTTGGACAAAATCTTCCAAGACTATAGAGTAAGCTATAGATGGGGTCTGATGGAACGACGCAAGCTTCTTATTTGGGTCTGCCCATTGCAAGTCGACCAGAACAGGTTTGATAGCACTGTCTTGTTGCCATATTATGGAGTCAGTTTTAACCATTTCATTTACAACATTTGTTTTTTTATTGTGCATTTCCCTATTCAAGCCATGAATAGAAGCTTGAAAATGGTTACGACATAATTAGACCGAAATTTTTACATTATACCGAAAAGGTGATTTATATAAATAGGGGAGTGGTGGGCTGAGTGACTGTGACGCTGTGGTGTAGGCCTAAGAGGAAACAGTCGTTGCATCAAACCTATAACTCAGTCAATTGATCGATTTTCATGCATTGGGGGGAAAGTCTGTGTTCATTCGGTGTAGGCTAATGGTCGGAGGTTCGATTTCAGTCTTCAGTTCAGTTCAGTTCAACAGACACCGAAGGGAATCTTTTTCTCTCGACAGAGGAGAATTAATACTCGAGACTTCTATAATTATACTCACTTGTATAAATATATAGGCCTAGGCCTACTGTTTTTCGGACGGAACGTACCGGAACGGTAGTCCGGAACCTTTATCTGAGTTTATCAGTCATGAAAACTAATTTCACTTAAATAACAACAGTGTGCTTTTCAATCTATAGGCCCTAAGCTTACTATAAATCTGAGATATGTTTGTATTCCTTCCCAAGGTAGGCTCCAAGACCGCTTCATTACAAACGTCCAAACATTTTTTTTCCCTCTTATGCGAATTTGTAGGTCAGCGTGACTATTTTTAGTTCTCAATTCACTTTAAAACCCGAGATATGAACATTTTAATTCGACGCGTATTTGGCCTATTGATTTAATCGGCAATGTTTACCGTTGCACGTCGCCATTAATTAGCAGACGATAGTTCACATGAGGTCGTGTCAGCTATCAACTCACTTTAAAACACTAGATATGAACATTTTAAGTATAAACTGAAATACGACATTTCGACAGATCGTAGGACAACAACAACTAGAGGTGCATGAGGACCGTGAAGCTATATAAAATATAAACGAATTAATTGTCTCGTCATCGGAAGCAGAAAGAAGTTTTTTCAGCTGCTTGAAATTTATTGAAACCTGTCTTCGCTCAACAATCATTGCTGAACAACGCCTGTCAGATCTAGCTGTCATTTCCATTCATATATAGGGACAGAGCGAAGATGAGCCTTCATGTCGTTGTAGACAAAAATTATTTAATTGAAAAATATCCCAACTGCAGGATTTCATTGATCTAGCCTGATGCCTGTGTCGCAAAATAGAGCAGGCCAATCCCTTAATATTCGCACCCTCAGATGAAGAGAAGTTGTGAACAGGTCACTTCGCGCGTGTTCATATTTTGCAAATCAACGCCCATTTGCTTGTTTTCAGCATTGCCACTAGCAGTTGTGTTTATTCCTACAAGTTAACTGTATTTGCTTTAGAACACTTAGAACATTTAGAACACTTAAGAACACTTAGAGTCGTTAACTAAATTCGAGTTTTTATGCGCCGAATATATTGCTGAGGACACTTAAAACAATTGGAGTCGCTTTAAGTTTTGATTGCAGCATAAATTTATCAATTATTCGCATTTTCAATAACCATTCGCTGGAGGATAGAATGGTGTCTTTTTTGGGATACTCTATATCACCAGTAGATCTGTTATTATTCATCCCCGGATAGCTTTATGGGGAATAGAATATTCTGCGACACCGGCCGCCAGCGGCATGGCGAAAGTTCAAACTCGACAATTATGAATGATATAGCCTACATGTAGATAATGGATAGGAATGGTCTCAGAGGTCTATAGTTGACTGTCCACAATGCCGTAAGCTTATATAGGCCCTACTTGTGCGTATGCGCATTACCCCACATGTTCTTGATTTTATGAGTAGGTTATCAATAGGCCTACATGTATGTATGCATGCATGTAGATCTATGTATATTTGTGTGCATGTTTGTATGTGTGCTCATGCATATACCCTTGTTACCTAATGAAAAGTCATGACATCAATAGACCTTTTTATGAGCAGGCCCTTGATGAATAGCCCACGATGAACATTCCGTTACTGAATGGTCCTTTGATGAACAGTACCTTGATGAATCGTCCTTTGAAAAACATTAAATGGATGGATAAATCATAATGGCCGTATACCAGATTCAGAGTGAATTAGCTCAGGGTTCACATTGACGAAGTATTGCTGCAGCAGTGCCACCACGTTGTCCTGGACGCCTGACATCACAACATGGTAGCATGCGACGAAACAATAGCATTATCACAGATAATACAAAAAGAAACACTTTCATAGATGATTAAACCGAGCGCAGAGTTGTCGACGATTCAAGCTCACATAATTATATTCAGTTTAGCCTACATAACAGGTTTTCACGTTGCTTGAAAAGAGAAACGACAGATGCAAACGCGGGGCGGATCCAGGGGGGCTTATCCGGCCATGCCCCCCCCCATTTAGAATTCCCATGTATCGTGGCCCCCCATTTGGATTGAACATGCCGTGGAACAATGTATATATTGTACAATTTGGCCCCCCCCCCCCCTATTAAGAAATGGACATACATTGCGGCCCCCCATTTCGAAATGGGAATGACTATAAAAAAAAGGTCATGAACTTTTTGGCGGAGAAAATGGTCTTTTCTCCCGAAAATTTGGCCAGATGACTAAAAAAAGTCATCAACTTTTTTGGCGGATACGAAAAAAAAATCCAGACCAAAGGCCAAACATTTTTCCCGGACCCAAGACCAAACATTTTTGGCCCCCCCCCCCGTCCAAAGTTTCTGTATCCGCCCTTGTGCAAACATCATCACACATTGAAAACTAGATTAATCGTGGAGCGAGTCTAATTGTTCCCATATAGGCCTAATAGAACCAAACCTACGCTGTGATTCGACGCTGTATTAGAATACAATGGAAACAATTCCGACGCTGCAGCTGTAGTCTATTGTCTTACCTGTAGCCTATGAACATCCGCGGTGACAGTGCAATGAGTGCATGGAACAATAGATTAGGCATGTGTGACCCTGTTTCAGCAATGTGTGTCGATAACCGCCATGCTTTTAAACAAAACAAGTCTGATCTGGTTAACTAAAGCTATTAGCTGAAGTGACGTACATTCGTCGTATTGGCAAGTCAGGTCTAGAATCAGTCTAACGCGTTCCACGATTAGCTGAAGTTGCGAAGACGCATTGCTACAATGTAAGACAGACTAATTTCTTGACTTTCTTAGACGAAGAAAGAACGGTATGAAACAACTCTCCTCTTTTCTTCACTACCACACATCATTATCATCACAAAGGTTCACTACCACCGTCATCAAAGTCGTCATTCATATTGTCATCATCATTGTATCGTCAACATCGCCATAATCTGATCATCATCATCGATATCATTGTCGTCATCGTCATAACAATCATCAATATTATAATTATCATCATCATTATTATCATCATCATCAACAACAACAACAACGACACAACAACATCGCCATCATCATTATTGTCGTCATAAGACTCATAACAATCATCAATATTATAATTATCATCATCATCATAATCATCGTCATCATCAACAACAACAACGACACAACAACATCGCCATCATCGTCATCGTCGTCGCTGACTTTTCTTCCACCTTCTCCTCCTCTTCCACCTGTTCCTTCGCATATTCTCATCTCCCAAGTCAGTATACCTTTAGGTAAAATGAAGCCCAATATTAGGAAAAGATCAGAAAAATTGCTGTAGTGTTGTGAAAAGTGAACAATGTTTTGATAATTTTCCAGTCAATTGCCATAGTCAAATTTATTTACTTTACAAATGTGTAATGTAAATACCGCAAATGATTGTGCAAAAATCCTAACAGGCACATTATCTTCCCTCACTATAATATTGATAATTTTTGGATAGAGCTCTTCTACTTGTAGGCCCCTATGCTTTGGCTTGCTGCCCTTATTAAGTCGAAGAATTATCATCTTATTATAGTTAAGATTTCCGTATAACATGGGTTACCAATATCTCTGCTTTAATTGCGCTGTTTTAATCAAATAAAGAATGCACAAACAGTTTCTGTTATAGACTAGCCTACTTGGTCCTGACTCGGGACTTGAATTCTCATATTCTACATTGAACATTAAGCATCCAGCATGTACCAACGGACCATTTTTAAAAATCAAGTTTTGTTCCTCTTTCTCTTCATCTAACAGTAACCAACGGCATCGAAACACAACGATCGTGAGTAGAATCAAACACCTCAGAATGCTTCTGCTAATCTCGATTGTACATCTAATTCTGGAACATTCCAAGTCGGATGCCGTTGTCACCAATCAATCGAAATCATTCAAAGCGATTAGATCTGCAACCAATCTGACGTCATTGTGTGCGATCGATGAACCGACTGAGGTCATCAAGGTCGTGGATTTGAATCTTCCTCCAATAAACATGGTTTCTCCATCGCCAGAAACGCTTTGTGCATGGAGATGCACGAGGGAATCGAACTGCACCGGTTACAACTGGAAGAAGTGCAACAACGAATGCGAATTCTATTCATATGCTCCGAAAATGTGCAAAGCTACATGTATATCGGGATGCGCTCACTACAGGGTTTGTAATACATAAAGTATGTCGGCCTAAAAGTATGGCTGTATTTTGGGGGCTTCCGGGTTCAGCCCCTCCGCGAAAAGTGTCGTTTCCGAATTTTAGCAACAATTAATTCTTTGCATTGTTTGTTTATTTTCCCCTCCATTTCCACCAAAACTCACCAAAATGGAAAATCTCTGACATTACTTTGTTTTTTGGCTTCACTACTGTCTTAAAATATTTGTGTAGCGACAGCAGAAACCTTTAAAATTACTCTCCTGCTTTCTTGCGCCACCTAAACCTAATTCATCATTCAGCGATTCCACCGTTATGGTTAGATGATTTCATATTGCAGGGCATTTTAAAAGAAATTTGTAGAACCGCTGCACCGCACAAGCGGATTTGTTTGGCAAAAATTTGTCATCGCTTCGGATAATTTTGCCGAAAATTGTCGCAAGTCGCCGCATAAATTTTTTTGTCATTTGGTAGAAAATTTCTCCCAAGTTTTCCCAGAAATGTCGCAAGAAACCCAGACGAAGGTAAAAAGAAAACAGATCTAGTGGGAAAAACAGCTGTGACATCGCTGTTCCCGCATTTCTATAATTTTGGGCCATTTTTGCTTTGATTTTTATATACCGGTATCTTCCTTATATAATATTATATTTAGGGCCTAACTCAGAAATGTTGAACTGCGGTGGTTGGCATTAGTTTAGAAATAATTTTATAGTATGCTGTCAGTCACCCGTATCGAGGTTCGACAGTTTGCAACTTCTTGGACGTAAATTTGTGCGAGAGAAATTGAAGTTGAAAATGAGTGAATTTGATACCATTAATTTTTCATTTGTTTTATCTTCTTTTTAGTCAAGAGACGCACAGAGCTGCACAGAAATAATAGGTATCAATACTTGTTATGTGTGATATCTAGGCTAATACATAATTAGTAAAGCGTCATCTTATGCACCGTAACACAAATTATTTAGCCTCTTAGTATACGGTACCGTAGGACATAGGCTAATACAAAAATCCAGTCTATATATATAGTTAATCTGATTTTGAAAAAGGAAACACGCGCAAGAGCGCAAACCCTCAAAGCAATGTGCTGAGCAGCTGAGGCATTAAAGAAGGTTAAATCAATGCTAGAATGAACAATAGTCATCAGATACAAAGTAACAATACCAGAAGGCTGTATAAATCACTTGTTCGGCCACAGTTATAACATTGCATCCTGGTATTTTAATCTTCACCTTGAATTGGACATGGAGATATGGATGGAGAGAGTACAAAGAAGAGCTACGACAACGATTTGAGATTGCGAGGATTAGCAATAACGCTCGGTGATTTTCAACAAATTTTAAATAATCCTGCTGGCTATGGATAAGTAAATTGACTTCCTGCTATAGTATTATAATTTTTCTTCTTTCCTTATCTTATTATTGCTCCGAACCGAACTTTGTGTAGTAGCCTGCCTTTTTGTTTAAGGCAACTTTTACTTACGATAATTATTGTTTTCAATTATGAACAGAGTGTCCTACTAACTGGGTGCAGATGGACGGCTTCTGTTACCATGTATCGAGTGGTCCGGCGGTTAATGCAACAACTGCTCAGATCAACTGCGAAAAGATTAATGCAACGTTGGTCACCATTAGCAGTCAAGAACTGAACAGCTTCATCACCTGCATCTCGTAAGCCAAGCTAATTAATCTACAGGGTGGTCCAAAATAAACCGCACAATGATAAATTGATAGTACTTTATTCAGACTAATTCAAATATAACCGTGAAAATTCACAAAAACACAGCAATTATTTTTACTGTAACATTACATGCATGGGTGGATTTCGTTACATAAAATGTTCAATGTGTCCTCCTTGCTGCTCGACCACGCATTGAAGCCGACGACGCCATTGATCAATTGCGCGGTCAATGAAACGCCGTGACAGCTTGGTCCACTGTGTGACGATTGTTTCTTTCAGCTGATCCACGGTGGTGAAACTTCTACGACGGTATACCATCTGTTGAAGGGCGCCCCATACAGCGTAGTCGACTGGATTCAAGTCCGGGCTGTTTGGGGGCCACATGTCAGGCTCAATGAAAGAAATGTTCTCACGTCGAAGATACTCCATAGTGTTCTTGGCGGTGTGTGATGGAGCGCCGTCCTGCTGTAGGTGTGTGGTGTTGGCATATTGCACGGATATCAGGTAAAAGACCAATAGAGACGTCAGAGAAAATATATAAATAAGTACGAAAATGGCATTAAACAATGTATTGTTATACATTATATCAAGAAAACTGTCACTGTGCGGTTTATTTTGGACCACCCTGTATAGATCTGTTAAATATCAGTGCATTGATAATAATTAATTATTATGACCATCTAATCTTACTGAATGAAGTCAAATAAAATTAGCTAACGTAGTCTACACCAAGTCTGGTTTTAAATGGCCATGCTTGTGAATAGAATAGAATGTGCCGAGGCATTGAAGAACGCCAATTCAACATTAGGTGTGATAGGAACAACAGTAGTATACTTAGTAACCAGACACAAGGAATAGGAGAAGATACGATCATTTTGCACCACTTCTACGCGATGTCTTGCATTGGCTGCCTGTCCCGTTCGGAATTGAGTTCAAGCTCAGTTTGCTGGTATACAAATCGCTTCACGGGACAGCGCCTGAATACATCCGCGACTACTGTTCCGAGACCCATTCCTCCGCTTCCGGGCTGCGACTCAGGTCGCTTGGGAAGACCGACCTTCGTGTACGGAGGATGAAAACACGTTTCGGCGACCGCGCATTCTCGGTTGCTGGTCCCAGATGCTGGAACAGTCTTCCACCGGACATTAGACTGGCTGCCTCAGTCGACTCTTTTAAATCAAAACTTAAAACTTATCTATTTGCTAAGGCTTATCCTGCAGTTAGCTGCTTGTGAGGCGCCCTTGTAGCGGTATGGTCGCGTTACGGCGCCATATAAATTGTCGTTATTATTATTAATAATACTATGGTTGTATAAATCACTTCTTCGACCATTAACATTGCATCCAGGTATTTTAATCTTCACCTTAAATGGGACATGGAGATATGGAGAGAGTACAATTTTAGAAGAGCTACGACAACGATTTGAGATTGCGAGAATTTGAGCAGCCATGAAGAAAGGTTGAAAATGTGTGGGTTAACAACTCTGGCGAAAAGGTGGTGCAGAGGAAGTCATTTGAAGGATTATAAGAACATCACTGGAAAGGAAACACTACATTGGGCTAGCACGAAACCAATCAGCTCAGATCATCGAGTCAAAGACACTAATTGTAGGCCTATAAGAAATCGGAAGGAACACAAGAACAGAAATTCTTCAGTGCTAGAGTTGTAGATTTGTGGAACGGATTTGAGTGACAGCTGCACTGTCTCGGTGGATACAGTCACGCAGTTTAATGGAAAGCTAGAAATATTAGTTTATCAAGCTTTCGTGGTTGATTGGCAGAGGTTCTAACACCGACCAGCGTCTTCTAAATCACTTAAGAGTTAAAGCCATTCTTGTGTTTATGTTATTGACTACTTAGGCCTACACTCAATTGCCAAAATCCAGGTTGCGTGTAGCAACGGTGGATATTGTTTCTATAAATATGATATCTACTTGAGGCTGTTAACTGCATGATTCTCGGAATCACTCGATGACTAACCCATTATTCACTTGTACATTCCAGAGGTGTTGTCTCAGGACAAGATTTCTGGATCGGGCTTAGCAAGAGGAGCTGTACTCCGTCCGGAGAGACCTACTGGTTGGATGGCAACGCAGCGTTGTATCGTAACTGGCTGACACTGGAGGGTGAACCGGATGAAAACACCTGTTGTGTGCGTTTGGTGCCAACTGGATATTGGAAAGACAAAGACTGCACCAATGAATTTCAATACATCTGTCAGATGAAGTTGTCGTCATAGGTTTTTCCAAATTTTCAAAGCCTGTCATTTTATCTCTACATTGGTTGTCGTCGTCAGTGGCGCAGCCAAGGGGTGCTGGGGGTGCTTGAGCACCCGCCAGGGCTAAACGATGACCCACGCATTTTTTCCAAATCCGATGAGTTTTTTGGGTGAGGGCGGGGGGGTGGGGTGAGAGGCTGGAGATTCTCTTTCGCTCTTTCAGTCTTTCAGATTACACAAACAAGTTCCTTCATTTCACTGTATTATAATTTTAGTCAAATCCATGGTTCACAAAGCACCAGATTTCAGTGCCTAATTGATCTACCTGAGTTTGCCTGAGTCTCGAGAATTTACTTAGTGATGGATGAAAAGTCTTAGCGATAGGTCCTTGCGTTTACATTACATTGCCTCACCGATATATTGATAATGATACGACTTAATTGATACTACTGAGTGTTATTCTATTAGGCCTAGTTAAGAATTGTTTCCTTAAAATTAGTATTATAATATTAATGTAGTTATTCAGCATTGTTTAATCTAGACATCTCCAGCGGAGAATGTAGGTAGGCCTATACCCCATAAATGAAAGTTTTTCCCCATAAATGTTTTACGAAATGATAGTAGGCTACTTTTGGGTTGCTGTTTACATTTTTGTGTTACATACACTGCTCTACATATACCATGATCTTATTGCTAATATTTGTACATACACCACTTTCGTACAACTACATGATTCCTCTACAGTGTTGTCTTTCAAATTGTCAAATTTAAAAATGTTTAGATCCTTGAAGATTTGAACCGTTACTAAATCACTTCCAAATTTTAGTAGTTTGCTAGTTAATTGGTGCTTGGTTGTATGTTATTTGTTACCATTTTTGCTAATTGTGTCCTCGTCAGCAATTCAGGAGCATCTTGGGCATGCAGTAGTGATAAGCTGATTCCAGTGCCAGAAAGTAAACTCATATAGCCTAGGCCTAATCATACGTGCATGTAAGTCTGCAGTTATTCATTATAGATCTAATAGTCCAGCTGCATAAGAACCGAGTTGCTTAACCTATTATTGTAATTATAATAATATTTAATAAAATCCACGGGCGGAAACTTAGGGGGACAGAGGTAACGGTCCCCCAAAGTTTGTGGTGAGGGACGGAGATGCAAATATCCCCAATATTTAAGAAATATTCATAAATATCAGTATGCAGATGTAGTGCCTGGCCTAAGGCATATTATAGTACAAAGGAAATGATAGACAGAAAGACGGACGGACAGACGGAATGATAGTAAGTGAGAGAGAGAGAGAGAGAGAGAGAGAGAGAGAGAGAGAGAGAGAGAGAGAGAGATACACGACAGCTGGACGGGACAGAGCAGACCAGTTGAGCACAGAGAGGAGAGAGGGAGAGACAGAGAGAAAGCGAAGGAGAGCAAGGGGCCAGACAGACGAAGGACAGAGAGCAGATCAGCTACATGTACATGCCAGTGCAGGCAAGGAGAATAGCCACCGATGTGTCTCTATATAGCAACGGAGTAGGAATGTTACTAGTGACCAATCGAGTGAAGAAGCTAAGAGCGTCACTATAAAATGGACCGCACAATAAGAACCGGGGTTCGGACTCGTCAAGTCGGTTCTAGGGGTTAGAACAGTGGGGGAAGGTTGGTTCAGTAAGTTCATGAGGTGTTTGGTCGTGAGAGTCGTGAAGTAAAGTTACTATGCCATCACTCTCAACATATCTGCGATTATATTTGGACAATTAAACCTTAACATCTAGAGCATTGTTCCTCTTTATCCTGGTCGGACAAACTTGTATTAGCCAAGCGACCAGTGACACTAAACATTCATACCATGTTATCCACTGTATTTCCAAGATATCCTAAATGCTACCATTATACAGTGTGCAAATAAACGAAATTCTTAAACAATGGAAGGGAACATTTATTAAAATCAGAAACCGTGTCTCTGAGCACTGAAACCATGAGCAATTTTGCTAATGTGACAGATTGAAAAGCTACTATTACAGAATGGAAATGCAAACATCTAAACAAAATAATGAAACGTGCCTCCCATTGGTTTCAAGAAGGTTGTTTTTGCGGAAATGGAGTGGGACAAGACTAGAGAGAAAATTATCAATGGGATTAGAGGTGTCATGGTAGGCTATATTCAGCCTAATGACTAAAACAGGTCATCAACTTTTTGGGACAAATGACTAAAAAAAGATCATCAAAAATTTTGGCGACCAATTTGCCCCCCCCCCCTTTGAAAGTTTCTGTATCCGCCACTACCTTAAGAATCTCTCAGACTGAATAAATCACTTCACAGCTTATTAGGCATACGTCCGCAGTGCATCGAGCATTTAAGAAGAAACAGTTTCCGAATATTTCCGAAGCTACCAGGTTTGTGGAAAACAGGAATCATCGCCTAGTAGGCTAACTGCTGGGAGAAGCCTTTATTGAGTGGTTTCCGCTTCAAATTCTGTAAATAGTATTTAGACAAATATGAGCAAGCATACATGTAGGACCAGGTAGGCCTACATGTACACATGTATGTGTAGATGCCGAGTAGGCCTACCGTTTTGGCTCCACCTCTTATTGGATAGCGTCAAAACTTTGGCATAGTCAGTCAATGCTACATATATAGTGTATGTATGCATTCATGTTTGTACGTATGTAATGTATGCATGTATATATAAATGTATGTATGTATGTATGTATGTATGTATGTATGTATGTATGTATGTATGTATGTATGTATGCATGTATGTATGCATGTATGCATGTATGTATGTATGTATGTATGTATGTATGTATGTATGTGGGCATGTTTGTATTTATGCGCATGCATGTACATGCACCTTTGTTTCTTGACGATAAGTCATGGCATCAATAGACCTTATAATTATTATGAGCAAATAGAAACACGTTCGTAGAAGATTCAACCGACCGTAAAGTTGTTGACGAGTCATGCTCACATAGGCCTAATTATATTCAGTAATAAATAACTGGTTTTCACGCTGTCTGAAAAGAGAAACGCCAGATGCATTATAATTGTTTCCATTGTATTCTAATACAGCGTCGAATCACAGCGTGGGGTTTGGTTCCACGATTTATCTAATATTATTTTATTGTGTGGATGATATATTATATCATTTTCGATATATTATATATCATCCACACAATAAAATAATGTTACATAAATCGTTGACCAAGTCAAATTGCTCCCGTGGAACCAAACCCTACGCTGTGATTCGACGCTGTATTGGAATACAATGGAAACAATCCCGACGCTGGTCTTGTCTAAACTGTGTGAACATCCACGGAGGGACAATACAAGTGTGTTACAGTTCAGGCATGTGGAACTATGTTTCTAAGCACTTTTATTTGTTGCTGGCGCAAGCAGGATAGCGAATCGCACAGCGATTATATTTCTAAACGATGCTTGCCAACCGCCATGCTTAAGTAAAACAAGCAAGCCTGATCTAGTTAACTAAAATCAATAGAATAAGACTAGTGACGACGTACATTCGTCGTATTGGCAAGTCAGGTCTAGACGTAGTCTAACGTGTTCCACGATTAGCTGAAGTTGCGCAAACGCATTGCTAAGACAGACTGATTTCTTGACTTTCTTAGACGAGAGGGGAACGGTATGAAACAGCACTCCTGTTTTCTTCACTATCACACATCATTGTCATCACAATGGTTCACCACCACCACCGACATCATCATCACCACCACCACCACCACCACCACCACCACCATCACCACTACCATCACCAACATCAACACCACTATAAGCATAAGAACTATAATATTATTATAGGCCTAGTAAGAGTTTTGTATTATAATTATGTTACCAATAATCTATGCTTTTAGCTGAAGCTATTAATTGCGTACTTTTACTGAAATAACGTAGGCCTGTGCGCAAACAGTTTCTGTTAGCCTATAGTCTAGCCTACTTGGTACTGACTCGGAACTTGAATTTGGACATTCTACTTTGAATATTAAGCATCTAGAATATAACAACGCACCATCTTTTTAAATCAAGTTTTATTTCTCTTTCCCTTCATCTAACAGTTACTTGTAACCGACTGCATCAAAACACAACGATCGTGAGTGGAGACCAAAAGCGTAAAAATGCTTCTGCTGATCTCGGTTTTGCTTCTAATTGTGGAGCGTTCCATGTCGAATGCCGTTGTTGTCACCAATCAGCGGAAATCATTCAAAGCGATTAGATCTGCAGCCAATCTGACGTCATTGTGTGCGATCGATGAACCGACTGAAGTCATCAAGGTCGAGGATTTGAATCTTCCTCCAATAAACATGGTTTCTCCATCGCCAGAAACGCTGTGTGCATGGAGATGCACGCGGGAATCGAACTGCACCGGTTACAACTGGAAGAAGGGCAACAACGAATGCGGGTTTTATTCATATGCTGCGAAAACGTGCAAAGCAATATCCGGATGCGCTTACTACGGGGTTTGTCAAGGCCGTAGCCAGAATTTTATTTCGGAGGGTGTTTTACTTTGACTTTTGTTTGGGCAACATTTTGACAATTTTTTTGAATCATCACCTGTTTTTCTTAACTGTTTTGGCTCGTAATACGTTCACGGCGGTCCAAAAAGCACTATTTCCGTGATTTTACACGAAATGTGGATATGGAGGAAGGTATTGAGAGCCCCATGGATCGAGAAAAGAACAAATGAATCCATAATTTCAAGAGACAGGATAAGCAAGAGGGAATATGTCATTTGTGGCAGAGAGCGGCAAGGCAGAAGATGCGGCTTGGAAAAGGAGATGATGCTGGCCTACGGAGATGGAGGAAGGAGGAGACGACGCCCAAGAAGGTGGATGGAGGAAATACACGAGAGAACGAAGATGAATGTAATAGGCTACGTGAAGAATCGTTCCAGAGCCAAGGTTTCAGTATGGCGTATAGATCGCTTGGTGAACTTGAGGCGACTAGTGATTGGGCGATGAAAGACTGTGACAGTGAACGAAGAACACGTGAACACGTGAAGTGAGTTGGCTGACGGTTGAGACCTGACAAAGATACTTGGGTATGGAGTAGTGTATTGAGTGGTACATGTAGGTTAGTTATGCGAAATTTTAGAGGCATTTCCCAAGGATTTCATCCGGTAAAGTTATTTAATGACGGAAGTGCATGGGCGGAGTTTATCAGAGGCTGGGGGGGTCAAGCCCATCCCCAAGAAAGTCCAGAGTCAGCTTTTTGACCGTGATTATGGTATCTTTTCAAGGGTTTAACCTCCCCAGATGGTCAAGAGTCATCACTTTTTTCGGGGGAAATGGCTCTTTTCACGAAAGGAACCACAAAACTTGAAT
The DNA here is from genome assembly GCA_945859605.1 of Lumbricus rubellus. Taxonomy (NCBI): domain Eukaryota; kingdom Metazoa; phylum Annelida; class Clitellata; order Crassiclitellata; family Lumbricidae; genus Lumbricus; species Lumbricus rubellus. Next base: position 20,423,146 of record OX243812.1, on the reverse strand, counting down.
CAATTACTAAAAAGTCATAATCTTTTGGACTGTGAAAAAAGGTATGGGTTTTCACGAGATTTGAAACCGGAAGACTAAAAAAGGGTTATCAATTTCTTTGGGCAGAGAAAATATTCTTGGCCGCTCTCGGTCTGGACCAAGTCTCCGGCCCAAAAAAAGCTCAGGTTATTTTTAGCACCCCCTCCTAAAACGGAAACCAAACTCCGCCCATGCGGGAGTGATAAGGTGAGGCTTGGGTGTCGGGGCGAAGGTTCGGGTGAGAACTTTGGTCGTGTTGTAGAGGTTTAAATTCGGTGTATTCGAGGTTAAAAAAGGCGTTTGGAGTGGAAAATGCTTAGAGAGGCGGTGGCGGATGCAGTTTTTGAAGTGATGGGTTTCGTCCGACGCAGGTCACGAATTTGCGCGAATAGATGCGCGAAAAGATGGAGACCTAATTAGAAAAGGAGAGATCGAGGGGGTGCTGAGATTGCCCATAAATAAGTCGGATGTGAAAGTAAGAAGTTAAGAGTTGGAGTTTCTTTTTACTTTGTCTCCGACTTTCCCCCTCTTTTCTCCTGCATTCTCAAGCTTTATGGAACTTCCCCGAATCCAGGCCCGCATTAATTAAGGTAGGTGCTAAGGGTGCTGCAGCACCCGGGCCCGCGGGTTTTGGGGCCCGCATTTTTGGGGATGATAAAAAAATTAACGATGCTGCAACATTAATAAACCGATAGATCTACGTAGTCATTGTCGGCGAAATTTTGCAATGTTTTTCCACAAGTCAGATTTATTAGCTCAAACTAACAATTTGTGAATTGGTTGAAATCGCGGACACTTATTATTATTACTATATTGTTCTAACTTTGGAACTTCATGACCTTTCAACAGTGATTTCATAAAAGAAAGGCTACGCAGGCCCGTCATCCTCACTTGCCTCTTGAAATGAGAGAAACATAATTCAAGAAATTTCAATGGTTAACTCCTAATTTCTTGAACTTAGTTTGTTATCTTCTTCTCTAATTTTATGCCTCTTATAGACATGTTAAATTGTCCGACGTCGCCATTCTTCTCGACGTTGGGCTCTTCCTCGGGCTTTCCATATCCATTAAATTTTTTCATCATTCAATCCAGAATCATCTGTCGTGGTCGTCCTCTTGTTCACTTCCCCTTCATTTATTCTTCAATGGCCGTTCTTAGCGGTGAGTCTGCCCCTCAGTCTGTGTTCTACCAACGTCTTTTGCCTCATTTTATCCTTCTTCTCCGTAATACTAATTCCTAGACCTTGGTACAAGAAGTTCATGACGCGGATTACAGGTACCAGGACATTAGGCCCTACTGGAGTCTGCGAAAGAAATCGGATGTTTTATTTTATTAGACCTAAAAATTGGAAGAACAACCTGTGGGCCCCCTGTAAGAATTATGATAAACTGAGAAGAAAATATTAACAGGGATCCGAAGAAACGGCTGATAAAGCATTGATGTGGATTGAGTGTGGTGTTGTGTGGATAAGCTTAGACCATAAGAAAAAAGGGATACCTTGTTATACAACAAGACTGGAAGCCTTCGAAATGTGGAGAACAATGAAGAACATCAATTGAATAGAACATACGTCATATTAATATTTAGCAAATGAAGAAGTCGTTCGCTCCATCTGTTACCATAGACCTACTATAGTGTCTGAAACTTAGCCTAAGAAAATAAAACAATGAATACACCATTGAAAAAACGTCCTTAGACTTTACTCATTAGTAAACATTGGTATAATTATGTGTCTCGTGGACCGGCGACTGACAGAAGAGGGTCCGCAAAGTTATATCACAGCACCCGGGCCCGCAGTACCCTTAATGCGGGCCTGCCCGTATCTCTATAATTTTGCGCCAGTTTTGCATTAATTTTGTTATATCTTCCTTATTTAACTCAGAGATGTTGAAATGTGGTGGTTGCCATTAGTTTAAAGTATTCTGACAGTTCTGTCAGTCACCCCTATCGAGGATCGAAAGTTTGACAATTACTCTTGGACGTAAATTTGTGCGTGAGAAATTGAAGTTGAAATTGAGTTGATTTGACGCTATAAATTTTTCATTTGTTGTTATTTTCTTTTTAGCCAAGAGATGCCCAGAGCTGCACAGAAATAATAGGTATGAATACTCGTTATGTGTGACATCTAACAGGCGCGGATTTAGAGGGGGCGTAGCCGGCGTACGCCCCCACTAAGCCTGCAGCAAATGTTCTCAAACTAAACTGACCTAAAACTAATGTAATTGCAATTTGGGAATAGGATGTTTGAAGTAGCTGGACCGGCAGAATGGAGCTCTCTTACCGGAGCTCTCTTACCTACTTACCTGAGTTGCTAGCAGACGTTGCCCACGTGACCAATAACTTTTGCCGTGACGCCATTCACAAAGTTCATGTACAGACAAAATTTACGTAAATAGAAATTGGTCAATTTAAAAATAATTTTTATGTCGAGTGGTCCGCCGTCAAAACGGCTTAAACAAGCAGTTTTATCATTCGCGAATAAGTCGACTGCCGTTGGTAAGACATAAGCCTGTCTTAGGCCTAAATCTCAAAAGATGGTATATGATTATCATTATAATTTTGAAATTCGTCGTGCTGATTATAGCCGCCGAAAGATACTCTGCGCGGGGGTAAGCGGACTGAGGTCCGGACCGGTGTGAGTCCGGGCTGGCGGTGGAAGGGGGCCGAGGTTCGACCCGGTGTGAGTCCGGGCTGGCGGAGAAAGGGGGCTGAGGTTTGGCCCGGTGTGAGTCCGGGCTAGCGGGAGAAGGGTGTTGAGTCCGGGTTGACGGAGGAAGGGGCTGAGATTCACAAGGACAGCAATTTTGAATTTTGCTACAATAGCACGTCGATGCTTATGCTAATAGAATGCACCGCAGACCGTGATGTACCCGTAAAACCCCCTACATGTGACATGCCCCTAGGGTTTTTCTATATAGTAGGCCTACCCATATGACAGTATACTTAAAAACTTGTTAGGCTATATAGGCCTAAACTTTTAACTTTTGTGATTATATTAAAGACTAAGCCCATTTCTGTTACAATAAAATTTTGACATTCTTAGGCTATACTGGTAGCTAGGCCTAGTGTGCGATTCTGCAAAACGACTTCTTATTTAAGTTTTCATGATTTTATTGTTCATAAATAGCTGGCAAAAAAGAGCCTAAAAGGGGCTCAAGTTGAGGTCAACAGAGCTAAAAAAATACGCTGGTGGCTTGGGCTCCGCCCCAGACCCCGCTGGGGCAGCTTACGACGCTCCCCCAGACCCCATGGTCGGTATGGGCTTCGTGCCTTCGGCACTCGCAGTTTCGCGCCTTCGGCGTTTAATAAAAAAAACTGTTCTAGTTGGGCTTAGGGCTTCATCCCCCCAAAAAACCTGAAATCATGGCGCCGCCACTGTATATATTTACAGGATTGGATTGGCCGTTTTTACGCCCCCCCCCCCTAACCAGAAATCCTGGATCCGCCTCTGTCTAATAATTTATATAATTAGCAAAGCGTCATATCTTGCAGTGTAACACAAATTATTTAGCCTCGTAGTAGGCCTAGGACTTAATGCAAAAGGCCAATCTAGTTAATCTGAGTTTTCAAAAAGAAAACAAAAGGAACTACAGTGTAAATCAGCAATAGCCCTCGTTGATTTTCAATAAAAAAAATTTCATCACCCTACTCGCTATGGATGCGTAAATTGTCTTCGTTCTCTTGCCGTGTCTTACATTGTCTTGCCTTACCTTAGCATAGCCTTACAACTCCTGTTCGTTCTACCTTCCTACAAAACATTGCTTTAACTCACCTTTATTTGTCTTCCTATAGCTAATGCTGCATAATATGATATAATATTATATTAAACTTCTGACCTAATCTTACTTATGCTCAGAACAGAACTTTGTGTAGCCTGCTTTCTTGTTTAAGGTGACTTTTACTTACGATAATTATTGTTTCTAATTATTATGTGAGCAGAATGTCCTACTAATTGGGTGCAGATGGACGGCTTCTGCTATTATGTATCGAGTGGTCCGCCAGTTAATGCAACAACTGCTGAAAGCAACTGTGAAGAGAGGAATGCAACGTTGGTCACCATCGGCAGTCAAGAACTGAACAACTTCATCACCTGCATCTCGTATGACAATCTAATATTCCGCTATATATCTGTATAGGCTACAATATCGAAATCAGCCGAAACGAATGCAAAGTTGTGGTGAAATTTGTCGAAAAGATTGGAGTAGTAGTTAATTGTGCCCTTTGAGGGTCTTTTATTTTCCTGAGGGGAGTGCTCGGTAGTACAGTGGTTAGCGAGCTAGACTGTCGACCAGTATAGGGTTAACAAGCTGAGGGTCTTTTATTATTTCCTTCCTGATTCCTCCTCTTCTCCTTTGGGGGTCTTTTATTATTTCCTGATTCCTCCTCACATCTCTCATCTCACATCTCTCATCCAGCTCCTTTTATTATTTCGATCAGCAAGGAAATTAAGGTCGTAAGAATACTACCGAAAAGTCTCTAGCTAATATATTTAGTGCGATGTGCGAATAAGCGAATATCTCGAGAAAATCGGTGTTGGTTACGAAAATTATGCAACTACCGGTCGAATTGTTAAACGCAGCTCCCGTTCCCCCTCCGCCCGCAATTTGCATGTAATTCGCCCCATTTCTATACAGGTAGACGTTACCAGGAGCGGTACTACTGTTACCAAATTCTATGTACGTCGAAACGAAATAGTATCCGGCTTTACCGGGAGTGAAACGGGTCAGTCTCGTACTTATGACACCATCGGTTTTGAATCTTACACTATCGAAAGTAACTATTGTGTGAGTTTTAGCGATTAAGAATTGCCAAGTTAAAGAATGAATGCTAAGCGCGGGACCGATTGAGATAGAATCTACATACTGCTTCGTAGCTGCATCGCTGGCTCTGTTGGGTTCGTGTAGCCCCGTAATGTAAGCATCATGCATAAAGATGGACTTATACACATTTATTTTAGACGGAGGAGTGCCATCGAGTGACTTAACCATCTCTAACATGATTTCATTGTTTATTCTAAAACGAAATCCATCCATCGATTGTAATGTAATAGGATTGTTTAACGAACATTGTAGTTTATTTCGTATACTACCTAAGAAAATAGTGAATTCTTTATTTTCTCCTCTCAAGTCCTTACAACCCATTGAACGCAGACGATCGGAGCCAACGTTTAACAATAGATCACCAGTCATTGTATCACCAGTCTTAGACACCTTCAATGTAACTTGTTCATCAACGTATTTCTTATTCGTCAAATGATTATCGTTGGACGGAGAATCGTTGTGATTCGTTATCAAATCAATGGCTTGCCCCCTACTTAAAGCTTCATTCATTCCAGCAGTCGAAGTGTTCGTTGTAGGTAGTCCTTTAATTTTATGACCACCCATTTTTAAATTTCCAGTCACTGGATTTGCTCCATCCAATCGAAGAAAACTCTCATTTATTTGACTAAGAGTAACACCTCCAGCGATTACTCTTTGCGATGAACCAACATCGGTGTGACCAAATTTATCGACAGGCATATTATATATATATAATAATTTTTAATGCAAGCCGTCCCCAGCAGATTAGTCATCGTATACGTATAATTGCATAACCTGAATCCCTCGTGGAAGATCTTTATTCCATGCTATAAATGTAACTCTGTAATATTGATACGCATCCGTATTAGGAATATCAAAAAATGTCGGACCAACCCCTGAAGGAGTTGTTGAAGGTCGGTCTAATAATTCTGTAAACACTGCTCCATCATTGCTAGCGGATAAATCGAATAGAGATACAGATACTGTTTTCAACGCAATTCTCCAAATTTTAACTGGCTCAGGACATTTAATTTGTAACCAAACAGTTTCATCTTCACCCGAAACCCAAGCTGCGTTAACATCGTCAGTGAGATTAGTGAAAGCATGGTAGGCTTTGCTTCCGGAAAAACAAGAACTGGCACTAGCAACGAATCCTGTCACACTTACATCAGCTTCCAAGGGAGGAATATACCCAACACGACACTTTTTCAGAGATTTATCGACGTAATTCTTTGTAGCGGCATCTTGAGCTGAAAGAGGATCGCTTAAATCGTTGATATTATTACTATTCATTAGGATATTTTGGTAAACGTCGATTTTTCGATCGTTAGACGCTCTGCCGATTCTCATTATATTCTCTACACCCATTTTGCATAGAAATCCATCCGTCGATTGTAATGTAATAGGATTGTTTAACGAACATTGTAGTTTATTTCGTATACTACCTAAGAAAATAGTGAATTCTTTATTTTCTCCTCTCAAGTCCTTACAACCCATTGAACGCAGACGATCGGAGCCAACGTTTAAGAACAAGTCGCCATTCATGGTATCGCCAGTCTTAGACACCTTCGATGTAACTTGTTCATCAACGTATTTCTTATTCGTCAAATGATTATCGTTGGACGGAGAATCGTTGTGATTCGTTATCAAATCAATGGCTTGTCCCCTACTTAAAGCTTCATCCATTCCAGCAGTCGAAGTATTCGTTACTGGGAGACCTTTTATCACATGTCCATTCATTTTTAAATTTCCAGTCGGCAGATTTGCTCCATCACATCGAAGAAAATTAGCATTTATTTGACTAAGAGTTACACCTCCAGCGATTACTCTTCGTGATGTTCCTCCAAAATCGGTGTGACCAAATTTATCGACGGGCATTTTATATATAATAATAATTTTTAATGCAAGCCGTTTATAACTTCTTGGAAATTCATTCCATCACCCACCATCTTCGTCACATACAGACACAAATGGCCACAAAATACTTCGTTATCGGGTTGTATTCGCTCGCTGTTATATAACACTGGACGGCGTAAATACTTTATCAGTTCCAGAGGAGGAGGAAGGCCGTAACTATCGAAATATATTTTCTCATTACCGCTCTTTAAGAAAGAGCACCAGTGCGAGCCCACCCCATTAGAACCATCTAGATTCAATATTCCACATTCATTCCGTCTAGGTTTCTTCGGCAGCTCGTCTCTGAGAAATACTCCTCTGAAATTATTGATGTTTAGTTTCTTAGCCGCTTCGATTAGATCCACGTTAGATAAAGCAATATTCGGTAGTACTACTCCACAAACATCGATTTGTTTGACGCTCATTTATTTAATATAAACATTAATTAAAAATTTTCAACGAGTAGTGACCATATGCCAAAGTATGAATACCATCATCCATTATTACCCTTTTATCGTCGTCTGCAGATAATGCAACTTTATTAATTTCTTCCGTATAAATATCGTGATGATAAGATCTAATAACATTCATCGTTCGTTGTTGTTCTTTTTTAGTAAATAAGCAGTTTCTATAATCTTCGTGAGTAATAGTTTTCTGGACAACATTCTTCTTAATACCTTTACATTTCTTGTGCTCATCTCCAGCAGCCATCTTATAAGAATACAACTTTGCTCGCAACCCGATAAATTCTTTTATCTGTTTCCCACTAGTTTCATCCTTGAACATTCCAATAACTTTTTTATTTACTCCAATCTCAATACCAGATGGATGATCTCTCGGGTATTCACTCGTATCGAATCGAGCCTTAATATCTTCTGCGATATCTGAGTAAAAGTCTTCAGTTTTAATTTCGTATGTCAAAGAATCTGTATCGGTAAATAATAATTTAGCTCTATTTCCGTATTTATCCTTGATGTAATTGTAATGAAATTCATACATCAACGTTTTGCTCAAGTCTAATATACACATACCAAGATATATAGGTTTATTATAGTACAATTTAGTTTTTTTCATGTGAACGGCTATTAGATTTTCATCGAAAATAGTACATCTCTCATAATTAGGTTTAGCGGCTAGTTCAATAGCCCTCTCCTCTTGACACACTAACTCTACATCAACACGATTTTCAATGTTCTCACAAGTTTTTCCAAAGACACTGTTATTCATTAATTTGAAAAAGTCTTTCTCAAAGTCATTAGTAGCTTTCGTTCTAAGAGCTGTATTTAAATCGATATACTTTTTCAACCAATCACTTTCTTCGAATAGTACACCTCTATGCACCTTTGTTATTTTCAAACCCAAGCTCTCATACAGTTTCAGATTATCGTAATGCAACACATACTTCTTTTTATCGTTTAAGTTCGGAATTAACTTTTTGATTTTGTCAATCTCAATGCTTTCGGGGGCTAACGGAAAGTCGTTATGCAGGTCGTGTAACTCTTTAGGGTATTCCAAATCAACTTCCAATATGCACGGAATACTTCTCCAATTTTTTAATTCATTTTCACTCATCCATTTGAACCCGTGAGTAGGTAAAGGTTTGATCATAGCCCATCCATATAGATTATTCGCATCAAGGTAAGTGATAAATGTAGAATTTTCGTTGCTATTGAAATCGCTCATATATTTATTATTCGCTTTCCCGTAACGATTTGATATTGTGCTCACTCCTCCTCTCATCCCTTGCTTAATCATCAGAATCATATCGTAATCACTCAATAACTCCAATTTCACGCCTGTCAATTTTAAAGCGGCATCCCAAGCTAAACCAGGAGATGTAAAAAACCATGCAGGGTCAAGCGTATAGTACTTCATACACACATCTCTAAAGTTTTCGAAAACATCGGCAAGTAGCAAAACATCCGAAACGTTGTATAAATCGTGATACTCTCTGAATGTTTTACATCCAAATTCTTTCCATACCGTTTGTGCATGCTCGTAGTCTTCATCGCTAATATTCGAATCATTTAGCTTAGAATAGAAAGCGGATTTTGGTGGTAGTTCGGTTTCATTAAAGGTAGTAAATGAATCGACGTAGTCATAAGGATATATGCCTTTTCTCAGCAAAAGATCGAGCTTCTTTCCAGTATATCGTTTCCCAATATTTTTACACTGGTCTTTGCTTAGGTTCCTCGATAAAGCATCAAGACTAGAAGCCATAAATTTAAAACTGTCGATAAAACGCAGTTGTCGCTTGACGGTAATCTCTTTTCCCTCTTTATTTACAAACTTATCAACAACGACCTCTCTGCTAAAAGATATATACTTTTCCTCGTTATTAGGTATGCAATTAATTTTCTCTCCATTATTACCTCTCAGTTTCTTAATGAACAGATGACAATCGTACCCGGAAAGATTATGAAACACTACAGGGAAAAACTTGGGGACTTTATAGTTTACATTACAAATGTTATGAGCAGCCCCTCTAAATTTACCGCTAAGATGACAGTGATCTCTCACTCGGTCTTCGCCCAACGGTTTTTCACAGATATGACATATAGTAGCTGTATCAAAACACTTCTTGTCTTCTTCTGTAAATATCATCTTCTTAGGGAATTTGAATTGATTATATATTCGTTTTATATTCTCTTCGAGTTTATCTACAAATATTTGACCAACATCATCATCTTCGCTTTCAGCCGTAAACGTCACAGGATCTTGTGAATATACACTATCGTCGAAACATTTTATGTGGTAACAAAAGGAGCTAGGAGTATGCTTTTGATATTTATTAGTGTACGACAACTCTGGATTTGGTTGACAAGTGTATATTGGTTTCACAAAAGACTCGAAATCTGCGTAGACTATAAAAGGAACTCTCATAGAATTGTTATAATTTTTAAAACTTAACATAGCTCCTGGTTCTGGCATTTCTATTTTTTGTGCGTTATGGTGTTTGCAGTACTCATTATGGTTGTTAAGCGCTTCTGTCGTTGTGAAACCATTCATACACCTTTTACAATAGTGCGCTGAATAATGCGAATTTGCTGTTCGGAACGTCATCAATCTGTTAAAATTCTTGATCCAGCAATAATGTTTTTTTTCTCCATCAGATATAAGCAAAAGATCAATACTACTTTCACACTTAGACAGATAAAGCGGATAGACATGTTTTTCGTAACCAAATATATTAACACTAATATTATTATTTCTCTCAAATTTACCTATCACATTAGCATCAGCAGCAACTGGAAACTCAATGCCACTCCAATTAAGTTTTTTCGATTGTTCTGTCAAAGCTTTCGTTATTTTTTCCGGATGGTCATCCACCGGATTCAAAGCTCTAGTGATACACCATTTGAAGCATTCTTCGTCGTGGTTTTTCATATTTATAATAGCCTTTTTATTAGCTAAGAAGCTGGGAAGTGGAATGTAAGAACTACCTCTTAAGGGGGTATATTTTACCGTATTTATATCTAATTTTACAACAGCTTTAAATCTCCAATTACTTCCTTGCATCTGAAAACTAGCAATAGACTCCATGATTTTATCCTTCTTTCTGCTGTATATTTCATTCAAGTCGGTTGCTTCTAAAATAACTTCTGCCCTGGAAACGAATGGTATATCCTCAGAAGTCACTATTCCAGATTTCATATCTACTCGTTCCATAGTACAAGTAAGAACTAGATTAACCTTTGTTTGGCGATTAGTCGACAACAGATTTACTACCTGCGGTCTGACGAAATCAAGAACCGAAGAGGCATCCATTCCATTAATTCCATCTATTCTATATTGCTTGGTGAATCCTTTAATAGCCGACGCCGTTTCTCGAATTTTAGTTTTATCGAATATCCTGGAAACAGTTGACTTCAACGATTCTAGTTTTTCGTTAACGACTTTATTGTCTTGTTCAGGCACATAACTAAGTAGCCAATCCGCAAATTCATTTATTTTTGTCCTAACCCTATTTTTGTATTTTCTCTTAGGCGCTACTGGTTTGTATTTACCAGGTGTGGGTGTAAGCGTAGGAACCTTAATGTCAGGAACCGATGAGTCGAGCAAGTGTTCAACATGGTTCATGTTTCTTAAACTACTTTTCTTTAAATCCATTTTATTTTTACCACGCAAAAATATTAATACATTATCGACACTTATCTGTAAGATCGAAGATCCACTTTATTTCATATCTATCTCTCATACACTTTAATTTCGTATCTATCTCTCCAGACATTTCCGTTATGATAAGCTATTATGCCAGCACTCTGACCGTACGCCTTAGCAGCTTTATACATCGATGGATACGAGGTAACAACGCCAGTCTCTCGATCTATAATATCTACTCTTCTCGGTTGTTTCCTGATACTACCCAGCGTGTCATGTCGATATGACACAGACTTGTAGTCCGTCGGAAGAATATTCTTTTCAATCAATACAGCTATCATTTGAGGTTTGTTGAGATGTGAAGTGCCTGTAACATTGTTATGCTTGGCCAACATTCTAAGCTCTGGTAGCTTCATAATATATAAGTATTCTTTAAATCAATTTTCCATACACTACACTCATTTTCTGCCCATCCGATTGGAACTGCAGCAACCTATCTGAAATTACGACAGCATACGCTTCGGTGTCGGCTGGCACTGCTGCATTGAAAAGAGCCTTAATTTGTATATCAACGACTGACGATTTCAAACGCTCGGATTGTTTGCTTACATCGAACACGAACAACGGGTACAATTCTTTATAATCTACAGGTGTTATATTTCCTTGCGTGATCAACTTATCCATACCATAGAATTTTTGACTAAAGGAGGACGCGTCTCTGTACGCTCTGGAGAATTGTTGATTAGGAAACGACAGGTTATGGTCGACAGCTGGATATCTTTCCTGGTTCATCATCACATAAATGTTCTTGAGATCGCAGTGATTAAATAGCGACGGATTACTTTCCTGATTACCGCTACGGTCCGTCTGAAATCCTACGATGATATATCTAGGTTTCTCCGGTGATGTTTTAACGCTCAGACGCCAACTAAAACTTGTCGATTGAGGAACTGTTATCGTGTCGCATTGACGAGCTCTATACGCAACTGGCAACGTTAATTTTGATTCAATCGTCTTATACAACTGCATTCGTTCCATATCGGAAGGAATAACGTGCGGAATAAACCATGAAATTTTGTTTATCGCAACTTTTCCAGCAGCTGCAGCGTTATCTCGGAATATGGCATCATCGTCGGCTTTACGGACTAAAGTCAGCGTCTGTTTGAAGCCGTAAATAATCTTGTCGTAATCATCGCAAAACCCGAAAATATGCTTCAACGGAACAATAAAGCTGAACATTCCTTTAGTGTTTGGTTTGCGAATGAGAAAGCTTTGTCTAGTGGCAAATCCGGGGTTGTCCGCAATAACAGCAGTCGCTCCAGTGTCTTTATACCACAGCTGATTTAAGCCTTGAGTCAGCTGAAAATCGTTTGGATACGTAAGTAAACCGAGCATCGTTGTAGCTTGACCCGGATGAAATAGCGTTTCGATTTCTTGATTAGATAACTGATAGGATATTTGACTGAATAGATACATAAGTCCATTATTCGTGAGAGCAACTAAATCGGCATTAACGTATGCGGTGTCATCGGCTTTAATTAGTCTTCCGTCGAATTGTAGATATGACTCTGCTGGGTGACTATATAAGTCCTGTAATTCAATATTTATTCTTATTTCACCAGAACTGTTAAGGTTAGTTCTCGCTACAGGTTCGTACTCGTGCCATTCGTATCGCTCTATACCTTCATCGATCAATGGTTGCTCTGTGAATCTTAGAATATCGGATTGCATTTTATTATACATATATTTTTAAATAAGAAAATAAACTTAAGCAAAATAAATTTAAACTGCCATTTTCAAACCACCTCCGTTTAAGCGTTTTACGAGATCTTGAATTCTAATAGCTCCTCCCGTCATTTCTGGATTCGATCCTAGTAATCTAGCTAGAATGACTTTAGTTTCCTGAGTTATCGGCTGCTGAACGGTGGTTGGTGGAAGTATCTTATTGAGTAATCGTTTTCCAACGTCGATCGCCTTATCCTTAGCAACACCCCCAATCTCTTTGACAGCTGTGCTCGCAATTTGTTTGGCTGCATTCGATGTCAGTAGTTTCTTGAGAAATCCTGCAATGGAATCGAATATTCCTGCTCCACCGACAACGTGTACTTTTTTATAACTTCTTCTCGCAACGACCAGCATTTCTATATCATCAATTTTTAAATTAGATCATCAATTTTTAAATTAGATCATCAATTTTTTATATTCATCTTTGGTTATCACTCTTTGTCTTAGTAACTCATCCGTCATACCTACAATTTCATTTCTAACACCTGTATTTCCCGCTTTGTAGCTATGCAATCGTAACTCAAGTTGTTTTACTAATTCGTTAGGATCTGAAGGAATGGTAATTATTCCGCTTCCTGTTTTACCTCTTAACTTCATGTAATCGTCCCATATGGGTTTTATTATCTTTGCATATTTTACACTTCTAGACGATTTAGGTTTGTTTGGTTTATTTGGCTGACTCATGGCATTCGTTTTAATTAGAATCTCGGCGTATTCTTCGAGATCACGATTATCATAAATTGAACTGTTTGGACTAGCTAACGTTAACAATTCCCATAATCCTGGAGTTCCTTGATAAGTTGTGGTTCCAACTGTAATATCATTTCCTTGGATTGAGGCTTCGCTGTCACCGATGTAGAATTTTCCATCTCTTGATCTTAATCCGAATGTTGTATCCACAAGTCTTTTATCAGAAGCATATTTTTTAAGGTATTCAACTGCAATATTTCCTAATTCTAACCTTCTAATGTCTTCTACTGGGTCATCGTCATCGTACGCCTCTATAGACGGATACTGGGGAAATTGAATAGTTTTCAACGAATCTGGAAGTGATTTTAGAGCGAGTGATGTTGCTGCAGAGTTATCTTTTATTGTCGACAGCAAAGCGTTTTGTTCTTTTGAAATTGCTGATTGAGAGTCGACTATTGGTTTGTAGATTTTCGTTAATTCTCGTTGAAGTCCAAGATCGTCTATTCTCTCTGAAAGAAAGTTTTGTTTAATATTTTTTTTCGTTTTTAAAAACTCTTCGATAATAAAATCTCTTTTTGCAGGATCGCTAATTTTCAGTAGCGACATTTTTTATTATAAGTATAATGTTTAAAACGTAACGTAAAACGTAACGTAAAACGTAACGTAAACCATAACGTAAAACGACACGTTATGCATCGTAGTAATTAACATAACATATGGAGTCTTTTTCGTTTATAGTAACTGGTGAATCGGAGTTGTTTTGTATTGTAATTATTATATCCTCTGCGTCCTCTAGGACAGTACCATCTTGAAGACTCAGTCTGAGTTGTTTCAACTTCTGTCTAAGAGAGACTAGACACATTCCACTGGTCATTCGGACTCCAAGGCCTACTTCTACTGTAATATTTGTCTTTGGTTCAATCGTTATCGCTTGCTGAGCAAAAATCTCATATCTGTCGCCTGCTCGTTGTCTTGCAGGAGCATGAGTGACCACTTTAGGCAACCAAATTATTGTACTCACACGAGGCTTCCGTTTGGTGATAAATTTGTGTATTGGGTGACCGTATCCAGACATTTATATAAGAGATTGTTTAAAGTAACATTCCAAGAATAGGAATATTTTTAAATGGTGAATTGGGACCAAGTATAAGACCTTCACCGCTGATATATCCTGCTCCTCTTTTCATAAACAAACCAGAACCCGTTATTGAAGTACCCTTTTTCCACGGAGATAGAAAAAGACCTTCCCCAGCAGGTCTTATCTTACAGCATATTCCTCCTTTCTTTACGTAGAGCACGCCTGATCCACTTACCGGGTGTGAGATCGAAGATCCACTAATTTTATCAACAATTTTGGAACCAGCTGCAGAACCCAATCCTGTTAAGGCTCCTGTGGCTAAACTCGGAAGAACACTAGACAGTAGAAACTTTCCGGCTGTTGCTAAGAACGGTAGAATAGCGCCAATAAATCCGCCTTCGACTCTCGCATTGTCTTCTAATTGCTTTTTACCCATTTTAATTGTCAAACCAGTTCCATTCTGATACGCTTTAGTTAACTTGTTAATTTGCCTCTGGTTTAGAGCTAATACATGCTCACCAGTTATATCTCCATGAGAAAGTCTTATACTCACTCCAGATCCTGCTTGAGCAGCTCGCTTAATCTTCTCTTTTTGCCCTTCAGAAATATTAACTTTGACCTTAGCGTAAGTGCTCATCTTATATTAAATATAAACTTTAAATTAAACCTCTCTTATGTGAAATCGTATCGACAATTCCTCACCTCTTAAATTAATTAGTTTTCCATTTTGGTCTATTAGTTTTGTTTCCATCGATGAAATAGAGTATAGCGTTATTGGAAGATATACGAGATTATGAGGAGATTCGATTATCTTGTAACCAGGCCCGACCGATGGAAAGAAAGAATAAATTATGTTCTCCGTAGTTCCGTTGGCATACGATGATCCTATTATATCACTGGTAATTCGTAAACTATTCACGCTGTTTACTTCGACTATGTGCTCGGATTCGTTATATCCTTCGGAGTATACACGACTCTGAAATCCTAGAACGGTGCTAATTGAATTTGGTACTCTAAAATCAATTTTATAGTTCTCATCAATTTCCAAAACAGCCTTCAAAGTATTGTTATTTGGTCGCAACTTTATACATTGACCATGACCTTCTTCCTTTAAAATTCTCTGTATGTATTCGTTTAAGTCATCGATTTCATAGCAACCGGTTGGAATGTCTAAATCTTTCCACGTTACACCGTTATCTGACGAATATACGAATTTATTATTTGTTTCGTCTATATTAGGAAAACTGTAGTACGTTTCAAGATTAACAAGGGCCATTTCATATTTTTTACTTTTATCCAGTTCGATTAGTGGATTAAATTTCGTTCGAATTCGTGTGCTCCTTTCGCTCAACAAAATGCAAAAGGATTCTTTAGCCTCTGTGTTGCGTGCAATCGTTTGAGTATTAGATAAAATTTCGTCAAGAAGGGTTTCCATTTTAGATAGCTATTTTTAAACCTAGAATATAAAATCTTAAATTTTGTTATCATTTTATTATTGCTTTTATTTAATGTAAAATGTATCTAATCCAGATCTGTACCTGCCCTTATTTGTTTTACTAGTAAGGTCAATAACCACAAAACCATGCGTTTCATCCCACGCAGTTTTGCATAGTTTTCGAAATTCTTCAATAGTCATATCATCTACGCCTATATGATCGCTGTATATATGATTAATATTTTTGAGGTCTTGAGGGAATAGACATATAAAGTTGGTATTCTCTCTTATAGTTTGTCTAGGTAGCTTGAAATAATTTTGTGCTAGGTAAAAGCAGTCTACATTACTATGCCTACCTCTTATATAATACGATTCACACTTACTTTGCCGCTCTAATTGTAAATCATCAAAAATCATGAGATTCTTCTTATCTCGACTTAAGTCTCGTGGATCTGGAACATCTTCAGAGGTTTCAAAGAATTTACAGTCAATATCGGATTTCTTTTCCATGTTTTTAGACATCTCCTCGACTACGGCGGTCGGTGATACATTTAATTTCATTATCTCATCTCGATTATCAAAAAGTTTTATAATTGCTTCCTTTGGTAATTTCTCTTCGAATGCTTTTTTAAGTATCTTGTATTCTGATTGAAATAAACTTTTGCCGAAGATTTGCAAGTTATCATAGTCTAGCCAACCAGGTCTCAGTAATAAATTAAGTAGTAATATTGTCTTGCCGCATTGAGACTTACCGACGATCAAACCTCTTATGCTTCTTGGTAGGAGAGGACTGTTAAAGCGTTTAGATGTATCTTCATTCCACGATAGGTCTTGGACTTCCATTTTAATTATATTATATTAAAATGGAGCACAGCTCGTATTGCGTAAAATGCAAACGACAAACTGATTCGAAAGATATTCAACGAGTCGTCAGTAAGAATGGTAGACCTATGATTAGAGGTATATGCATTGAATGTGGTGCTAGAAAAACTCAGTTTACTAAAATGTCTACTACTGTACAAGGAGGTGATTTAGTCTCAGCTCTCAATTCTGCTACTTCTAATATTAAACTTCCATGGGCAAAGTACCCGGGTGAAATGCATCTTCCAGGACATTCTTTCACGGGTCCAGGTACTCGATTGGATTTGAGATTGAATAGTGATGGAACACCAAAAGATTGGAGTAAACCAGTAGATAGGGTTGATCAAGCAGCCTATCGCCACGACATGGCTTATGCTAAACATGCTGACACAGCAGGGAGAAACGTCGCTGACAGAGCTATGATAGATGAATTAAATAATATACCTAATCCTTCGTTCCGCGAACGAATTGAAAGATCTATAGTTAAACCGATATTATCAACGAAGACCCATTTTGGAATGGGATTGAAAAAAAAGCTCTGAGATGGACAGACCAACTTGCTGACGAATTGCATAAACCTATAGTCAAGAAGTTCAGGAAGCGAGTTGTTTATGTTCAGGGAGTGGACAAAGTTTGGGCGGCTGACTTGATTGACATGCAGGCTTATGCTAAATTTAATTCTGGTGTGAAATATTTGTTAAGCGTTATTGATATATTCTCCAAGTATGCATTTATTCAGCCGTTAAAAGATAAGCGCGGAGAATCTGTGGCAGATGCTTTCGTTAAAATATTTAATACGAGCAAAAGAAGGGGTGAAAAACTTTGGGTCGATAAGGGAACAGAATTCTATAATAAACAGGTAAAATCATTAGGTATGCAGTTGTACTCAACTGAGAATGAAGAGAAATCTTGTATCGTAGAAAGATTTAATAGAACAGTGAAAGAGAAAATGTTCAAATATTTTACAGCAAATTCAACTCAGAGATATATCGATGTTTTAGATAATATGGTTAATTTATACAACAACACAAGACATTCTTCCATTAAAATGACTCCTGTTAAAGCGAGCATCAAAGCAAACGAGTGGGTTGTGTGGATGAATTTATATGGCGACGCTGTACCTGAAACTGTCAAACCTAAATTTTCAGTCGGAGATAAAGTGAGAATTTCTAAGAAGAAAAAGACATTCGAGAAAGGTTTCAGTCAAAGGTGGACCCAGGAAGTTTTTACAATAACACAAATTCAATACACAGACCCTATAACGTATAAAATAGCTGACTATCATGGAGAAGAAATAAAAAGGACATTTTATGAAGCTGAGTTACAATCGACAATGCAAGATACATTTAAAATAGAAAAGATTATAAGAAAAAGAGGAAATCGGTCTTTGGTTAAATGGTTAGGCTATGATGATTCATTCAATTCATGGATTGACAATAAGGATTTGATATCATTGTGAATTTAACTGATTTATGGTCTTAATTATAAAATATACTTTTAGCGTAGTCTCTAGAATTATTATAGCGCCAAGAGCTAGAGGGTTAATTATACTACTACTTTTAGCAAATGTCTAAAAGCTTAATTATACTACTACTACTATTAGCAAATGTCCAAAAGCTTTAGTACATCAAAACAGCTCTTGTGTAATCATTACTTTTCTATGAATAAGAGCGTGTCTTCGTGACCTACTTTTGGTATCATGAGTGATACCAAATGTAGGTCAAATGAACACGCGCATGCGTGTTGTGCTTTAATGGACGCAGCTGCTGCACCTGCTTCGACGTAGACGTAATCGATTTCTTTTTTGTCCATGCGTCATGCTGTCCTGTACAATGGTAGTGATACCAAAAGTAGGTCACGCTGACTAAAAAAAGGTCGTTAACTTTCTTGGGCGGCCAAAATCGAAAAACAAAATTCTTGACTTTTTAGGACAAATGACTAAAAAAAAGTTAGAAAAAAGTTAGAAAAGAAGTTAGAAAAAAAGTTAGAAAAAAAGTTAAAAAAAACAGTAAAAAAAAGTTAGAAAAAAAAGTTAGAAAAAAAAGTTAGAAAAAAAGTTAGAAAAAAAGTTAGAAAAAAAGTTAGAAAAAAAGTTAGAAAAAAAGTTAGAAAAAAAGTTAGAAAAAAAGTTAGAAAAAAAAGTTAGAAAAAAAAGTTAGAAAAATAATATATAATATATATATATATAGACTTTTTCTGGGGACTTTTTGGTCATCAACTTTTTGGTCGGGGGACATCAACGCCACCATGGAATGTGTGGAATGCATCGACTAACACGTAGTCGCTGCTTATCGATTATACAGTAGGCTTATGTATGGTAACACGTGCAACTAGCCTACACAGTCCGTGGACATCAACGCCACCATGGAATGTGTGGAATGCATCGACTAACACGGGAAAATACACAGACAAACACGTAGTCGCTGCATATCGATTATACAGTAGGCTTATGTATGGTAACACGTGCAACTAGCCTACACAGTCCGTGGACATCAACGCCACCATGGAATGTGTGGAATGCATCGACTAACACGGGCAAATACACAGACAAACACGTAGTCGCCGCATATCGATTATCTAACAGTATATAATTATTGTAACACGTGCAACTAGGCCTACACTGACACTCGACCAACAGGCAATGTTTTCTCGCTTTTGTTAGTCCATTGTCCTCTGAAACACGTAGATCCAGTGAGATATAAAACCGATTGATTATAGTTGGATGATGAACACAGTAGTACACAGGTAATCAATGTTGCTGCACAGGTGGTGGCTGTTTCGGCGAGATGATCTGATAAATTAAACGTCGTAGCAGCATAGCAACCTGTGCAATTATAGAAACTGGTCAATTTGATGTTCGTCCAGCAGTAACGAAGGTCGCTTTCTATCAATGATGTCAGATTCTATGTGAAGAATGTCTGGATCAGTATTTATTGGTTGTAGGTTTAAAGTTGTGGGAATTGACTGAGGTTGAGTTGGATTTATTGTAAAATTATTATTTTGAAGAGAAACTGCGACGGAAGCTCTCAACCGCTCAGCGAGTTCGATATCAGTTCTGAGATGTTCAAGGATCCGGTTGTGGTGCTTTGATAGTTGAGTAAATGATAATCCACATATTATCAAGCGAGGATAGATGCGTATAAGCAAGGCAAACAGAGTGTATCGTTGTACCGTTTTGTAGTTTACACCAAATTCTATCAAATAAAATGCCTTAATAGGTCGATCATGGGGTGCAAAATTACGTGCGTGAAGGTACATACTACCTCTCTGATATGCCAGGACTTGATGTAGCGCTGTAGCTGTAGTTTCTTCCTCTTTACACTGTGCATGTGCTAGTTTTAACGAAGTAAGATCCATCATGTCAATGGGATAAGTAGGGTTGTCTAAATTCATTGGGAAGTCATTATCATGATTTAGAATATATTCCTCGTATTCTGCAATCTTGAGTCGTATCTGAAGAAGAATCGAGTCCCGAAAAATTTGACTATCCTGAGATTCAGCGGTTGGTTGTCCATGAGGTCTTTGTCGCTTCGGCGGTTTCTTGAGACGGTTGCTCATAGCGCGTAGATGTTCCTCGAATCGTTGTCTTTCTTCCAAATTATTATCAAACTCGGTATTTGCCGACAGGCGGATTGCATCGTCTGAAAACTTAGCAAGATGCTTAATGTCGTCCTCCATTTTGAACTGATTTATACAGCAACTAAGCTTATCGCAAAATCAAAAGCCACTGTGAGATGTAGCCTACAACAGACCGTGCAATGCTCCAAATTTACCTGTCTTACAATGGATACTACGCATGTAGGCCAACGTTGTCGTGAGTGGAACAGATGTTGTCTTAACTATATTGATTTCTGCATGGCTAAAGGTAGATGCATGGTCGTGAATCACACCATCTGCTCTGTCTCGCTCTGCCGGGCTGTTGCAGCCGCTGGCTTAAGACGGATGTAAACAGAGCACGCAGAGTATGGGGCGCCAATGGAATAAAACGGCTTGATATAACAGCTTATACAACAGACTGATTTTATCACTATTTTAGCTTATTTTTTCTTCAATGGAAAACACCCCTAGAAAATTAAAAAAGACTTCATTTTCAAGGCCTCGGCATATGAGGGTGGTGGCCAATCCTCTCCCTCGCCGTCTCATCATCCACTGACCGTGTACTCATCATAGCTGAGTCGACAGTCCAGCGCGCTATCCACTGTACTACCGAGCACCCCCCTCAGGAAATAATAAAAGACCCTCAGCTTGTTAACCCTATACTGGTCGACAGTCTAGCTCGCTAACCACTGTACTACCGAGCACTCCCCTCAGGAAAATAAAAGACCCTCAAAGGGCACAATTAACTACTACTGATTGGGCTTTTTCATAAAAAGCATATACTAACTCGCTCGTATTCGAATGGAACGTTTTGGAAAAAAATCGAAACAATCTAAGTTTGCGGATGACACAAAATTATGTAGAGCAGTGAGTAACGAAGAAGAAGCAGAGATACTACAGGAAGATCTAGGAAAAATGTTTAGATGGTCACAGGACTGGCAAATGCTCTTTAATTTGGAAAAGTGCTCAGTGATGCATATGGGAAGGAGGAACCAGGAGTTTGCATATGAAATGGGGGTAAGGCACTGAGGGTGAGTGATGAAGAAAGGGACTTAGGAGTGATCATGCACAAGAGTGCAAAGCCTTCAAGGCAATGTTCTGAAGCAGCAAAAAAGGCAAATTCAACATTAGGCATGATAAAAAGGACAATAGTTACTAGAGATAAGGATACAATACTGAGGCTTTATAAATCAATGGTTAGGCCACAGCTGGAATACTGCATTCAGGCATGGAATCCATACCTGAAGCAGGACATTGAGAAACTGGAGAAAGTACAGAGAAGAGCTACGAAGATGATTTGGGGTTACAAAGATTTGAGCTATGAGGAGAGGTTGGAAAGGTGTGGGCTAACAACACTGGAGAGACGGAGGAGCAGAGGAGACCTAATTGAAGCATACAAGATCATTACTGGAAAGGAAGCACTATGTTGGGAGAAGTTCTTTGAATTAGCACCAAACAAAGCGACTCGGGGTCATAGGTACAAATTGTTCAAGAAGCCGACGGGAACATTGGGGCAGAAATTCTTCAGTGCAAGAGTTATTGACATTTGGAACGGCTTGGACGACAGCACTGTGTCGGTGGACACAGTTGCAGCGTTTAAAAGGAAACTTGGAAAATTGGGCTACTAGATGTTCCTGGTCAACTTGGGCAGTGGTTCTTACACAGGCTCTGGTCTTCTGAACCACTTAAAACTTATGTTATGTTATGTTAATCGGTCAAGACCGTTCCGAGATCTCTGATTTTGCACAAACTCAGTCAGGGCTTTTTTAACGTGCAGTTGTAGGCCTACACAAAATGTGCAGTTCTAAATGGATTTGTGCAGTTGTAGATGCACTTATGTACAGCTAAAACTAGCAAAAAGTCATTGTCCTGCTATTGGAAGTCCAATTTACCATGGAGGATGGCCTTGGATGGGAAAGGGAAGAAGGAGTTGTGCAGTTCTAAAAATTCCTTAACAACAGCTCTGAACTCAGTAACATTTTTATTTATTTAGATTGATCGTTCAATGTACCTATGGTACGGTAATCTATAAGACGATAATTATTGTTTTATAGATTGCCGTACCATAGGTACATTGAACGATGAAATTGTTTACTCAAAATTATCTTGTGGACTGAATGAATGTTTAACTGCATGATTCTCTGAATCACTCGATGACTAACCCATTATTCACTTGTACATTCCAGAGGTGTTGTCTCAGGACAAGATTTCTGGACCGGGCTTCACAAGAATAACTGTACTCCGTCCGGAGAGACTAACTGGTTGGATGGCAGCATAGCGCCGTATCGTAATTGGTTGGCAAACGTTGAACCGGACGAACCCGTCTGTTGTGTGCGTTTGGTGTCAACTGGCGTTTGGAGAGACAAAGGCTGCAGCGAAAAGTTTCAGTACATCTGTCAGATGAAGTTGTAGTCATAGGTTTTTTCCAGATTCCCCATGTCTGTCATTTTATCTTTCCATTCGTTGTCGTTGTCGTCATCATCATCATCATCAGCAGCAGCAGCATTCTTATCGTTACATGTAACTGACATAGTCCACACATACAGGGTGGGCCAAAAAAGACCCCCCTAAGATTTTTGCCAATATCTTGACCAAAAGTAAGAATTTCGGAATGAAAGTTTACAGTCTTAAAGACAATTCATATTTACACATGATGGCCAGATTTTATCAAAATATTTCAATCACAACAAAAGTTATAACACTTTTAGTGAGGCAACCCCCTTTTTTGACGATTCAGAAACGAAACGCAAAAAATTAGGTCTTTTGCCAATATCTTGGCCAGAAGTAAGAATTTTGAAATGAAATTTTACAGGCTTAAAGCAAATTCATATTTACGCATGATGGCCATATTTCATCAAAATATGTAAAACACAACACAAGTTATACCGCTTTTAGTGATACCACCCACCGTTTTTTGATGATTCAAAAACGAAATGCAACAAAAAGTGCCAAAAACACAATTTTATTAAGTCTCATCTCAATAACTGCTGTCAAATGAACTTGGTAGTGCTTCACAACTTGTGTTCAATGCGCCCACCATCAGTGCCAAACTTCTTTTTGAGTCTCTTTGCAAAGTTCTTGATGGACCTGTTGATTAATCTGACAGATTCCCTATTTGCCAATTTGATTGTCATCTTGCTAAGTGACTTCTCAGTGACGTGCAGCCACGCTGGTACTCTGTTTCTTTTTTAAATAGTAATAATAATAATCATCTGGCAATACGAAGGTTATTTGATAAGAATTATATGAGATGAGACTTAATAAAATCGTGTTTTTACTACTTTTTGCTGGGTTACGTCTTTGAAACGTCAAAAAATGGGGGTTGACCTCACTAAAAGTGATATAACTTTTGTTCTGTTTGAAATAGTTTGCTGAAATCTGGCCATCATGTGTGGATATGAATTGTCGAGAAGTGTGAAAAATTTCATTTTGATATTCTTACTTCTGGTCAAGATATTGGCCAGAATAATTGAGTTCATTTTTTAAAACTTTTTGTTGCGTCGAGTTTTTTAATCATCAAAAAACGGTGGGTGGCTTCACTAAAAGTGGTATAACCTTTGTTCTGTTTGAAATATTTTAATGAAATCTGGCCATATGGTGTAAATGTGAATTGTCTTTAAGACTGTAAAGTTTCATTCAGAAATTCTTACTTTTGGTCAAGATATTGGCAAACATCTTAGGGGGGGGGTCTTTTTTTGCCCAACCTGTATACGGTTATGTTTTACACAACTTCAAGGCTATATAATATGTATGTGTTACTCACTCATCCAGGGCCTTTAAGAGAAAATGTTGGAAGATTGTTAATTACTGCTTTTGGTCACCTATTACAGACTTTCTCTCAAGAACATTTATATTTTAAATTAATTAGTGACCATTGTTATACAAATCTACTGTGCAACATTTTGTAGGCCTAAAGTGTCTCAATAGGCTACAATGGAACATTTCTTGACAAACGACATTCAGTCTTCTGTCAGCATTGTCTTCACTTATTCTAAAAAGTAGCTTAGCTTTCTTGACTTTAGGAAACAAACAGTTGACTGTGCAGGCATTAAAATTCGTAAGTCAGTTTGCGTGTGCTGAATGCTTTCTCTGCAGATGCTAGGTTGCAGAAATCGTTAACAGTATTTGTGAGACAATGCTGACTTTCAGAAATAAAAGGGAAAGATTTTATTTTGTCAACAATTTCGATTGGTCTGCAGGCGTCAGCTGCCAACTTCAAAATTTTCCTTTGTGCTAGTTGTAAAGGGTAAATATTGCATTTCAATTAGGACAAAGTAGTACAGGCAATTAAGGACAGCAGAATTTACTCTACTAAAGATACAGCTTTACTTTGAAGAGGACTTGCACGCACGATACGATGTTCCGACAGGAAATCAAAACCTTTTCAGCATATAATTGTATAGATCTACCTGCGTTGCAGTTCGAATAACATGTCTCGAGTTAACTGTTGAACCTGTAATGTTGTAGGCTACTACACGGCCATATTATTTTGGTAACACGCAATGGCTAAACATGCATGAATCACGCAAACCGACGAGAGCACGTTTGATAGCACCTAATTGTCATCAAATGGAGACCACTTCAGCCACTTTGTTCAATTTGTTTTTACCAAACTTGCTTTTATTATGCATTTTCCTGTTTAAGCCAAGCATAGAAGTTTGAAAGTGTGACATAATTAGATCTATTACGCCACCAAAATCATTCACATAAATAAGGTAGTGATAGGTTGAGTGACTGTGGAGCAAGAGGAAACAGTTATCGCATTGATCAATCAATCAATCAACCAATCTTTTTGGGGAAGAAAGAGTCTGTGTTCATTTGACTGAAAGGTACGAGTTCGATTTCAGTCTTCAGTTCTCGACAGACACCGAATGAATTCTTTTCATCGACCGATGAGAAGTTAATACTCGACACGCATAGTTATATATAGATATACATATTTACAATTTTATATGAAACCTAGGCTATATATATATACTATACAGGCAAACTGACGGCCACACCTTATAAGATATAATCTATACTATATAGGCCTATGGGCCTATAATTATACAATGTAGATCTATATAATTATATGCGTGTAGGTCCTATAGGCCTATTGTTTTTCGGACGGAACGCACCGGAACAGTATTCCGGAATCTTTATCAGTCATGAAAACTAATTTCACTTAGCCTAAAATAACAACTTTGTATTTTCAATAAAAGATAATTTAGTAAAATGTTTATTTGGGTGTTTTGAATTTCGATTGATGTTGATTTTATTTCATATTCCAGCTTTATTATGTTTCATATAAGAAGGTTTGTGTCCATGTTTGCATGTGTGCGCATGCATGTACCTTTGGTTCTTGATGAAAAGTCATGACATCAATAGACCTTATATGAGCACGCTCTTAATTAATAGTCCATGATGAACATTCCGTTAATGAAACATGGTCCTTTGATGAACATTACCTTGATAAATCGCCCTTTGAAGAACAGTCCTATAGCCCAAAACATTCAATGGATGGATAAATCATAATGGCCATACCAGATTCAGAGCTCAGGGTTCGTATTGACGAATGCGAGTTGCAGTTCTTCTGCCCAGCAGTGCCAGCACGTTGTTCTGGACGCCTGACTTCACAACATGGTAGCATGCGACAAAACAATAACATTATCACAGACAGATAATACAAAAAGAGACACGTCCATAGAAGATTGAACCGAGCCCAACGTTGTCGACGATTCATGATTACATAATTATATATATTCAGTTTACATAACAGGTGTCCACGTTGCCTGAAAAGAGAAACGCCCGATGCAAACATCATCCACACAATGACAACTGGCTTTGAAACCTAATGATCCCGTGGAACCAAAACCTACGCTGTGATTCGACGCTGCATTAGAATACAATGGAAACAATCCCGACGCTGCAGCAGCAGCTGTTGTCTAACCTGCTTGAACATCCGTGGTGCATGTGTACGGAACAACAGATAAGCCTGATAAGGCATGTGTGAGGCTGTTTCCAAGCCATTTTTGTTGCTAGTCCGAGTAGGAAAGCGAGTAGCTCAGCGCTAATGATATTTACGGTTGGTAAACATCGTTTGCAAATATTGATGTTTGCCAACCGTTATGCACTAAGCAAAGCAAGCCAGCTGATCTGGTAAACCGAAAGCCATTAGAACAAGTGACGTACATTCGTCATATTGGCAAGTCAGGTCTAGACAGGCTATAGTCTATAACTGTTCCACGATTAGCTGAGGTTGCGAAAACGCATTGCTAAGATAGACTGATTTCTTGACTTTCTTAGACGATAAAGGAACGGTATGAAATTGTTACAGTTCTTCTCTTTTCACCATTATCACACATCATTATCATCACAATGGTTCACCATCAACGTCAT
Organism: Lumbricus rubellus; assembly: GCA_945859605.1. NCBI lineage: Eukaryota > Metazoa > Annelida > Clitellata > Crassiclitellata > Lumbricidae > Lumbricus > Lumbricus rubellus. The sequence goes on along the minus strand of OX243812.1, from coordinate 20,396,505 downwards.
CAAAGTCGTCATTCATATTGTCATCATCATTGTCATTTACATAAGCAGCATCGCCAACATCGTCATCAAATACCATTAACATTCACTGTCAGGTGGACCACATTTTGCCAGACATCAGAGTGTCAAGTCAACGCATTCAGTCCTGTTCGAACGCTTTGAAATCGTCGATACTGACTACACGGAGTTTATCCCTATAAATCCTTTTTTACGCATCTTAATTGCTACATTGTCACCGTCGATAACTGAAAAGCAGGCCTATCTCTAGTCCATAACCTTTACAGGTCCACAACTACGAAGGCACCCGTAGCCAAGAAGAGGTTTGCAGTTGATTTTCAGGCCTACACCTGTTTACACAAAAAGAGGTGATCTTGAGACATAGGTGCAAAAAATAGTAACTAACGCAGTGAACGCACAATTTTTTTAATCAAGTTTTGTTCCTCTTTCTTTTCATCTACCAGTAACCAGTGGTGCAGTGGAGGGGGAACGCGGAGGAACGCCGTTCCCCACCTTTTTCCAGAGAGGGAACGCGATCCCTCACTATTTTGCAGCATTTCATTTTTTAAGCCTGTACTATCTGTAGGGCCTACAGGTATGAAAACTGTTTGAATACTTGAATACAATATGTTACAAATAACAAATTTTTAAGTTCCTATGTATAAATTTACATAATTACATTTATTAATTTTTTGTTTATTTTTTACATTCAACAGTTTCAAAAATAGCAGCGCACACACTATGCAAAATTCTTGCAAGATTGCACTTTCTTACAGTTGCTACTTCAATTTCCAGGCGTTCCCCCACTTAATTTTTTAGGACTACACCACTGCCAGTAACCGACGGCATCAAATCACAACGATCGTGAGTGGAATCAAACACCTCAGAATGCTTCTGCTGATCTCGATTGTGCTTCTAATCTTGGAGCATTTCATGTCGGATGCCGTTTTCACCAATCAATCGAAATCATTCAAAGCGATTAGATCTGCATCCAATCTGACGTCATTGTGTGCGATTGATAAACCGACTGAGGTCATCAAGGTCGAGGATTTGAATCTTTCTCCAATAAACATGGTTTCTCCATCGCAAGAAACGCTGTGTGCATGGAGATGCACGAGGGAATCGAACTGCACCGGTTACAACTGGAAGAAATGCAGCAACGAATGCGGGTTCTATTCCTATGCTCCAAAAACGTGCAAAGCGATATCGGGATGCACTCACTACGGGGTGAGTATTGCATAAAGTAGGCTACTCAATGATTTCAGCCGGTAAAGCTATTTAAGGACTGGCGTGAAAAGGTGAAGCTTGTGGCCATGGCGAAAGTTCGGGTGAGAGTACATTGGACGTGTTGTTGAGGTTTAAATTCGGATGATTCGAGGTTAACGAAAGTGAATTACTTTGATCACGTATGCTTATGGAGTGAACAATGTGTAGTTAGCGGTGGTGGATTACCGTGGATGCAGTTTTGATGTTGAGCAAGGTAGTCGTGCGACGCAGGCCACGAATTTGAGGGAAACGGATGCACGATAAGTTGGAGATCTAATTAAAAAGGGAGATAATTATATTTATCGAGATGCTAAGATTACCCTTAACTAAGTCGGATGTGAAATCGAACGTGAATTGGTAGAGTTTCATTTTATTTCGTCTCTTTCGCGTGCCGACTTTTCACCTCTTTTCTCCTGATTTCTTAAACTTTCTTGAAATTTCCCGCATTTCTCTAATTTTGATCCATTTTTGCTTTGATTTAATTTTTATATTTTCTATATCTATCTCAGAAATGTCGTAATGCCGTGATTTCCATTAGTTTATAGTTTTCGGTCAGTCACCCGTATCGAGGACGGTTTGGCAACTCTTGGATGTAAATTATTGCGTGAGAAATTGATTTGAAAATGAGTAGATTTCATACCATCAATGTTTCATTTGGTGTTATTTTCGTTTTAGTCAAGAGACGCACACAGCTGCATAGAAATAATAGGTATGAATTATTATACTCGTTATGTGTGATATGTACTATATAATTAGTAGGCTAAAGCGCCATATTATGCAGCTTAGGACACAAATTATTTGGCTTCATAGTACTATGATAGTAGTAGGACATAATGCAAAAGAGCAATCTAGTTAATCTGATTTTGGAAAGGAACAAAATTAGCAATAACTGATTTAAAATAATTTAATCACCCTTCTGGCTATGACTATACGTTAAATTAACTTCCTCCCTTGCCGTGTCTTACATTGACTTGCCTCACCTTGACACAGCCTTATTCTTTCTAATCTTATTTTACATTATTATATTCAGCTGTGTCAGGGGCCAGCCTCAGTGGCTCGGAATAGCCAATGGCATCAATTTCAAACTTTGTATCCTTATTAATACCCGAACAACTGCGCGCCAAGCTACATTTACCTTGCGGACAACAGCAGACCGCTAGCAGACGATCCAAGTAGGTCCCGGCTGCGATCATCCAAGACCCCCGATGTATCCGTTCCTGCTACGAAAACTGAAATGGGTAATCGTGCCTTTTGGGTCAAAGTGACTGGAACAATCTTCCAGCACATATCCAAGAAATTAAGACTGAATCAACTTTTAGAAACAATTGAAGCTGCCCTTGCTCTCGAGCTCATTACATTTATTGTGACAGTCGACAATATGCGTGTAGGCCTAAGCATCCTAGAAGTAGCTTGCTACTGACAATGCTATATAAATTGTCTGAATTTCATTATAATAAAGGTCTAAGCTTACATTACATTACATTACGATATTGTTTCTAATTATGTGAGCAGAGTGTCCTACTAATTGGGTGCAGAAGGACGACTTCTGCTATTATGTATCGAGTGGTCCGTTGGTTAATGCAACAACTGCTCAGAGCAAGTGTAAAACGATGAATGCAACGTTGGTCACCATCAGCAGTCAAGTACTGAACAGCTTCATCACCAACATCTCGTATGACAATCCAATATTCTGCTATAGATCTGTTCAATATCAGTGCACTACCTGTGCTCAATTGACGACATCCAGCTGCGTGCAGCAATTGTGTATTATTGTTTCTGTGTGATATCTAATCGAGGCTGTTAAACAATTTGCTGAAGGATATGAGTTTCTGTGTCAGTCTACTGGACGATCTAGAAATGGATACTTTCACCAGGTTCAATTATCCACATACCCACCGACCAAACGTTGAAAGGCTCTAGAACTTTTCTATTTATGATTTCTAACTCAATTATCTTATAGAATGATGAAAATGGTTTACTCAAATATCTTGTGGACTGAACGAATGTTTAACTGCTTAATTATCTTAATTACTTTAGCTGAGTAACCACTCTTCACTTGAATATTTCCAGAGCTGCTCCTTCCGGACAAGAGTTCTGGATCGGGCTCCACAAGAAGACATGTGTTCCAGCCGGAGAGACCTACTGGTTGGATGGCAACGCAGCGTCGTATCGTAACTGGCTTATGTTTGATCCGAACGATTTCGTCTGCTGTGTGCGTTTGGTGCCATCTGGCGTTTGGACAGACAAAGGCTGCGGCGAAGTGTTTCAATATATCTGTCAGCTGAAGTTACAATCATAGGTTTTTCCCGATTCCCCAAGCCTGTCATTTTATCTCTACACTGGTTGTCGTCGTCGTCATCACTATGATCATCATCATCACCATCATTTATCATCATCGTCATCATCATCATCATCGTCATCATCATTATCTTCTTCATCATCACCATCATCACCATCATCACCATCATCGTCATCTGCAGCAGCAGTAGCAGCATCGTCATCAGCATCATCCTTGTCGTTAACTGACTGACATAATTATCATTATACGATTCTGTTTTACACAACTTCAAGACTCATGTAGGTCCTACTCATTCAGCGCCTCTAAGAGAAATTGTTGCAAGATTGTTCACTACTGCTTTTGGGCACCGTTTAGGTCTACGAGCCTTCTCTCAAGAACATTCATATTTTAACCAGCGACCATTGTTATACAAGTCTACTGTGCAACGTTTGTAAAGTGTCTTAAGTACCGGTACTACAACATTTCTTGACAAACGACATTCCGTCTTCTGTCAGCATTATGTCTTCACCTATTCTTAAAAAAGTAGCTTAGCTTTCTTGGCTTTTGTAAATAAACACGTTGGCAATGCATGCCTTAAAAATTCGTGAATCTGTTTGCGTTTACTTAGTGCTCTCTCTGCAGATGCTAGGTTGCAGAAATCGTTAACAGTATTTGTGAGACAATATTAGATCTAACTCTTAGAAATAGAAGGAAAAGATTTTATTCTGTTCATAAGCTCGATTGGCTTAAGGTCTTAACTGCCAACTTAAAAAATTTGCAATGTCACAAAGGGTAAATACTGTATGTCTGCTATGTAATCCTGACAATTAAGGACAGCAGGATTTTACTCTACCAATGTTGAAGCTTCACTTTGCAAAGGACGTGCATATACATAATTATGATATTATATTTCCACCGGAAATTAAAAACTTTTCAACAAATTGTTTACCTGCATTGCAGTGTGAATAACATGTCTCCAGTTAACTGTATGATCTATATTTTTGTATTACACAGACACATTTAGTAAAACACAATAGCTAAAGCTGCATGAATCTCGCTTTCTGTTTTGCTGTCACATTATTTTAGCTCTAGGAGTGCTTTCCAGTTTTCGGTTATTGTCATTCGCGCGAGCTGAAAGAGGCCGAACACTAAATTCTTTCAAAACGATCTGACCATCTCGTTTCTTGTCGTCTATACGACGAATAAAACAAAACTCCATCGTGGAATACGTTTAGTGGCATGCAGATTAACATAATTATCTGAATTAATAGTAGCACAGAAGAACATTAATATCTGGACACAATCCAACTTAATGGGCCTCAAAACTCCGTAGCCCTGGAGTGAAGGACCGGCTGCACCCTCTAACAGACCCTGTGCTCTAACCGATCATAGCCAAACACCTAATTACGATTCTGGATGATGGCAGCAATTTCTTCTGTGATGGTTACGAGGATCAACGATAAATTAACATTGATGCACTAATTTCACACTATATGCACCTGAGTTTCAAGTAAAGGTTGGACGATGATTGCAAATGCTGTGACGAATGATCGAGCTTCCCACACTGCGAGCAAGACGTTGCTAATATTTATAGTCAAGTCGGGAATAATTATGGTCACAGCCGACAGTTCGTTTTCTCCCAAACAATTCGATATCAAAGGATCATCAAAACTTAAAAGTAGCAATGCTTCGATGTTGCGTTGACCTATGTTGCCAACTAAGAACCCCGCACAGATGCAGTCAGGTCTTCTCTTTGTCAAACTTCAAGAAAGATTTCTGATAGTGATTGTGGGTTAATTAGAAACCTCGCTTAGTCTCTTTATATTCTCTGAGTAGCCTTCCATTGTTTATCCATACCAAACATTTATCCCAGGCTTTCTATTCATCATCTCAGGGTGTCCATGTCAAATTAAAATTCAATCTCTTCCTAAATTTCTTCCCTTATGATTACCTTAGGAATTTCTCAGACTTTAAAAATCAAATCACTTCACAGCTCATACGTGTACCACTACCAATAGGCAGGATATCGAGTAGCCTATTTACGAAGAGAGTTTCCGAATATTTCCGAGTATTTCTCGCGCTGGCCTATACACACTGCACAGGACAGGAGCCGTCACTAACTGCTAGTCGCAAAACCTCTCTTCAGAGGTGCTCGCTCCGAATTCTGTAAATAATATTTAGACAAAAATGAGAAGGTTGCCGTTCTGACTCCACCGATTATAATTCGATGGCGTCAAAACTTTCATCGGGTCGAGAAAGCATAATGGCCAAACGAGATTCAGAGTGAAATCGGCGCAGGAGTCGCAGGACTCGCACTTACGAATGAGCGCTGCATTTCGTCTGTTCAGCAAGTTGCCCAGGACGCTTGATTCTAGCCTACAACAATGACAGTCACTGTCTCATTATCTCCTTTTGTATTCCCTGTGGCAATGCTATTGTTTTGTCACACAGTGTGACAAAGCAATAGCATTGTCACAGTGAATACAAAAGGAGATACCATAGAGAGACCATAAAAAGTTCAACTGAGCGCAGAGTTGTCGACGATTCATGCTCACATAATATTCAGTTTACAGAACAGGTTTCCACGTTGCCTGGCACCCTGAATATCAAAAAGAGAAGCGTCAGATGCATTGTTCCCTTTTCATGTACATGCACAATGGAAATTAGATAATCGTGGACCGAGTCTAATTGATCCCGTGCAACCAAACATTACGCTGTGATTCGACGCTGTATTAGTATACAATACAAACAATACCGACGCTGGTCTTGTGACTCTTTTCTAACCTGTGTCACTGTGTGAACGTCCGCTGTGGGACAGCAGCCTAGGCTGTAGGCACGTGGAACTTTGTTTCCAAGCACTTTTTGGCGCTAGGCTAGCGCAAGCAGGAAAGCCAGTATAGCTCAGCGTTTATATTTTTGAACATAGGTGTAGGAGACGGGGGTCCAGAGGGGCAAATGCCCCCTTCCCCAATTTCGGGCAGGGCTGATTTTTCGGGCAAGCAGACCCGGAAAAATAAAAAAGTTTTTTAAATGTACTTTTTATTTTTCCGGGTCTTCTTGCCCGAAAAATCAGACTTGCCCAAACAAAAAAGGTCGTCAGACCATTCGGGCAAAAAGTAACGGGAAATTTCAGAAGGTTTCGGCCGGATGACTAAAAAGTGGTCGTAAGAATTTTCGGGCAAACGTAATAGGAATTTTTCATAAGATTTCGGCCGGATGACAAAAAAATTCGGGCAAAAGCATCATTTTTGCCCCCCCCCCCCCCCCCAACGCTGAAATGTCCCTTACGCCTATGTTTTTGAACGATGCTTGCCAACCGCCATGCTTAAAAAACCCAAGCCCGTTCTGGTTAATTAAATCCAATAGAACAAATGACGTACATTCATCGTATTGGCAAATCATGTCTAGAATTAGTCTAACGTGTTTCACAGTTAGCTGAAGTTGCGACAACGCATTGCTACGACAGACTGATTTCTTGACTTTCTTAGACGAAGAAGAGAAGGGTATGAAACAATTATCCGTTTTTTCTTCACTATCATCCTATCATCATCATCGTCGTCGTTGTCGTCATCGTCGTCGTCGTCGTCGTCATCATCATCATCATCATCATCATCATCATCATCATCATCATCATCATCATCATCATCATAATTATCATCGTCACCGTCATCGTCGTCGTCGTCATCGTCGTCATCATCATCGTCATCGTCGTCGTCGTCGTCGTCATCGTCATCGTCATTCATCATCATCATCATCATCATCATCATCATCAACATCATCATCGTCATCATCATCATCATCAATGTCATCGTCATCGTCATCGTCATTCATCATCATCATCATCATCATCATCATCATCATCATCATCATCATCATCATCATCATCGTTCATATTATCATCTTCATTGTCGTCAACAGGAGCAACACCTTCATCATAGTTATCATCATCATCATCGCTCTCATTGTCAACGTCAACACGACCACAATCGTTATGATAATAGTCATCATCATCATCATCATCATCGTCGTCGTCGTCGTCGTTGTTTTTCTCCTACTATCACTCCTCCTCCTCCTCTTCCTCCTCTTCCTCCTCCGCCTTGTTCTCATTTCTCTTGAAACATTTAACTCAGAATTATGGATATCCATTACCCACACAGGAAGTAAAAAAACCTTTTTCTGTTTATTTTGTTAAAAAATATGAAAATAGCAACACAGCAGTTGTGTGCAAGTGTGAAAATTACAGTCAGAGGTATTGTTTCGACATAATTAAGCCCGAGATTAGGGAGCTTTTTAATGAACTAAAGTATACGCGTAGCCTACACAGTTTCATTTGTGTTTAGTAGACTGCTAAGTCAGGACTCGAATTCTCACATAATAGTTAAACGTGAGTAGGCCTACCCACCCACGGGTCATTTTTAAATCGCTTATGCTTTCTGCTTTCTCTTCACCTGTCAGTATTAGACCTAAACGACTTCGAAATACAACGACCGTGATTGAAATCAAAAAGCGTCAAAATGCTTCTGCTGATCTCGATTTTGCTTCTAATCCTGGAACATTCCATTTCGGATGCCGCTGTCACCAATCAATCGAAATCATTCAAAGCGATTAGATCAGCAGTCAATCTGACGTCATTGTGTGCGATCGATGAACCGACTGAGGTCATCAAGGTCGAGGATTTGAATCTTCCTCCAATGAACATGGTTTCTCCATCGCCAGAAACGCTTTGTGCATGGAGATGCACGAGGGAATCGAACTGCACCGGCTACAACTGGAAAGGGTGTAGCAACGAATGCGAGTTCTATTCATATGCTCCAGAAAAGTGCGAAATGATATCGGGATGCACCTACTACGGGGTTTGTATTGTATAAGAGTATGAATGCCTTATACAGTATGACTGTATTTGGTGGGTTTCCGCGTTCAATCTCTCGCGAAATCTGCAATTTCCCAATTTAAAAAAATGTTTCTGTTTGTTTCCTGCGTTTTCTCCACCATTTCTATTGGAAATTTTCCTGAATGGAAACTCAAAACATTTTCTGGCTACTCTATTGTTTTACAATATTTTTGCATCGACACAAGGAACTTTTACTCTCCTACTTTCTAACACTACGTTTGACACCATGCAGCGATACCACATTCAATATTCATGGTTTGTGAATTTCATACTGAAGAGTTCATTTAAAGTAGGCTAATAATGGTTGCAAACGTGGGAATGATAATAGTGGTTTTAGTATGGGGTGGGGGTTAGTTAATGTAAATGCAAGTTAGGCCTAAATCTTCAAGAAATTTCCAGCTCCCACAAAATCACCTCAGAGAGACCAGCTAATTCATCGAAGGTATATTAAACCAGGTCCACAATAACCAAAACCTGGTGAGGTGAAGCCAATGAGACCTCGAGTTGCACAGTTATTAACCTCTAAGGCCTAAATCGAACCGCGAAGTTTCTGCTTCTATCTCCTTGAGTTCGACATAAAGTGTTTATTGTAGCTATTAAAAAAAGTTAATTTGCATTCGCTTAGGGCCTTCTCTTATAGTAAAGTTTAATACTGTGCCATCCGAACGGCCAGTGGCAGCCCTCTTCAACGATGTTTTCGAAGCTATAGTTTCGTGCCCATTGGAACTTTTCGGTCTCAGCAAGTTTAGCCGTAAACCTATTATTTGCAGAAAAAATGGGATCGATCGTTTAAAGCATTTCTTCACGTGGCATCTGAACTAGCCTATAATAATGGACCTCTGAAGACGTGAAAAACTTTTTGAACCTCAAATATTTTGTATTAGGCCTAATGTAATGTTATATGTAGATTTTAGACTACAAATGGAATAATTGCATACGTTGTATCATGTATCAATCAATAAAACAATCAATAAATTGTTTTCATTGTAGCAGTTACCTGGTACATGTATAAGAATAAGTGATGACAACTTTGTTTCTGTTGTTACAAAAGGGACGTTTCACAAATGATCATCGAAGATCCCACTAGGCTACTTAGGGACACCCTAATAATATCAGATTAAATCAAACAGTTTGCAGGCAACAGATTAAAACTTAACTGTAACAATATTAACACATTTAGCAGACAAAAAAGAACGAAGGCGAAGACACTTAAACATGTACAAAAGCAACAGGAGAGGAACAACAACAAAAAAACTAACTAAGCCTAAGAGCATTTTGAGATGACATTGTGTATAAACCAATATTTTATTCCCGCTAATTATGTGCATGCGCAATTTCATTATGAATATACGTACTAATGCTGGAAAACAAACGAATTTTTTAAGGGACATCTTCCCATACTGAAAATCCAGCGAATTTTTACGAGGGAAAAGACTGGAATTAGTACGGGCGAATACACTGCGGTATGAGGTTGAAGTTCTTGTGAAATGCGAGTGTAGGCCTAACTCAAACACATGGTTGAAAAAACCTTTTAAAATTGCGTGCAGCAGGCCCGAACAAACCTATAGCATAACACCCCAATTTGAAAAGTCATTAGATCTACATGTATCTGCTCACTTTTTAAAATAAATTCAGTTCGGAGAATAATTGCTAGTATGTGATCCGTAATGTATTCAGGATACATGCCAGCAGTCGACGTGTATCACCTTAAAATTTCTTTCTATGAAATAAAAATCTCAAAAAAATTTACTTTTTTACATTGTTGGTTTCTTTTTATAGTCTATCGTTATCTATCCATGCTCCCATATCTTTTTCACTGTAATAACATCATCCATGATAGTTTTATCCATCTCATCCACGTGGTCAATTTTTTTTGTAGCCTATATGTAATTTTCTTAATTATCTACAGGGTGGGCCAAAAAAAAGACCCCCCCTAAGATTTTTGCCAATATCTTGACCAAAGGTAAGAATTTTAAAATGAAATTTTACTGTCTTGTAGACAATTCATATTTACACCAGATGGCCCAATTTCATTAAAATATTTCAAACAGAACAAAAGTTATACCACTTTTAGTGAAGCCACCCACCGTTTTTTGACGATTCAAAAATCCGACGCAACAAAAAGTAACAAAAAATCAACTCAATTATTCAGGCCAATAACTTGGCCAGAAGTACGAATATCAAAATGAAATTTCACATGTGTAAAGGTAATTCATATCTACACATGATGGCCAGATTTCATCAAAATATGTTTAGCACAACAAAAGTTATAACACTTTTAGTGAGGCCACCCCTCCTTTTTTGACGATTCAGAGACGTAACGCAGCAAAAAGTAGCAAAAACACGATTTCATCTCAAATAATTGTTATCAAATAGCCTTGATATTGTCAGATGATCATTATTAATACTATTTAAAACAGAAACAGGGTATCAGCGTAGCTGCACATCACTGAGAAGTCACTTAGCAAGATGACAATCAAATTGGTAAATAAGAAATCTGTCAGATTAATCAGGGGTCCATCAAGAACTTTGCAAAGATACTCAAAAGAAGTTTTGGCACTGGTGGTGGGCATATTGAACACAAGTTGTGAAGCACTACCAAGTTCATTTGACAACAGTTATTTGAGACGAGACTTAATAAAATCGTGTTTTTGCTACTTTTTGTCGCGTTTCGTTTTTGAATTGTCAAAAACGGTGGGTGGTCTCGCTAAAAGGGGTATGACTTGTGTTGTGTTTGAAATATTTTGATGAAATCCGGCCTGAATATGTAAATATGAATTGTCTTTAAGCCTGTAAAATTTCATTTTGAAATTCTTACTTCTGGCAAAGATATTGGCAAAAAACCTAATTTTTTCGCGTTTCCTTTTTGAATCGTCAAAAAACGGGGGGTGCCCTCACTAAAAGTGATATAACTTTTGTTCTGTTTGAAATATTTAGATGAAATCTGGCCATCATGTGTAAATATGTATTGCCTTTAAGACTGCAAATTTTCATTTCAAAATTCTTACTTCTGGCCAAAATATTGGCAAAAAACCTAGGGGGTCTTTTTTTATGGCCCACCCTGTATAGATTGGCAAAATATTTAAATGCGCTTTACCAGTCTTCTAACTAGTCCAAACACTTCCTATGCAAAATCTATGTCCTAATTGTCCTTATTAAGAATTATGTATTTCTCAATACTTTATATTCTAAGCAGACGTAGGATATTCACTGAAATTTCAGTTAGACATACGCCTGTATTTGTCATCTCATTAATGCGCATAAAAAGTGATACGAGCAATAAAACGTGACGCTTGAGGAATTCCGCGAAATGTCGATAGAAATAATGATTATTATACGCCCATGTATGATGTAAACAGTAGGCCTAACTGTAACGTTGGAAATAACAGTGATGGCCTTTATACTGTGATTTCAGTTGAACGACTCGTCCGGATACGAAAGCTGCCAAGGAACACCAGTGCGAAGTATGTATAGGCTAGAGCATTTTAACTATGAACTAAAACCTCCTACTCCTTTTATAATTTTATGACATCTAATTTATTCCGATCTCGAGCAGATGATGATGATGATGATGATGATGATGATGATGATGATGATGATGATGATGATGATGATGATGATGATGATGATGATGATGATGATGGTGGTGGTGGTGGTGGTGGTGGTGGTGACGATGACGACGACGATGACGATGATGATGATGATGCCAGTATCAAAATGAATATAGACTAAGCTTACGATGTCTAAGTGATGTCATTTAGCAATGCATCTACCGGAAGTCGGATGTTTCGCTGCTGCTCTGTCTCCGTAGTCGGCGTAGGGGCCAATCTCCAATCCATTCGATTCTCTCACTAATCGCAGCACGAAGGTTTTGTTGACTTGGTGGCGGATGTGCAGCAACTGCCAGCAAAGCGGTCATTTGCATTAGAGCAGTATGCCAAACCAGAGGCAATCGGAGACAAATCGAGCTTGTTAGCAGTAGTTATCTCTTATTCTTCGCGATTTTATTTGCCGTTCAGTTTAGTTCTAATAATAAATGATGAATCCTGTAAGAACAAAAACGCGTGTCTCGAATACTGGATTCTATTCGCTTGGCCAAACGAAAGAAGGTAGCCTACTGGTTGGGTAACCTAGCCTACATGGACAGTTCTCTCTACCTCTCTGTCTTTCTCTCTTTGAGTGCGCTGTTACACAAGTAGTGTACACCTTTTACCGGCACTATAGAAAACCGTACTTTCTCGTCGGAGCTGGAGCACCTTTGAGTAGATAGTATTAGACAGGGCGCTATATAAATGACAACGATAGCGATGACGACAATTTGATAATAGATCTAATGCTACTCGGTGCTTATGGGTTAGTTCACCTGATTTATTTTTGTAGTACCGTCAGCGTTGTCATTGCACGTCTTTTCCGTGAGCGTCGGTTAGGGCTCAGGTTAGGCATCGTGAGGGTCGGTTAGGGTTAGTGTTAGGGTTAGTTTAGCCATTAGAAACTCTGGTGGATTCATGGCAAAAGACTTTTTAAAATAAATCAGGTGAATTAACCCATAAGTACCTGCTACTCGCTCAGATTTCCTAGATGCCACATAGACGTCCAATTTATTATTAGGCTACCTTAAAGGTGTGCACTGTGCAAGATCTGAAATGGGTTCTCAAAATAGGGCAATCGTTAAAAGATCATATAGAATAAAGATATAACCAAGAGTTTTGAATTATAGGCCTACGCTCATTGGTTGAAACGCAAATACGACGTCACGAATCCAACACAAAAACTAAACAAGATTTTCCATACAAAGCAAATGAGATTTTTTTACTTGCCTTTCTGCTTTCTGCATCTTCCTCAACTTCGGACGCACAGATAAAAAAGGCAACGCACGTCACTCGAGAAACTAGTGTCCCCTAATGATAAAGCACAAAAAGTATCTGCAAGTCATGAACAAACTTAAGTTCCCTTCGTCATACGCATATAACTGTGATTTGATGTAGAATTCATTGTCTTAACAAATCTTTATGCGATGTGAGTCTTTGGCTTTACACAACGAATTGAATTACAATGCCCAGTTTTGTCACAGTTTTGACGCTGACCGCTGATGACGTCATCGAGAAGTTGTTTATCGACGGTGTTCAAATAACGGCTCTTCCTAATGCCGCGAAATGGGATACTCCGGACAACGTCGTTATTTATCGAAATACCTGTGTCATCGCCGTAAAGGTTAAGAACAATGGTGGCGTTGGTGGGATTCTAGCCTCAGACTCTTTTGGAACCATACTGACAAATTCTTCGTGGAAAGTTTCTTCCACTTCTTCCAGTGGATGGGTGGATGCAGCATTCGACGATTCCAACTGGGAAAAAGCATCCGTCATCGAATGCAGCAGTAACAACAATGGCAGGACGTTAATGTCCGGCATTAGTGAAAAGGCGTGTTGGATATGGTCAAACAATTGGAATGACACTGTTGTCTACTTTAGACTAAATATTCTCTAATCATGTGCGTCAAAGAGACGGCGCGCGGGCCATTTCTGGACGACTAACGATGTTTTTCTAGCCCGCAAAGCCTTGTCGCAAGACTATTCTCATGTTCGTATCTGACGATGAAGATCAGAAATTGAGATTTCACATGACTGATTCGACTACTTGCATGCTGAAAGTGCGCCATTGAAAATTTGCTAATCATGCCCTTTCCCACCATTATGATAGCCCTTCACTTGCTATTGGCCTACACTTTAGAATGGTTTGACGTCCATGCTCTAAAATTTAATGCTTTATCGTTTCATACCTATCCCTATGGGCGTAGCCTATCTGTATTTCCTCCAGAGTCTCGGAAGACCATTAAAATTAACTTATCGATTTTTAAAATGCACTTTCTATTGTTGTCTTGCCATTACCACAGCTGACCTTGAGATTGCTGAAAACGTCTATGAGTGTTTAATTGCTACATGTCTAAATTTTGCAAGAAAGGCAAATATAATTGTATTTTTATTGGATTGTACTGAATTATACTGTATTAGCCTATTATCTAATCGTGGGGCACAGTACGAATAGCTTCAAAGCAAATCACCAGAATCAACATCAACACCAACGACCGTCATATTCTTCAACCATGATACATAACTGAGATCCTAAAATGGAATCTTGGTTTGAATCAGGGCTGTCTTTAAAGAATTTTTAAAACTGCACAACTCCTTTCCTTTCCCATCATCCATGGTAAATTACTTCCAATCGGAGAAAACGATTGTTTTGCTATTTCTAACTGTAGGCCTACATAAGTTCTTCTACAAGTGCACATTTTGTGTACAACTGCACGTTAAAAAAGCCATGGTTTGAATACTTTTGAAAAATCGAACCTAAGCTTGCCAGCGACTTCCAAATGCGCAATTATAACACAGCGAATTTGCTTCTTTCAATACATTTTGAAAAAGCCAGCATTTTATCCGCCTTTGTCATCTTTTTGCACTCTTCTGAGTCTCCTCTATGAAAAGTAAGCCTGTGTGCCATTGTTAAAAATAAATTCGTTTATTACTTCAGAACTGATTGAATTCCTGAATTGAATATTGCGATCATTTGAAGTAATTTATATTCTATTTCAAGCACTGTTCTTACTAACATCAGAAGATAACAATAATTAACAATAATATTGATCAGCTGCATTTGATATATTGGCCTGAAACTTATTTATTCATAACTGTCATAACTTTGTAATAAATGTTGAACCGTTGCTTAATTGTCAATCTTTGTAATTGGGCGTACGATGTTGACCTCAAATTAGAGAAATGCTGTATTTCATGGCCGAGGAGCGGAGACTTGGTCTGCCAGTTGGGGGGGGGGGGGGGACGAACGCGTGACCGAAGAAAGGACGCGACATTTTGGGCGGACGAACGACCGAGTCGCCGACGAAATTTTCCATTTTTGACCGGCCAAAATTTCTGATGACTTTTTTTAGTCATTTGGTCGAAATTTCCCGAAAACATTACCACTTTCCGTGTCAAATAACCTGATAACCTTTTTTTAGTACTCGCGCTTAACTATTGAGGGGGGCAAATGCATGGACGGGCCTCCCAACCCAAACATTGAGGGTCCGCTCCCCTGCCTCCCACCTAAGTCTCCGTCCATGTTTCTTCGATATAGGCACTATGTAATTAACTATTATACACCGTGGTTCAAAAAGTAAGCCAAACTGTTTTTCAAATATCTCCAATGCCTGATAACATATCACGCTAAAAGTTTCCAAATATTTAGATAATTGGACCAAGAATATTATTCCAAAATTTCATGAGATAAAGTTGAACGAATAAAAAGATATGAATCTTTCAACTTCATATACCGAAATTTCAGTTTAGAAGCAATTTTCTGTTATATTCAATCAAATGTAAGTCAAACTGTTTTTCATTATCTTTGTGGTCTGATAAATAATAATTCTGAAATTTTCCAGAAATGTAGAGAATTGAACTAACAATATGATTCCAACAGTATATATATATATATATATATATATGGTCCAATTATCTAAATATTTGCAAAATTTCATCCTGACATGTCATCAGGTATTAGATCATATATATGCAAAACAATTTGGCTTACTTTTTAAAACTACGGTGTATATTGTAACGTTTTACTACAATGAAATATTTTCACAGCAACGACATACGGTAAATCTTCTGTCACTATGTGTCTTCAGTTTAAGCAAAACTTTTAATGGAAATATCAATCGCTCAAGTAAAAGCAAAACCTGGCAACCACATCCACAATCGTCCAGCCACAAATAAAAATAGGGCCTATGTTCAATGCCTTAAAAACTCAACAATATAACGTACAGCATCGAATAGAATTATGTACTTAGGCATAACCCAAAATGTCCCAAAATCTCGTTATGCATGCCCCACCACCTGCAACATTCCATGATTTCCAAAAATTGCCACATATTTTTTTATTATTGCTTGTTTTGCAATCTAAACAATGATTGAGACGTGATGGGTAATTAGAACCCATGAAACAGTACAATATAAGATATGTGGGGAAAATTGCTTTCGCATCACAGCAACGGGCAAAATGTATCCCATTATGCCCCAATTTGCCACGAAATTGTAAACCCGCTATTTTGAAGCAAAATACTAAACTTGTAAAAAAAACTTCATATGGGGATATGTGACTTTATATATAACCCTACACATGGATGGTATAACTTAAATTTAATATAACTCCACTGTCTCTAGACAATTTTTTGGATAATGGACGTAGGCTACCTTACTTGGGAGAACGTGAAAATCAACTTTTCATCATAAAAATTGCAAGACGCATCGAACTCGTAAATGCTTTTGACCTTCACCTTTAAATATGCTTTATTTCAGATTGATATTTTAAAAGTAAGTCAGATGGACAATAATGAACTTTCCCGTAATACTCCGATATTCCATTATGCCCGCTCTCCCCTAGTACAGATTTGTCTGCTAATAAGTAGGATATACAAGGATTGAGAAAGCGTAATGTACTCATTTTCAAGATGGCCTGATATAGTGAGAGTAACTACCGTATTTCTGTTTATGAAATCCTGACCATAAGTCCAGTAAGATTTTGCTTACAAACGTTATATATATATATATATACACCGTGGTTAAAAAAAACTAAGCCAAATTGTTTTTTGTATATCTCTAATTCCTGATAACATATCACGCTAAAATTTTCAAAATATTTAGAGAAGTGGACCAAGAATATGATTCGAAAATTTCAAGAGATAAAATTTAACGGATAAAAATATATGAATCTTTCAACTTCATATGCCGAAATTGCAGTTTACAAGCAATTTTCTGCCAGATTCAGTAAAAAAAAGTAAGCTGAACTGTTTTTCTTATATCTCCAATGCCTGATAATTAATCATACCAAAATTTTCCAGATATTTAGAGGATTGAACCAAGAATAGGATTCCAAAATATCATGTCATGAATTTGAACGGATATAAAGATATGAATATTTAAACTTCATCTCCAGAAAGGTCTGTTTTCAGCAAGTCTGTTATGGTGTTCGTTGCTGTTTCGATGCTTGTTAGTTCCCAATTTTGGTCTTCAGGGATCCTGGAGTAAAATTAACGGAGTATATTATCGCAATATTCTGCTGTCACAACATTTTCCACCTGTTATCAGAAATCAATAGCCCCAGAAAGATGTTTTCTTTTTCAACAGAACAGCGCCAGCCCACAGAGCCAATGAAACCATCGAAATGCTGACAAGAGAGACGCCGGTGCGCGGACTATTGACCACCGGACGGTTGACCACCGGACGGTTGACCACCGGACGATTGACCACTGCGGACGTTTGACCATCGACCGATTGACCACCGGACGATTGACCATCGGTCTAGTGGTGACTTAAATTTATTAACTAACGATGAAAGAAAATGTTGTATTTACCGCTATAAAGATAAACATCGTCGGCTTCTTTTAATTCTTATAATTATGTATACCTGCATACATGTAGGCCTAGGCTACATGAAATAGCATATCACAATTATTAAGTAGCACAATCATTTATCTAATATCTTAGTTAACTGTGGTTTAACACATTTTTAATAACGCTTTACAGTCGCTTGAGTATATTTTCGCATTTCACTTCGTATTATTATTCGATTAGGCTACATATTAAATAGAGTATGCCATTGTGGTACATTGAGTCTGTGTCGTAAAGTTTTATAAAAATCAAACGATGGTCAATTGTCCGGTGGTCAATCGTCCGGTGGTCAATAGGTCGATGGTCAAACGTCCGCAGTGGTCAATCGTCCGGTGGTCAACCGTCCGGTGGTCAATCGTCCGGTGGTCAAACCCCCTAGAATCGAGACGCCAGACTTCATTTCTCCCACATTATGGCCTCCGAACAGCCCAGGTTTGAATCCTGTCGACTATAAAGTGTGGAGCGTGATGCAAGACCGAGTCTACCAGACAACAACCAATGATATAAACGATCTGAAGCAACCAACGCTTGTTGGAAGTGTGGGAAGGCCTGGACCAGAGGATAATTGACGATACTGTTGCGTAATGCATGGCGCCAGCGCTTCCAGGCTTGCGTGCAAGCAGGAGGAGGAAATTTTGAGCATCTTAATTAATTAAATAATAAAACCATACTGTTGGAGTCATATTGTTAATTCAATTATCTACATATCTGGAAAATTTTAGAATGATTAATCATCAGGCATTAGAGATATAAGAAAACATTTTATTGAATCTGACAGAAAATTGCTTGTAAACTAAAATTTCGACATATGAAGTTTAAATATTCATATCTTTTTATCCGTTCAACTTTGTCTCATGAAATTTTGGATTCATATTCTTGGTCCACTTATCTAAATATTTGGAAAATTTTAGCATGATATGTCATCAGGTATTAGAGATATATGCAAAACAATTTGGCTTAGTTTTTTTTTGAACCACGGTGTATATATATAGATTTTCCTTGAAAATCACTTGCAGACATGATTTGATATTTCCAGAAGAAAACAAAACTTGCGTAACAGCACTGAAACTCTCATGGTTGACTGCAGTAAGGTCATTGCAGTCAACCGGCCATAACAGCTATTACTAAATTTTTATGTGCCTCACAGCTGACATTAAAGCACGGACGTAAGATATCACAATGGATAAAAGGTTCTTTGTGTCTCGTCTTTTGTTTTTTTTGCTGTCAAACTTAGCTCTGTAAGTGCTTTCAATATACTCGACTCTTTCAAAATGATCTGACAGTAGAGAACAAGCGGGGTTGGTCAGTGGTGACAGGTAGCCTATAGGACTACATGTAGGCCTATGTGTATTAGTTGAAAAACAGAAGAACAATGTTATTCTTAACAGAATGCATTTTATGGGCCAGAAAGACTCCGTAGTCCCGAAGCAATGGACCAGCTTAATCACTCAATAAATCAGAATTTATATAGCGCCCCGTCAAGGTCACTACTCAGAGGCGCTCCCGGCCCAGGGAAAGCGGAAAGAGCAGTCTTGCTGCACCACTCTCATAGACCATGAACTCGCAGATCATAGCATCACACTTAATTATGATTCTAGAAGGTGCTAACTTTAAAAGCTGAGTTTTACCTGAAAGAAATCACCAAAACTAGAGTGATTTCTTCTGTGCTGGATATGTGAATCAACGATTTACTTATACATGTAGGCCTAGGCTACTGTATTATAATAATACACAACAAACCGTAACTTGAAAGATTCGACGCTGATTGCAAATGTTGTGATGACGGTTAAACTTTCCTGCACAACCGGGCAACGAATAGGTGTTTGAATCGATTTCAATTTTCAGCTTTATTGTGTTTTAAAATAAGAGGGAGATGTTTAGAGCCTTCCACAACTTTCTGTATTGGTTAACTTCCGTAAACCTTTTGTGGAAAAGCACGCGCGCGCGCACACACCAACACACAGACACTCCGACACACACACACACACACACACACACTCCGACACACCTATATATATATAAATATATATATACATCACATATATAATGGCCATAGGCCCTATAATACCAGGTATTGCATTTCCTCTGCTTCCCTCCCCCCGCATGCTGCACTTGTCGCTCGACTACACAACAATGGTAGTCTGGGACAAAACAATTGTAAAGGACAATAGAACTGAGACATTGAGAAAAAATAACCGTGCGTAGAGCATGCAGTCTAAATGCTATAATATTCAATAGGTGTTGTATAATAGCTTGTTCATGTTGCCTAGCATTCTGTGAATACAAAGAGAAAAGCCAGGCACATAATTTTATTATGCCGTTCACACAACGAAAATTAGATAAATCATGCACCTAGTTTATTGATTCACTGGCTACTAGCACTACGCTGTGACCCGACTCTGTATAGCCTATTGTGAATAATTCACGACAATGATTCCGATACCGGTACCGCTTTTGTCTAAAAGGTCGATGAAAAGCCACCGTGTGAGTATAGGTTATATGCCTTGGGACAATTGCCTTTGCTCGTGAACTCATGCGCTCATTCGTCGCTGGACCAAGCAGGAAAGTGAGTAGCTCCGCATTCGTAAAATTATTTTGACTATACTCGCCTACAATATTGCCTATAATTATAGCGACACGACGTCTCTTCTGGTAAGCTAAACCATTATTGCAAGTAAAGTAGGCTACATTCATAGTATTGGCAAGTCAGGGCTAGAAATGGTCCAACGTTTTCAACGATTAAGCTGATGTTAAGAAACTTGAGACAAGACATTGCTAAGGAAAACCGCGACTCCTTCAAACATAACTCCTAGGGCTTCCCATTGGAGACAAAAGAAGTCTTAACCTATAATTGTATGGGACACCCGCCTTAACATGTAGGCCTATACCGCCTCTTACCCTCTGGAACCAAACTCGGACCACCTTCGGACAAACTGTATGGCTGAGGCAGCACTTGTGAATAAGCTGGTGCCTGCGCTGCTTGGCTGTCGAATGGCGCTTTAGAAGTCTGAGATTGCGATTTCTTGCCTTTCATGCGCGTCAAAGGATACGGTAGGCTATAAACATTTTAATCCATTTTCATCACTATCATCATCAGCAGCAGCTACAGCAGACGTAGCAGCGTCCTTCTCATCATCATCATCATCATCATCATAATCATCATCATGTTCATCATCATCATCATCATCAACAACAACAATAACAACAAACTCGTCATTATCGTCGTCGTCGTCGTCGTCATCTCTTTCATTGATCCAAAGTAAGACTGATACATTGTAAGGAAAGACAAAAGCGCTCTCTAATAATTACCTACACGTCCATTAACTCGTGTATAATAATAATAATAATAATAATAATAATAATAATAATAATAATAATAATAATAATAGGCCTACGGTGTATTATGTGCATGGTGTTTTCATTATTTTATAAACAGAATTGTGCGTTATAAGTCTTCAAGAATCTCTTTGATAAACATAATATTGCTATTAATTCGCATTGATAGAATACTTCAGACGCCCGTGCCACAGAAGTTGCTACTTAAAAACAGTCTTTGGCAAAATAACAATAATATGTCGACTACATAATTAGGACGTCGCACTTGACGTAGGCGTATACCCATTCGTGTCTATAGTTTCTCCAAAAATGGGACGCTTGAAAAATTTTGCATCCAAAGCATCGAAATCACAAATTCTGCAAAAATTTTGTTAGGTTATGCCAAACTCATCATTTTCATTTTACAACATAGTTTTAACATTTTGAGAAGATTTGTAAAAATTAGGCACTAGTGTGTTAATACTAGTGATAATGATGATGACGGTGATGATGATGATGATGATGATGATGATAATGATGATGATGATGATGATGATGATGATGATGATGATGATGATGATGATGATGATGATGATGATGATGATGATGATGATGATGATGATGATGATGATGATGATGATGATGATGATGATGATGATGATGATGATGATGATGATGATGATGATGATGATGATGATGATGATGATGATGATGATGATGATGATGATGATGATGATGATGATGATGATGATGATGATGATGATGATGATGATGATGATGATGATGATGATGATGATGATGATGATGATGATGATGATGATGATGATGATGATGATGATGATGATGATGATGATGATGATGATGATGATGATGATGATGATGATGATGATGATGATGATGATGATGATGATGATGATGATGATGATGATGATGATGATGATGATGATGATGATGATGATGATGATGATGATGATGATGATGATGATGATGATGATGATGATGATGATGATGATGATGATGATGATGATGATGATGATGATGATGATGATGATGATGATGATGATGATGATGATGATGATGATGATGATGATGATGATGATGATGATGATGATGATGATGATGATGATGATGATGATGATGATGATGATGATGATGATGATGATGATGATGATGATGATGATGATGATGATGATGATGATGATGATGATGATGATGATGATGATGATGATGATGATGATGATGATGATGATGATGATGATGATGATGATGATGATGATGATGATGATGATGATGATGATGATGATGATGATGATGATGATGATGATGATGATGATGATGATGATGATGATGATGATGATGATGATGATGATGATGATGATGATGATGATGATGATGATGATGATGATGATGATGATGATGATGATGATGATGATGATGATGATGATGATGATGATGATGATGATGATGATGATGATGATGATGATGATGATGATGATGATGATGATGATGATGATGATGATGATGATGATGATGATGATGATGATGATGATGATGATGATGATGATGATGATGATGATGATGATGATGATGATGATGATGATGATGATGATGATGATGATGATGATGATGATGATAATGATAGGCCAAATAATTAATTTTGAAAATTTATTTAAAAAGTAAAAAAATAATATTAATAAATACAGAGGCCTGCCGACTTCGTACATCTTTAACTAAGCCGGTGACCATAGAGACATTGGGCCCGCTCAACCCGTCGACCTCATATTTCATAAATGAAATTGGCAGCCGCAGCTCTTTTATCAGTTGTGACAGACGTAAAGCTTTCTTCATTTTCAACGTCTGTCCATTTTGTATTCAACGCTACAACCCGATCGCTTTCAAAGGTACTTTTGCCTCACACCCTGAAGACGAGGCCTGACCCACCAGACGTTCATTCTTCAATTAATAATAGTCCATAAGTCCCTGGGGGAATGAAGTACCTCAGGGCAAAAAAAATAATAATAGAGGAAATAGAGAAATGCTTTGCTTGACAATCTTCACAACTTTAGAAACACTGGGTCAATTAATTTTGCAAGTGTACCTATTTCAGATTACCCCCCCCCCCCACTTCACCTTACCCGCTCGGTAATTTGAAATCGCGCTCAGATTACCGATGGGGGGGGGAGCGTTTGATAAAATCGATGTCAAGTTGCCCTAAGAGGTAATTTCATCCTATATACCCTACACGCTCTCGGGTTACCCTTCAAAACAGTCATGTATTTCTGTCCATTTAGATTCTTATTTCATACACAAACACAAATGAACAGGCAACAACATAATATTAGTAATAAGTAGGCCTATAACAACAGTAATAAATGAATGATAACTAAAAGTAATGAAATTAGGTCAATTGGATTCTCTCATTACCTGGTACTCTAAATCGAGTAGGCCTCTCTAATAGCAAAGACTAGTACGAGAGGACAAAAGGAAGACGTTTTACTGAGCGTCGCACAGGTCCCTAGTAACCTTACACTGAGGCAGAAGATTGCGTCGAAAAACCTACAGGTCTGCTAACAGAATTACTGAATAAATAATTAACCTTAACATTGCCCTCAAACACATCGGAGACCATCTAAATAGACATGATTTCAGTAGGCTGAAAGTTTCTCTTGAGGTACGATGTGCTGGCATTTTTTTTCATTTTTAATATGAATCCTATTTGGTTGGCTTCAATATTTATTCTCATTGACCTGAATAAGCGAATACGTCTTCTAGAAAAGTTTTGATTTGATTAATAGATGATAAAGGACATTATGTGTTTACAACAGGGTTATGGAATATAAGTTTCGTCGCATTTCTTGGTCGGCATCAGGCAAACTTAATGAAATATGACGCATTTTGCTTGTGAGGATCATCATGGATTAGACACTGTTCTGCAAAGCACAAAAATAGAACTTCAGCAAATTAATTTATAATTTTGATGCAGCTAAATGTGTCGCATTAGTTTTTCTAGTCTATGCTTTTAATACACTGTGTCCACGATAAAGTAGAACACACAATAAAGTGTCATAACTCGATCAAAACGTTTAGTAATTGTCTGAAATTTTAAACACAGCAACAGTGACCATATTTACACGAGATCCTGTAGCGGCGGCCCAGAGGTCTCAAACTCAAGTCAGAACGTGGGCCACATTTGGAAATTTGCAGGAGCTCGCGGGCCGCAACATAAAAATAATTATAGGCCTATAATTCGCGACGTGAAACTAATCATTGTAGCATAGCATACAATGCTGTAGTGATGATAGGCATACAACCCTGTCAAATTTACATGATATTAGATTTTTTAGTAGTCTATAGCCTAACTATAATTATGGTGCCATGTAACAAAATTGAGCCACAATAATATGAAATAGGACTACGTACATCAATAACACGTTTAATAATGCCTAAAAGTAAACTTGTAGCAGCTGCAGCTCTAAATTTTAAGGTAATTTATCGGGAGTTGTCTGAGAGGCAATGCTTAAGTATGATTAGCGCTATTCATCTGACAACGTTTCCCAATTAAAAGAGCATCAATGTTTGGTGTTGTCTTCTGAGATGCTATCAATCATATCGTACAGCTTAAAAAATTTCACCAATAACTCAAAGTCGCTACTTTCTTTGAGACTTAATATTATTCTTTAATAATGACAAAAACTGCTCACATAATTATGTAGGCATCGTTATTACCAAACACGCGTGTTGCAGCCATGTGCAGCTTTGGGGATTAATTAAAATTTGTCTTGTACGTGGTCGAGTGGTGTAGAATGCTGGAATCACAACTTAGCTGCTTCAGCATGGTATCCCATCGAAGGTCAAATAAATAAAGCCATCTGCATAATATCTGCTGTTGCAGATTCAATGTCAACAGCAAAAAGTAGTAGAAAACAGTTTTAACCTTGGTTCACCTCACAAAAAGAACTACAAAACCTTGTTTTAACCGATTTCTCTCTTTTAAAACCCCCCAAACTATATGTCTTTGGCGGGCCGCATTAATCGGGTCCGCGGGCCGCATGCGGCCCGCGGGCCGCGTGTTTGAGACCCCTTCCGTAGCCGATTAAAAATATTCGTGAGTTTGTAAAATTTATGAGCGTTTTAGATGCAGCACCGCAAAATGGACCTTTCCAACATGCAAAAACTGAAAGGAAGTGAAATTCAGCTATAAATGGTGTTCAAAATGTCCTTTTTGTTCACGAACACACGACCATAGACGTATAGGCTACTGTTTGATGGTTCGGTCGATGATCACCTGGTCAAACAGCTGTCACTCTTCAATCAGACGCGCCTTACGGTTATTGATGTCATGAATACACGAACGAAACACGCGCTACTCCGGTGCATGTACCCGGATCGAGGTCTGGACTGCTAGGCGGCCACAGCTGCGGATATGAAGCCGAGTGTCTTCCGGGACAGCTACTACACTACTACGTTTACGGTCGTGTGTTCGTGGACAAAAGTGACATCTTGAGCATCATTTATAGCTGAATTTTGGTTCCTTTCAGCTTTTGCATGTTGGAAAGTTGCATTTTTCGGTGCTGCATCTCAAACGCTCATGAATTTGGCAAACTCTGGAATATTTCTAATCGGCTTTAGGATCTCGTGTAAATATGGCCACTGTTGTTGTGGGTGAAATTTCAGACAAATCCTAAACATTTTGACCGTGTTATGACACTTTATTGTGTGTTCTACTTTATCGTGGACACAGTGTAGTTGCATGCTTTCAGTGAAATAAAACACAATTTCACTTATAGGCTACTTCGTGTTGCTTCAGGACTCGAATTCTCACATTCTACGTTAAAGGTGAGCATCAACTTGCGAAGCATTTTGCAGAGTAGGCTATAGCCTACACTTTCTACTTTTCTCTTCACCTGCCAGTAGTAACCTATGCCTATAGCCTACGACTTCGAAATACAACAACCGTGACTGAAATCAAAGGCGTCAAAATGCTTCTGCTGGTCTCGATCGTGCTTCTACTTCTGGAACTTTCCATGTCGGATGCCGTTGTCACCAATCAGTCGAAATCATTCAAAGCGATTAGATCTGCAGCCAATCTGACGTCATTGTGTGCGATCGATGAACCGACTGAGGTCATCAAGGTCGAGGATTTGAATCTTTCTCCAATAAACATGGTTTCTCCATCGCCAGAATCGCTGTGTGCATGGAGATGCACGAGGGAATCGAACTGCACCGGTTACAACTGGAAAGGGTGTAGCAACAAATGCGAATTCTATTCATATGCTCCGATAATATGCGAAACCCTATCAGGATGCACTTACTATGAGGTGAGTATTGTGTAAAGTATAAAATGCCTTCAAACATTTCCATTGCGTCATCAGCAAGACAGCAAACTTAATAGACAGCGCGACATTCTTCACCAAGTAGCGATGCTATAGTGATGATTGGTGGAATTAAAAGCTGAGAGACCAGTGGCATCACTAATGGTGTGAGCGTGAGAACGAAAGTTATTATGTCAGTGGTATATTTAGCAATGGTAGTAGTTACAAATAATGATATAGTCATTGCGCTCGGTAAAATTAATAATTATTATTGGCCAAGTGTGAACATTGGTGGTAGACACACTGAACATAAGTTGTGAAGCATTATCAAGTTCATCTGATAGCAATTATTTCGATGCGACTTAATAAAATCGCTTTTGCTACATTTTGTTGCGTTACGTTTTTCGATCGTCAAAAAAACGGTAGGCTCATTAAAAATGATATAATTTTTGTTCAGCTTGGAATTTCTTGGTAGGCTACAATTTGGCTATTGTAGGCCTACGCATGTGTTAATTGCCTTTAAGCCCGTAAAATTTTATTTGAAAAATTCCTATTTTTTACGGTATTGACAAAATACCGTAGGTGATCACTTTTTATGGCCCACTCTGTACAGTGCATACTGTTGCTTATTTTTATCAATTTAATCCATACGGCAACAGTTTTGCAGTATTTGGTATAATTTGGTCAACTTAGCCTATTCAGAAGCGTTAGAATTTGCATGCATTTCTTAAAACCAGTTTTCAATCCATGGTCGAAACGCTTCTGCAAAATCTCTGTCATTTTGATCTGTAGGCCTACATTTTCTCAGTAGCCTACTTTATATTGTCAGCAAATATCTTTATTGAACTTCCAGTTATATTCGTCATCTCGTTAATGTGTCCGAAAATTGATACCCGGGTACCGGCAATAAAACCTGATTTTTGATGACTACCGATGAATTGCTATAGAAATAATGAAGCGCTGTTATACGAACTGTAGCGGTGGACCGTGGAAGGAACAGTAGGCCTAATTGTGATTTATGCTACCACTGTGATTTCAGCTGAATAGCTCAACCGGATACGCAAGCTGCCAAGGAATACCATTGCGAAGTATGTAACTTTTAATTATGAACTAAAACATTCTTCAATTTGACAGTGAATTTATGCTGATCTCGAACAGTGTGCATATTCTATTCATATGGTTTTTTGCGACTACGACTAACCATTATAATTAATATGTTAGTAAAATAATGACGATTTTAACGCCGGATATCAGACGGATTCATGGTAAGTAAAAGGCAAACTGTGTCCACTTCTAGTAAGCGAACAAAACTTTCGTTCTGATTAGTGAGAGAATCTAAGGGATCTGCAACTTTAGCCACTTTGGAGACAAAGCAGCAGCGAAACTTTCGATGGATGCATTATTCCCAAAATGATTAGGACCTACATTATCAGATAGAAATCGAAGTCTTGATTTTCTCAAGCAATCAGTCAATAAATCATTCATCATCATAATCATCATCATCATCATCACAAAAGTGTCGGCAAGTTGCGAACCAACTTAGGTTAAGCTTCCGAGTTCTGACATCACACGCAACCAACAGTGATTAGATTTAGTAGGGCCTACTCAACTTTTAATAACTTTTATGCGATTTGTCTCTTTTGTTCCGCGCAAGAAATCATACCAATGTCCCGTTTTGTTACAGTTTTGACGGCGACCGCTGATGACGTAATCCTGCAACTGTTTATCGACGGTGTTCAAATAACGGCTCTCCCCAATGCCGCGATATGGAATGTTCCGGACAACGTCGTTATCCATCAAAATACCTGTGTCATCGCCTTTAAGGTTCGGAATACGAACCCTCCTGGTCTCGGCGGGTTTCTGGCTTCAGACTCTTTCGGAACTATACTCACGAACTCTTCGTGGAAAGTTTCATCCACTCTTTACAGTGGATGGATGAATATGGGATTCAACGAATCCAGCTGGAGCAACGCATCCGTCATCCAATGCAATGATGCTGCTGTGTACTGGGATGTTATTTCCGGCATTAGTGAAAAGGCGTGTTGGATTTGGTCAAGCAGCATGAATGACGGTGTCGTCTACTTTAGACTTAATGTTACCTAAATCAGGGTGTCATTTCTCGCTCACCGACGATGTGTTTCTGGTGTGCAGCACCTTGCGTATAGACTACTGTTGTGCTTGTGACTTGACTAACAACGAACAGTGATTAATCTAGGCGTCTCTATAGGAGGAAGTTACCCCAGGATTGACATTCTCCCAAAAATCTAAAGCCGTTGTTTACTCAGAGACAAGTTATGGTACTTGTCTGTTTGACGACCCCCAAGAACTAACGTTGCAGCTTTGCTATCTTTAATAAATCCAACTTCTAGTTTGCCAATAATCCTTTTCATCGATCCAGTTTATGTTTAGGCAAGAATTTGTTCTAGAAATCCCGCTTCTATTTCGTCAGCAAATATTTTTCATCAATTATAACTTCTATGTCATTGAAAATTGTTGTTCATCAATCAAGCTTCAATTTCAGCAGAATGACTGCACTAACCCTTTAACCAGTGTTTAATCTAGACGTCTCTGGGGGGAGTTCCCCCCAGAATTGACATTCCCTCCCAGAAAAATTTGACAAATGATATTGGTATTTAGTTACTGTTTTCGTCATTGTTTTACATGAAGTGTTATAATATACCGTGATATTATTTACTATTATAATTTTATGATTATAATGACATTATTTACTACTATAATATATGATACTATCATGTTGCAATGAGTATAAATTACTGCATATATTTGCATAAACACTATTTTTTGCCTGACTAAAAACAGAGAAGACGTCCCCTCCAGAAAATTTTGACGCAATGATTATAGTTTTTAGCTGCTGTTTACATCATCGCATTACATGAACTGTTATAGCCTAATATAATAAAATATACCGTAATATTATTTGCTACTATAAGGTTATAGTAATTATTTGCTATTATAATATATGACAAAATCCTGCTAAAATGAGTAGGCTATAACTTACAGTTAATATTTGCACAAATGCTATTTTTGTATAACTGAATGGCTTCTCTCAAGTGCTCTCCTTCGAATTTTAAACTGTCAAATTTCAAAATGTTTTGATCTTATTATTTGAACACCTATAGTAAAACAACATCATTACTACATGTGGCTTCACGATTTTGGTACCGGTAGTATATTAGACCTATTTCTTGGTTGATTTGTGTACCGGTACCATTAAATATGATTTCGGAAAGTGTAGGGCCTATCTTATTCAGGACCATTTTGGGAACAGGGATAAGCTGATTATAGTGCTGAAAAGTCAGCTTATAAAGTATACTATTATATTCACGTCTGCTGTTATTCATTAGAATAACCCAGCAACAGCAGAACTGAGCTGGTAAACTCGATACATAAAGATATTTTTATTGCAATTATAATTATATAATATATTATATATATATATATTATGGCTGGCCTAGTTAGCTACACCGGTAAGCGAGAGCGGCATACGTCTTTTGGTTGCAAGGGACTGCGGTTCAAGCCTCAGACTAGGAGTTAACATTCAGAGATTTAGATATCTCGGGCTAGCATGTGTGGGACGCAGGACGCAAGCTCCTGCGGAGCTACCTTGGGCAAGTTGCTTACCCATCATTGTCTGTGAGGAAGGCAACGGGAAACCACCTCACTCATCTCATCCCCAGGGGCGTAAAGCCAATGAACCTGCCTTCGGGCAGAGAACTCATCATTATATATTATATTGAAATCCTAAAACATTTTATCAGTAGGCCTACTAAAATAATGGAGTTATTTTTCTAAAATGACATCTTCAAAGGGTACCATGGCATTACAGTGTGGAAACTCCCACAAAATATTTTTAAAGTATTGTGTATATTTATTCAAGACTTAGCTCTTATAAGATTAAACCTTAAAATGCTGCCATTGTGATGTGGAAATTCAAAAAGTTTCTGATGAGGCTCTGAAAAAGTACAGGTATTTTGTGAAGATGATACCTTAAAATGCTGCCATTGCAATGTGGAAATTTAAAAAGTTTCTGGTGGGGAGGGGACACATACCCTCCTCTCACCCGTCCCTCTCCCGGTCTCGGCGCTACGTGCCTCACGAGCGTCCTCTGCACGCTCGATTGTCTCCCCCCCCCAGAAACCTTAATTCCCCCCCAGAGGAGGGGATTAGATCAAACACTGCCCTAAACCTAAACCTAACCGATCATCACGACGCCTAACCTGAGAACTCTGCCACTGGTTGCACTCTGCCAGTGCCTGTCCCAAGCCTGGATAAAAGAGGAAGGCGTCGCTAATGGTCTTTGTTACCACACAGTGACGTTAAACTGCAAAAAACCTAACCTGAGCCCTAGCCGACCCTCACGCGATAAATCTCGTTTCTATTCCGTCAGAAAATATTTTTAATCGATTTTGTCAATTTTGGGGGTCGCCAAACAGACAAGAACCCTGGTTATAATTCTCCTGAATAATTATATGCGTAAAATTCCCCAGGGCTATAGGCTACTCAGAACTTTTGAGGTGAGTACACGTTACCGCCGGTAAAAATTTTCCCGTCCGGAAAAACTGATGACTTTTTAGTCATCCGCTCAGAATTTCACCCGAATTACATCTAAATAGCTGCGTGTGCCTTTTTTTACTCGCGTATGCCCGTGTACCCTGGTTTTTACTCGCGTATACCCTGGTTTTCGGGAGGTTAGTAGCCTATACGGTGTCATTTTCCCCCGGAGGTGAGCATACGCCGTATACCCACCTATACCCTTGAGCACAACCCTGCATTCCCCCCAAAGAAGTTGTTAGCCTGAAAATCTATGATGATTTATAAAATGTGACATTTAAGTGTGGTCAGAATTTCCCGAGGAACCTGTCTGTCCATTAGCTTATTGAACAGAGTAAAGGAATTCACTTTGTCAAAAGCTTTTGACATGTCCATTGTCCAGTGCACATAAGTTTACAGTGGACCCATGACTTGTAAAGTATTCAACAACTGCTCTGACTGCAAGGATTGCATGTGAACACCCCAACCCCTATGTTATAGCGATGAGCTGTTGCTATTATTATTATTTTAATTATTTTATTATAATTATTATTAACACTGTTACTACTATCAAGCTACAACAAAAGATCCCGCGAAGGCCACAGCGTTAAAGCGCTGAATGGTCACCGAAAGTCTTTGATAGAGGAATGTCGTTTCTCTCAATTCGTCCGTCGCCTTCGTCAAGTGACGACCCAAATCTGTGATGAATTCAATGCCTCTTGAATTAACAGGGCCTAGAGTTTCAACGGCCAGTGGAACGAAGTCATGTGTGACTGAAAGAGACTGATATTTTTGAATTTTCCTGGTGTCCGCAATTTCTGCTGCTGCTCCAGCCGTGACAGCCGTTGCCTGCAGATACGATGGCGCAAGAGTGACAACCACAGTGACGTACCATACGAGGCTCCGACCTGCTTTCCACGGTATAAGAGTCGTGCCGTCAGGTCTTCTACCATCTGAGCGCAGCATGCCTCGTGGCGCCTTAATCATTATTTTTTTTTTTTTTTATTTATTAAAATTTTTGCGCCCCGAGGTATTTAGGATCCCTCAGGGACTTAAATATTAATTAAGAACAGAATTAAAAAAACATCTGGAACGGCACCTAATCGTCGTTGATTATTATTATTATTATTATTATTATTATTATTATTATTATTATTATTATTATTATTATTTATTTTTATTTTTTTTGCGCCCGAGGTATATATGATCTCTCAGGCTTTAAAAACAATGCTAAAAACGGTGTTGTTCTGGAGTTAGCGGTCCTCCTCATCGGTCAATTGTGTAAAAGTGCCACGAAATGCGACAGCATTAAACTTCTGCGTGCAAATTGAAAGACGCTGGAACAAGCGTGCTGTTTCCTGCGGGTATTATTATTATTATTATTATTATTATTATTATTATTATTATTATTATTATTATTATTATTATTATTATTATCATTCTTGTCAATGAATCTCGTGAGCTCATTGAACTTGTGGGTAGTTTGCTTTAAACTAAATGGGGCTATAGGATCACGCATAGAAGATCAGACTGTAGGCCTACTTGTGTTTTTTCGATATCATTACTGTTACTTGGGTTTCAATAAAATTTATGGTTATGGTTATGGTTAACGGCCGATCGCAGCTCTTAATTCCTCTTTTACTTGCCAGATAATTATTTATGTATGCAGCACATTGCCTATTAATTTTAGCAGAACAAAAGCATCTCTGCATATTAAATATACCACCCAAAACAATAGATCCAACAGCATGCGGCCAGTCAACAGCATGCGGCCGGTCTATGCCCACTATTAATATAGTTATACATGCACGGTGCACCTATTACACAACTGTGACTCGATGCCCAATGAGTTGTGAAGATAAATGGGGCTATAGGACCACGCATAGAAGATCGGACCACGCATCTTTTAAGTCACTTCTTCCGCATCTATAGAACTCGACTTATTCGTCACAGTCAGTGAAACCATACATAATTTCCCTGACAATAATTAATCAGCAGAATTAATCAAATCAAACAGAAGAACCAAACGTGCACAACAACAATAAGACTTTAGTATTCTATGGCTAGGTCTATTGTTATACCGGCTTCTGGCAACGCGCTGGCGCCAACAAAGAACGCTGCCTTTCGATACGTTCGCCTCGATCAACAATTCTATACGAATTCACAAGCTGCGTAAGGTATACAACAAGTCAGCAGCTGTTGTTCATTTATCTTATCCAGCATTTCCCTCATTGGAACCAAGCATAGATATATGGAACCAAGGGGTGCATTATGCATGCGCATAGTTATGGGGTCTTTCCTTTAGGCGACTGCACGAAGCGCAGTGACAAATGCATGAAGACAATGCAAAAGATGCGCACACCTTATTATTGTCTTCTTTCGCTTATCAAAACATCGCAACATGCGGTAAATTAATTTCTTTGTCCTTTTGATTCGGTTCGTTGGGCATAGATTTCTTTACGCTTCCTGCTGCTCTGCTTATTATAGGGTTGGGGCGGTGGATACCCTTTTGTAGGTCTGACATCGCTTTGTGCTGCATTATACTGTATAATTAATGGCCAACTTTTCTCAGTGATAGCTGTTGTCTGTTTAAAGACGCATCTACCTGAACGGAAGTTACGCGTTAGCATTTCCTTTCGAATTCAGAACGGTTGTAGCCTATTGAACAGCAGCCTATATTCTAGAATCCCTAGTATAATTATACGCATAGAGTCATTCTTTTTGTAATTTCAGTCATATTCTCCTATCCGAAGATAAATACAACAGACATGGTTAAAGATATTGTTCGGTACTATAGGTCGCATTTTATCCCTGTTTTTTTGTACCTGAAAGCGGTATGTCTACCAGCTTTTGATACTTAGTCTATTAAACGAACAATATTATAATCACGATTGCGTGGCACTAAAGCATCGTCGTAATAATATTGTAGACTAGTTTATTGTAATCGTGATCTCGACGTTTCTACAACGCACACTAAAGCAGCGTCTGTGTTAAGCATGCAGCTTAACACAGACGCTCGAGGATATCACACAGACATGTAGTAGGCCTAAGTAATCGCCCGTTTATAGAATATATACTAGACTGCTAGTCTATTGCCTCGTCTACTGTGACTCATGCCTTCTAAATAACGGTCACTCTTGTCCTGCTGCTGCGGACGAAAATGAAAACATGCTTTGAAGGTCGCAATTGAAACAGTAGGCAAAATATTAAGTGAGCGAAATCGCTAATGTTAGAGCTTAGCCTTCACTGGCTTTGACTTGGATGTTTGGGGAGCAAGGAGCGGAACGCCGAACGGGACAGTGACAACGGAGACAGCTTCTTACACGACGTAACGCTCATGAATATGCTGGTGCCCCACATGGTTTAACGCCTATGTAGGCCTAACGCTTGAGAAATTTGGACTTTGCGATTTGCGATTTACAGCTAACTATGACGGTTTGTGATAAGTAAATTATGGCAGTAGTCATAGCAAACAAGTAATACTGGTCTTCAATTATTCTAGACACGCGCAGACGAGTTGAAGTCAAACAATAGACCATTAAAAATTTCCGCTCTTATTATGCGCATGATACAAAACTATTCTCACACAGCGCTGGACATAAACACAAAGAACAGTCGATTGTTAGCAGGGGCGGATTCAGGGAGGTCAATCCGGCCATGGCCCCCCATTTAAAAATGCCCATGTATCGTGCCCCCCCCCCCATTTGGTTTCAAAAAGCTTATAATTTGGTATATTTTAAAGGATTTGGACTTAATGACTAAAAAAGGTCATCATCTTATTTGGCGGATGAAATGGTATGATTTTCTCGAACATTTCGCCATATTATGACTAAAAAAGGTCATCAACTTTTTTGGCGGATACGATTTTATTTTTTCCCAGACCCAAGGTCAAGAATTTTTGGGCCCCCCCCCACCGTCCAAAGTTTCTGTATCCGCCCTTGATTGTTAGACCTACACTAAATCAATTGTCCACAATTCTATTGTCTTCACAGACCGCATTCCAAATGGTTGAACATTCTATTGTTGAAAAGCATGGCTTTGTGGTTGGGATGACATCAGTTCCGCGCATGACGCTGATTAATCGCTCAAAGCGAAGTGGACCATTGCCAAGTTCCAAGTTCGTTGGCTAATTAATTTTCAACTAACACAGGGAGATTTATGAACAACACTTCAGCGATCAGACATCTAGACTTCTCTTGCGTCGACGTTTAGCAGGTTAGTAAAACGGTAATTTTCGTACAGAGAAATTAAAATCTCGAATAAAAGCGATAAAACAGCAATGAACCGGGTTGCAAGGCCGTAGTCAGGATTTGATTTCGGAGGGCGTTTCGTCGGCGGAGAATTTCTGACGACCTATTTTTAGTCATCGGAAACGGTTTTCAATATTTTCCGCCTAATTTCTTGTGTTCTTTAATTATGTGCTAGTGAATGCATTCTACGTGTATTATTTTGTACATTTTTAATTTCGGAGGTGTTCAAACTCCCAAAACACCTCCACCCCCAAGCTACGGCCTTGCCGGGTTGAACCAATCTTGATCGCAATTGCAGACGTTAAACTTCTAAAGCGCTATTCTACAGCTGCGTTGAGTCAGAGCAGTCGTTCCTAGATGTCATATGAAGCCTGTACCTGGTTGAGAGACCAGATAAGGAAGCAGAGGAGATGATGTATTATTGAGGACGAGAAAGCGTTGAGGAGGATTGGATAGAATGGAATAGGAATCCTATAAGCGGTGGAACTTTAAGTTGGAGTGGAAGGTGTCTACTTTGGGGGATGATCAGTATACCCAAGTCTAAATTAGTTTATGGTGGTTGAGCTGTGGTTTTTGATGGATGGTCCAAGAATTTGTGGAATCCACGTGGATAATAGTTTTTGAGTCATGGTGCAGTGTGCATTATAATTATTTTTTTTGTAGAACTTGAGCTAAGTGAAGATGGAGATGGGGTGAAAGAGAGTGAAACAGCAAGATGACCTCATAAATTATAACACGGTGGCTGGATGCAGAAGATTTCACTAAAGTCCTGCTGTGTGAAGTATTGCTTGGAGTTGTAAATTAGCGATAAGAGTCTGGATGGCATGCGCTAAGGGACTTCATGCAGTCAGGGGCGGAAACCTGGACGGAGACTTGGGAGGGGGGGGACGGACGAGTGTGGCCGAAGGAAAGACGCGATAATTTTTTTGTCGTCTGGTCGAAAAGTCACAAAAATATTCTATTTTCGCCACCAAAAAAGTTGATGACCTTTTTTTTAGTCGTCCGGCCAAAAATTCGCGAAAAAATTTGTATGCCCTTTTTTCTCTTCACGCTCAATGATTGGGGGGACCAATGCATGGGCCGTCCCCAACACTTTTATTGGGGGGACCGTCCCCTCTGTCCCCCTAGGTTTCCGCCAATGCATGCAGTTACTAAAGTGTATAAAGGACAGTGATAACACGGCGATGCTCAAGTGTTCTTTGACAGCTTTGTTGAGTCCGTTTTTCAAAAGCGTTTCAGACGCGTTAGCCTATATGGGAAGTTTCAAGGTTTGGAAAGAGGGAATTACAGTAGGCCTACTAAAGCTTGGAGAGGACGACGGCGGACTTAGCCATGTAATAGAATCAGCATACACAAACATTAGGGCCTATTATAATTATTAGAGACAAGAATAGATATTTTGAAAGCAACCATTTTGAAGTTTGTTTGTGGTTCTGGTGTCTCTTCCTTTATTAATATAGTCTGTTCTTTTAGCAACATGACTGACAATGTAGTGAGTCATCTCAAAACGCTTCTGTTGATCTCGATTGTACATCTAATTCTGGAACATATCATGTCGGATGCCGTTGTCACCAATCAATCGAAATCATTCAAAGCGATTAGATCTGCAGCCAATCTGACGTCATTGTGTGCGATCGATGAACCGACTGAGGTCATCAAGGTCGAGGATTTGAATCTTCCTCCAATAAACATGGTTTCTCCATCGCCAGAAACGCTGTGTGCATGGAGATGCACGAGGGAATCGAACTGCACCGGCTACAACTGGAAGAAATGCAGCAACGAATGCGGGTTCTATTCCTATGTTCCGAAAACGTGCAAAGTGATATCAGGATGCACCTACTATGGGGTGAGTATTGTGTAAAATATCTAAGTAATAATACGTTTATTAATTTTGACCGGAGTCACGGTCTCATTTGGGTTGCAATAAAATTTCATTCTTCGTCTTCCCTCTCTTTGCTGCATGGAGACCTTCGGCATGTTCTTTTCTTCTACACGATTGACGCAATAAGCTTATGTCTACTTGTCACACGTTCACGATCAAGCTACAGATGTAATTTTCTTGGTTATGAAAATGTCTGTGCCTTGACGAACACAGTCCGTTTGATGTCAAACCGCATTTGGCTCAATCTGTGTAAACTCAACTAAGTCACTTCAAACTGTAGAGGATTCAAAAGTCTATCTGCATCGTTGGCAACTAGACCTATACAATGAAATGTACGCTTTCCATTTCTATGCGCTACATGAAAGTAACGATGCTCCAGAAATTGATCTATAGATACTGAGCATCCGATTAATAATTATGGGGAAAATATTTTTGTCATCTGCAGCATCATCCGCACTTTAGGTGACTCGCTGCACCTCATGAGTCTGACTTCACCCTGATTCGCGCCTTCGTAGGGATACAAAGAGTCGACGGAAGGAGATGCCATGCAATCCGCTGGCTTTCTTCTTCACAACCTTCTTTCTATGATGTGGATCCATAGAATAAGAAGTAGCTTAGGCCTAATAGTAGAAGTAATATTATAGCCATAGGATGGGATTAATAATGGCGGCAATGATAGTATTCTATTGTGGCTGCAATTATAAAGGCTACATAAACTAACAGTGACGAGAACATACTGCAT
This sequence comes from Lumbricus rubellus, assembly GCA_945859605.1. Taxonomy (NCBI): domain Eukaryota; kingdom Metazoa; phylum Annelida; class Clitellata; order Crassiclitellata; family Lumbricidae; genus Lumbricus; species Lumbricus rubellus. The sequence goes on along the minus strand of OX243812.1, from coordinate 20,358,587 downwards.
TGTGAGAGCAAATTATTGTACTAGTACAAGGAACAGTAACGGTACTGAATTGTGATTGCAATTATTGTACTATATTACAAGGAACAGTAACGGTACTGCATTGTGAGAGCAATTATTGTACTAGTACAAGGAACAGTAACGGTACTGAATAATTGTTATTGCAGCTAAACAGCTCAACAGGAGATGAAAGCTGCCACGTAACAACAACAACTACAGTAACAACAACTACTGTAACAGGTATACGACCTATAAACGTTTTTCATTGTATAGCCTACGCTATCATAATATCACGCACGCTATCATATCACGTACAATGTAATACATGTATGCTATCACTAAGCTATTATATCATATTTTTCACTGTCTTTAATTAACTTTTCAGTTGTAAATGCATATGCAAAATATTGAATACAGTTGTCTGTTTAGCACCATCCTTCTGGTCAACAAAGCCGCACTAAGAAAGCATGAGTGCTAATGATTGCACATGAAATTACCAGTTCGTCACGAGGTCTTCATTGTCGTGATTTATACAGCGCTGAAAGTCAGCGCCCGACATTTTCTTGTAACGAAGTCATCAGGGCAGTCATGCATAGGGCTAGGCCAATATTACTAACGCAGGAATCATTTTTACCCCAAATAAATTCTTTACAGGACAAAATGCTGGCAGGGAAACGACTAGGCGAAGGCTTCTTGCCAGGTATAATTTGCTTGCGAGCCAGGGCTTAAAGTGTGCCTGGACGGTCATGGACGGCGTCCATGCACTTACTTTAAAGTCTGACCGCCGTCCTACCACTTATTGGCCAGCACAGCCTGGCAAAGTAAGGGGCGTCAAGGCACTTCTTTTCCCACACTTTAACACATTCGCTGCCACGTACGTATATATACGTACTTCATTAAGCGCACGGCTAGTGCCACGTACGTATATATACGTACTTCAGTAGACGCAATACAACGGTTATCTGGCACACCGCGACGTCAAATTGTGTTTGTTTTGGCACACTAGAAACGTAATTGGAGTGGAGTATGACTAAAAAAGTTTTATGGTAATGGAATTTTTCAGGTTTTATGCTATATTAGCCTACACCTATATTTTTCGGGTGAAATACTATATTTTTCGAAAGATCTTGTTGGTCTAGATCTAATAAATAATAATAAATAAATAATAAATAAATAATAAATAAATAATAAATAATAATAAATAATAAATAAATAATAAAAAATAAAAATAAAATAATATTAAATAATAAATAATAATAATTTAAAAAAATAATAAATAATAAATAAATAAATAATAAAATAATAAATAAATAATAAATAAATAATAAATAATAAATAAATAATAATGAATAATAAATAATAAATAAATAAATAATAAATAGATAAAAAAAATAATAAATAATAATAAAAAAATAATAAATAAATAATTTAAAAAATAATTTTTTTACCCCTCGTTTTACATTGGCACACGAGGCTGTTAACATCTCACCCTGTTCTGGCAGCGAATGTGTTAAGCACTGTTGCGAACCAATGCTTGCCCTGCTGTAAAGTCGTGTCTGACAGCGCTGTTATGAAGCGCAAGAAGGAGCCTATACATGACAGCCAGTTTCAGAAACGCTATTAACTAGGACGTAAAATTAATGTTTTATTCATTTCAGTAATTCCAACACCGACTAGGCCTATGTTATGTCCTCCTTCTAATTGTTCGTTCTACGGTCAGTGGTGTTACTACGTCTGTAACACTCCAGCAGATTTTAAGACAGCGTTTGAATCTTGTCAAATGAAGGATGCCACTTTGGTCAGCATCCAAGACAAGCAAGAGAACGACTTTGTCATAAGTATTTCGTACGTATAATAAATTCATCCAACGGTTCGACAGTATATAATAGTTAAACGTTAATCTTTGTCTCGTCGTTCTATTTTCTCCATTCTTGATTTAAAACGATCGAAGCTGAAGCAATAACACCGGAGCAAATAGTACATTAATTGCAATTCCTAGAGTAAATTTATGATTTTCTTCAGTTCCTTCAGATTATCTGCCCCTATTGGCAGGTTGAATGTCCAATGTCGCCACTCCATCCTCTACTGTGCCTTCATACCCTTCTTTCGTCATCCACTATAGGCCGTATATATCATCATCTGTCTTGGTCTTCCTTCTGTTCTTTTCCTCTCCATTATCCCTTCGATCGTCATTCGTAGTAGAGAATTTCCTTCAAATAAGATGTAAAATAAAAATTTCTTCATATGCTATGCATAATAATTTGAAGATTGGCATTCAACCAACAAGTTATCGCTGCTCTTTCTATCAGACAAAGCATTACCAAGAAGGAATACTGGATCGGTCTGTACAAGAAAGAAAGCACTCGAACTTCGGACACTTACTGGCTCGATGGTAATCCGTCGCCCTATCGCAACTGGGCAAATGCAGAACCAGACGAAGACACATATTGCACACGACTTGCTGTAACTGGAGTTTGGCGAGACAAAGCTTGCACTAATTCTTATTCTTGGATCTGCAAGGTGAGCACTCGTACAGTAGCCAGCATAGGAAACTAACTCTAAAATAAAGTAATTTATTAGAAACAATTTCTAATCGTTTCATGAAAACGGAATACGGTCTGGAACATTTCTATATCGCATAATTATGTTAATGGTTTTTTGCTGTCTAACAAGAGAGCGGCATTCAGATGGAACAAAAATACCCTATTATTTTTTTTATTAGCCATACACATTGAAATCTCGACGTCACATAAAGTGGCAAGTTTTTAATCAAATAATTATGTGCTTTTAAGGTGACGCATGAGCAAGGCACCACCTGCCTCGCAAATGAGCACACAGCCTAGACCAGAATATGTCGGAACTGAAAGTTACCATGGCAACTGAACTAATATAATTATTATTACTTCTAGTACAGTAGGTCTAGTGACTCCGCTTCAGGCTATCTAAGGATTGTTTGGCCCTGTCCCAAACCAGCATTAGCGAGGAGGGTTCCGCGGTGGGCTTCCAACCCACCCGGGTAAACAAAAGCATGCAACAGAAACAACGCAACAAATAAGAAAGAAGTCGGGACAAGAAGATAATCATGGAAGGCATAATTAGAAAGAGCGAAGATTGAGGTGGATGACTGTAGACCACAAAAAAACTTACAGGACACCATCAAAAATGACTCGGAGGAGGCTGAAGACCTGACGATGGATAGGGAGGAGTGGTGGAGATGCGTTTCCCGATGTGTAGACTTGCACGGGAAGTACTAAGTGCTAAGTAGGCCTAGGCTACTAACTAGGCTACTGTGGTGAACACTACGGACGGGCGATGTGAATATAATGATGTCGCAACGTGTGTAAGTGAATAGGCAAAATCGTGTCCACCTAACTCCGAGGATCTATATAACGTGCTATGGGAATATTTTGGTTCGCGTGCAGAGTTTCGTTTAATCGTTGTTTGAATCTATGAAACCGTTGAAACGCAAATAGTTTTGCTTGAAGAATAACGTGTTTGAGGGGAATGTTGTATGCGCCCCCTTGAAAGAACAGTTATTCGCCCAGTTTCCTAAGCTTAAAATGACCCTATAATTTTTGAAAGCAATTGAATGGTTAGTTTATTCAACAATCTTAATTTTGATGTGACAATAACTGTCGAGATTTGCTACTCGATAATAATAATATTATGTAAAACCATTATGGTTGTTGTTTGCTCTGTTGAGTTAGTGATAGGCTACTCTATATATAGGAAGAAGTTATAGCTGCGATTTTTCTTATGTAGCCGATGTTTACATTACTTCATTAGATTACAATTGCTCATTCGCTGACAGCATGTATTTTTGTCATTTCAGCGCGAAATACCTAAAGATGTAAGTATATTATTGTTTACTTTTTGTTAACACAATGTGCGCTTAGATGTACATATGCCTATGCTTGTATTATAAATATGTATTTTTGTACTGTGAAGGTATACGTAGGTGGGTAGGTAGTAATTGTAATAATTATTTAATTATTTAATTATTATTTAAACGTAAAAGTAGCTCTATGGCCTTATTTTACCCTAAGTGACAAAAATCAGAATAGTTTTTATACTTCATTACACAGCACAAAATAGGATAAACGCTGCGGAAAAGAAGAAAAAGGAACCAAAAAGTAGGCCTACACCTCGCAGGTCGTTGTGCAAAAGTAGTGCGTAAAATTATAAATTTAACACAGTTAGGCTTCTATGCTAAACTATTCACCTTGCACTTTTGTGCAGCGCGCTAAAGACGGGACACGTTTCCATAAGCATTAAGAGTTCGATATCAATAAGTATTTTGGATAAGTTGCAGTAGGCCTACAGCTCCTTTCACAAAAAACAGTGATGGAACAATTATGATTTTAACAATATAAGTAATTAAAATAAATCTAAAGACATCTAATTTTCCATTCAACTATCTTTGATGATAGGCCTACCTTTGATCTCATTATATTTTATCCATTATGATTTTAGCAATATAAGTAATTAAAATAAATCTAAATACATCTAATTTTCCATGTAACTATCTAAGTTTGATGATAGGCCTACCTTTGATCTCATTATATTTTATTCATGACCCTATGCGTCGCTAAATGTAACCCTTAACCCTTACGAAGAATATCGACTGAACATTATTTTTTTTAAATATCTCCTCATCTCATAATTATATTGATCATCATGACTTGGGTGTGTATTTTCTGCGATAGTACTAAACTTGGATGCTGATGACGTCATGCAGGCGCTCTACGGTAGGCTATTCACCGAATGGTCCTCTCAAATGCCAACATCCGATACTGCAACGTTCCAGACACTCGTCATTCTTCTCAAAGATATATCGACGTCATCACCGTGTTTCACAAAAATAGACACAGCGTCTTTTGAAAGCAGGAACTTCATTTCTGAACAGATAGTCTTATATAATAAGCTTACATGTAGGCCCTAGGTCAAATTAGAAAGTGGCTATGACAGATGCCACAAACGGAATCTATTGTCCATTCAAGGTTCATTACTCGCAGTCTAAGTTGAATCGAGATTGAGGAATTCGTGATTTTCATTTTCGATTGGTCTGTTTGATTAGTTTGTAAAAGAATCAAGGTCAAGAACTAACTTAGTGAATACATAGCCTAAGCACAATAATTAATTCTCGCAGAGCGAAAAAGTAATAGGCCTATGCACAAAAAACTGTTAAATTCACTTGGAGTCGTCTTAAATAGCTTAACGGTCTTTAAAACGGTTAACAAGACAGGGAAATTGCGCAGGTCACCACAAAATGCTCGGAATATTGTGCAATGGATACGTTTTTCTGCCGCAGGAAGCTCTATGGATATTCATACAAGCTTTTAAATATTAACTATTTATGTTTAGGCCTAGTAGGCTATCGTCGTAGATTTCTCAATGATCAGAGCTTTAAATTTCGTTACCATCAAGTGTACAAGAAGGGTTTCAAGATTCAATTGTATTGGCTTGAACATTTTGCCAACACACCCGTTCTGGACCTGTACACAGTGTATACAGAATCCACATTTCCACACGAAGTCTACACGTAGCTTACATGAGGACAGTCAATTTATCTATGGGTTTGATTGAAAGATAATTAATTAAACTATGGAGCAGCGAATTGGATGAAACTAGGCTAATCCGTCGATCAGTGCGCTTCCAACAGATCCATTATTTAACGTCCACGTAGGCTACCTCGTACAGTCACTGGTCTGTGGTCTGATGATTAATCAAAGACAATAGAATTATACTCAGTGGTTGCTTGTGAGCATCGGGTAAAGAGGCCAAGTTCTCCAATAAAACTTCCAATTCTAAATTCTCAACTCCTAGTACAGCTAAACAATCATAAACACATAGAGCACAAGCACCCACGCGTAAAAAATCATTAACGATAACGGGTCTTTTGTCTCCAGATAATGGGCTGGAGGATTTATTTAATTTATTTAGTTTCATACCAGACACCAATCAACGCTTTTACGAGGTAATCTGTCAGGCAAATAGTTGATTCTTCCGTCACGATAGAGCGCCAGGAAGAGCCAAACATTATTGCGAAAGTCCATCGCGGACTGACGTGTCCAGTAGGTCATCATAAATCCATAAAGCCTTTTAAGACCACTTAATTACTGGACCAGCGATAGCAACAGATTTCAAAAGGGATCATTAATTACTGGACCAGTGTTAGTAACAGATTTCAAAAGGGATCATTAATTACTGGGCCAGTGTTAGTAACAGATTTCCAAAGGGATCGTTAATTACTTGGTCAGCGTTAGTAACAGATTTTAAAAGGGATCATTACCACGTCAATCGCATCCAGTCGACGACAGCTGCAACAACCGGGTCAGCCTGAAACATTCATTTGGTGCTAACAAAAGCAATTCTGGCTCATCGAATGAGGCCGACAATAACACACCTGTTTTTGGGTCAGTCGTATTTAAGTTGGTGCAAACGACCATCCTATGTGTCATCTATGTCTTCACTAGATATTGGAGGTTTGCGAACTCGCTCCATCAAAGTAAGTGAATGCGTTAGCTATGCGGCTGTTATTTCCATGACTCGAGAACAGATGAAACGCTAAAACAGAAATTTCGTCGACTGAGTGAGTGCGCTACTCGTTGTCAGTTCTATCGGACAAAACTTTTCAAGAAATGCCTGAGACACTACTGCAAGAGTTGCGTAGGTTCGGAGAGAGCACGAGCATGAAAGGAGTCTGTCGTACCGTCAAAGCTAAAAGCCGAATTGTACGAATGTTTTGGTTATTGGCTCTTCTGGTCTGCTTTTCAATTATGTTCTTTCAAGTCATAACTGTTGCAGTGAACTACAGTCGTCACAGCGTCATCAGAAATACGTTGGTCTCCCAAACTCTTCCTAGTTTCCCGGACATAACGATCTGCAACCTCTTCCCAGTCCTGGACATCGAAAACTTCACTCAGCTTTACGACGCCTACCTAGAGAAGGTTCGACTCGTAGAAAGCCAAGCGCCGGACAAATTGAAAGCAAATTCCAGGTTTTGGAATTATCTGCGAATGCTGATGACGTTTAATTTTAATCTGCCTCTGCTGCAGATCGCTAAAACCAGTCCGACTATTTTGGATGACTTCATCGTGGAAGCCGACGAGTATGGTTGGGACCTATTCGCATCGCGCAGATTGAACGCATCCACTTTTCTTGGAAGTCCACTCCAGCTGTGCAAAACTATGAAACCTAAAAGCGACACAGCGGCCGTCCATGTCATTCTCTTCCTCAACCGATTCTTTCCACATGCAGTGGACCTGTACTACAGCTGGATTCGCGTGTCATTGACCGCCGGCATCAAAGTCATGATTCATCCCAAAGCCACGAAACCGGATCCAACATCTGCCATTTACGTCGCACCTGGAATGGAGTTGACGATCGATGTCGACCAGACAAACTACTCCAGATTGTCCCATCCATACGGAGTCTGCAGCGACAGAATACGAATCCATCCGGATGAAGCTTATCCATCGCCTTACAGTCGCGCAGTTTGCATGAGTCTGTGCAGACAACGTCAGTACATCGAGACATGCAGTTGCCTCGATGCTTACGAGTATTTCACCGACGTTGAACTGGAATTGGGTAACTACACGTTCTGCCAAAACATCACGGAGTTTCTCGAAGAGTCGCCCAAGTACGTCGTTGATAAGACATTAACAGATGAGTTTTGGAGAGTTATGAGTTGCATGTCGAACTTTGTACCCAACGAAAGCCTATGCGACTGTCCCCTCAGTTGTGCCGAAACCACTTATGGCTATAGAAGTTCATGGACTTATTGGCCCGACGTTTTCTATCAACTCGGATTTTATAATGCTTACATTCGTAACGATGATCGATACAAGGAGAAGTTTGCGGCCTATGAGAAGATAGCAAACACGACGGATGGGATATTCAAAGAAGGAGGAATCCTAGACGAGCTCCAGGATCTGAAGCTAATCGAGCGTAATTTCGTTCAGCTGTACGTTAAGTTTGGAGATAAATGTACGCGTATATTGAAAGACATCCCAACTATAACTTGGGATACGCTGGCGTCAAATCTCGGCGGATCTCTGAACCTCTGGCTCGGAATCTCGATTATGACGGCAGCGGAAATAGTTGAATTGATCTACTCTCTAGTAATGACCGCACTGACCGGAAAACGAATTGCTCCTGGAACAAAGCAGGCTTTGGAGAATGACGATTACATGTAATGTAGGGCAGATAGCAAGAATTAGTGGAATGACAGCTTATCAGTCATAGGCCTATATATCCTATTACTATTGCCATCAAAAACGGTGTGTGGCCTCACTGAAAGTGATATAACTTTTGTTCTGTTTGAAATATTTTTGATGAAATCTGGCCATTGTGCGTAAATATGAATTGTATTTAAGACCGTAAATTTTCATTTAAAAATTCTTATTTCTGACCAAGATATTGGCAAAAAACCTAGAGGTATTGTTTTGCCCACCCTGTACGCATTAGCAGTTCAATTTCCACTGAGATAATAAGTAAGTATTCAAAGATGCACCTTTATAGACTGATAGTCTGTAGAGGTAGACAAAACGGAAGCATCTAGTGGTAGTTGCACGAATGAATCAAGATAGGCCTTAAATTAGATTCCAAGACATTGGATCCGAACAGTTTGGGGTGGACAAATTGGAGCGGACAATTTGGAGTAGAGGCGTAGCGACCGCCTTCCACACCCTCAGACCGGAGGGGGCCCCCGCAAGAAAGGGGGCTCCGGAAAGTGGCAAACAATGTAAGGTGTGGCTATAGGTAAGTGACATTTATTGAAGCTTTTGCACAATCCAAGTTGAAAAGCACTGTCAGAAAGACTTGAGCAGCCGTAAGTACGGAATACATGTACAATGTAGGCTCATATAGCCTAGACTATACATAATATGAACCCCATTATTGTTATTATTTGTATAAATATAAATACCGCATTCCAATTTCTGTATTGTAAGTGTCCTAATAGCCAACGTTTGAACGTTGAAAATGCAACGGTTGTTCAGATGCTCAGTAGACCTACTGCATGGCTCAAGCCACTTTGATGCCATTATTCTAGAAAAGTTCATAGAGTATAATAATTGATTAGATTTAGAGCTTCCTGATAATTATGAAACGAAATTAGTCTACTTACAATGAGCAAGTTACAGAATTACTGTATTGAGTAGGCCTAGCATATACCAGTTTCTGCATTGCAAGAGGCCCCGCCGCCCCGGATTTAAGTTCGGAGGGGCCACGTTCATTGTTGCTACGGTCCTGATTCGGAGCCAAACATCAATTCAACTGCTATTGAAGCAAAGATTATTTTCATTCATCCAACTTTTATTTAAGCAATAATATTTTCTTAAATCCAGATTCTACTTAAGCAAACAATCTCGTCGATCCGCCTCGAACTATTGTTCTATAGTGTCGAAATGAAGTTTGTAGTTCTATGGAAAAGTCAAACAATAGGAAGAACCATGATCCTGCATCATGATCATGACAGTTTGCAATTTTATATATAGGCCTACATGTAGCCTATCGTATGTATTCTATTTCGATTCAACCCTGAATATAGGAAGAATATAAAAGTAGGCCTAAGCTTATCTACTAATAAGCTTATGTTAAAACATTTGTAGATTTTGATGCAAGAGATGTTAGTAAAGGTTTTACGCATTTTACGCATCCAGTTGCAGTGCTTACTAGTAGCTTATAGCAAATGTAGGCTAGTCCTATAAGGCAACAGCTGAATTGTCTTTCAGAAAATAAAAACAGACGCGCTCAGGCATGCATGTTTAAACAACGCATGAAGATGTCGAAATTCACGATTCTAAAGATCACACATTGTTCTGTCCAAAGTAATCTATGCTGACGAACGGCAAGCAGGGAAGCATAGCAGTCAGTCAATTCACAAGTCACCAGACCGGGACTGCATTGATTCAGTGAGCCGCAAACTAAACAGTAGCAGACCTAACTTCCGTTATGATCCAGCATTGTGTTGAGACGCAGTTTTTCATCCTGCTTCAACAAGTTGATGAAAGGAAGGCCTATACTAATGTCCGACAATGTGTTTGCACACGATCGCCTCATCTCCAAACCGCTTAATGTGTCGCTGCCGCAAGCAGAGAAATGAGAAGGTTTTGAGTCAAACGGTGCTCTGACCAAGTGCATGTAGGATATCGATGTTTGTCGTTTGTTGGTTCATGCATGCCAACGAGAAAACTCGATTCTGTTCAGCACTGATTCACAAAGGCATCATTTTTTGTGTTCAGACCGTGGACATAATGATGGCAACATTATTTCGTGCACAAAAATTATTGAGGTCAAAGCAGCGAATGAGGTTCACTACGCGTTTGGTTCGTCGCAACTGTAGGTTAGAACTGAATAATTGGTCAGAGTCAATGAATAGCATTGACGCTGAAACAGTAGCATCGTATGCCTACGAAAACAGCGATTTCTTCCTCCGCTTTTCTTCACTGACTTTTTGTAAATGAAGAATTCAGCTCTGGGATTCGAAGAACTGTGCATTCGTCCCTTGCGGTACGTTTACTAGTTTCCTCCGTTTCATTGACAAGAGACGATACGGTCACTATGTCTATGATAGCTTTAATCTATCGCACGAAAGAGTACGCATAAGCTTACTTCAAGCAATTATGCGTTAAGAAATTTTTAAGATAGGCTATTGACAGAAGGCATCGAAAATCATCACACTATACGCGTTAAAAACATGCGCATAGCTAGCGATACAAGTAGGCTATTTCAGAAATGTTAAGACGTCAACTATAATTTTAGATCTAAAGTCTGCTTTCGCTTTCCTCTTCAGTTGACAGTAGTTCAGAGATTTGAGGCACCATGACAGGCAATGTAGTCAGTTACTCCACGATGCTTCTGCTAATCTCGATTGTGCATCTAATTCTGGAGCATTCCACGTCGGATGCCGTTGTTGTCACCAATCAATCGAAAACATTCAAAGCGATTAGATCTGCAGCCAATCTGACGTCATTGTGTGCGATCGATCAGCCGACTGAGGTCATCAAGGTCAAGGATTTGAATCTTCCTCCAATAAACATGGTTTCACCATCGCCAGAAACGCTGTGTGCATGGAGATGCACGAAAGAATCGAACTGCACCGGTTACAACTGGAAAGGGTGTAGCAACGAATGCGAGCTCTATTCCTATGTTCCGAAAACGTACGAGTTGATATCGGGATGCACCTACTATGGGGTTTGTAATGCAGAAAGTAATATGAGTTCATCAATGCATTCATGTCGCACCTATTAGAATCTCTCAAGAATTTAAATTATAATGTCATAGACGGCATTAACTTTAGCAAATCTTAACCATAGTGATTTGTACGGTGATTCATTTCGAAAGTAGCCTACTACTATTGCAGTTGTAGGCCGTGCACTTGCAGCACGGATGGCACTTGCAACAGTAACAGTCTTTGCTTTTTATTACAGTTAAACAGCTTAAAAGGAAACGAAAGCTGCGAAGCGACACAAATGCCAGGTATGCAATTTGTAAATGATCATCCCAGTTACATAATACACAGAGCTAGTTATAATCATTAGTAGCCTAGCCTATGATCATTAATTTAATTTAATTATAACATTAGTAGCCTATGAGCGCGTCCCTCGTCTCACTCGACTCTGTGAAAGCGAACAGGCGAATCGCGGTCCGCACCTCGAAGGTGGATTATTGTTGCAGAGATTTAAATCTCTGGTTAGCACACGGTGCCTTTAATGGCGTGGCACATATTCAACGGGCGGCCGTGTTGTAGGATCTCACCCGATTAATTCATCAAAATGACCAGGGTCGAGACTAAATTCGGTCGCCACAGAAAGAAGCGAAAACTTTGGTGGTGGTGGTGGTGGTGGTGGTGATGATAGTGATGATAGTGGTGGTGGTGGTTGTGGTGGTGGTGATGCAGAATGAATAATGCAAATGATAATTTGGCAACGGTAATGAATCATTGATGACGCTGAATGTTGGTTCACATCTTGTGGCACCTGCGGCGTGTGTTTCTATTAGAATTTTAGCGAACTTGTAACAAAGTGCCAAGTAGAGTAATAGCAATTATTGTTATCTGAAATTTATATGGCGCCGCTTATGTATGAACTCATCAGTGTAGCAAGTTGAAGCAATTTATATTTATGAAGTGGCTCGTGGAGTGAGGGTTATCGTAGGTCACGAAACGTGGCAATCGAATCCAGCAAAGCTATTTAACAATTTAGCCTACATGTATACTCTGTGTACAATGTTGTGCATTGAATGTTATTATTTTGCACATTCTATCATAGTTCCACACTTTTATTCATATTTCAGATATCCCAAAGTGCATCGCATGTCCTTTCCAGTGGTCGTTGTACGGCCAGTGGTGTTACTTCGTCTGTGACACTTCCGAACAGTTTGAGATGGCTTCACGGTCATGCCAAGCGAAGAAAGCCAGTTTGGTCAGCATTGGCGACGAGAAGGAAAACAATTTCGTTAGAAGTATATCGTACGTATAATCATCTGACACGTTCTGTTGCAATGTAATGTAATGTAATGTGATGTGGTGTAATGCAACGTAATGTCATGTAACGTAATGTCATGTAATGTAACGTAATGTACTGTAACGTAATGTAGCGTAATGTAATGTAATGTAATTTAATGTGATGTAATGTAATGTAATTTAATGTGATGTAATGTAATGTAAGGTAATTCAATGCAATGTAATGTAATGTACGCTCTCTGAGTGAAAGATATGATTTGAAAGCAAAAGAAATATTATACATGCATAGCAGTGGCATCCTCAATGCTAAAACCTGGTCATTGCTGTCGTTGTAGACAAATCCGTACGGGGCAAGATTACTGGATTGGTCTGTACAAGGAGGAATGCACTGCAAATTCAACAACCTATTGGCTCGATGGCAATACGGCATCTTATCGTAACTGGGGCGACGGAAACTCAAGCAACAACAACAGTTGCTGCAGCCGACTTGTATTGCCTGGAGTCTGGCGAGATGACGCTTGCACCAATTTTCATCCTTACATCTGCAAGGTAAGCGGTGCTAGATAAATTAAACCTAAGGCTATGTAAAATTTAAGAAACTGACCTGCAATTAATCAGAAAAGCATTTTGGGGCGCAAAGGAATTCCATCGTTCGCAGTTAATCTAATCAGAAAACTTTAGTAACGCATTTGCCATAATGAGAAAACACCGGTCGTGTCAAGCTTATTAGCCAGACCAGGATCATTAATAAATTAAAAAACTCCGCCACTGGTCGCACTCTGCCAGTGTCAGTCCCAAGCCTGGATAAGGAAGAAGGGCGTCGCTAATGGTCTTTGTCACCACACAGTGACGTTAAACTTCAAATAGATCTACATACACATTAATCAAAACGAGTCAGAATGCTCACCAAGGCACATCTACATCTAGGCCCTATTGCCCTATTCTGCATAAAGTGCATTAATGCAAGGGCAGGTCGCGTGATGTGGGTCATAACTATATAAGTCATCAGTGGCGTTAAACATGTATAGTATGGTATGATATATGAACATTTATAAAGCGCCTCTTACAGACTAGCTATTCAGAGGCGCATATGTATATATGATACGACGAAGGCATCTAGAGACAAAGTAAAACTATTGTTAACATTGAATTCTGCTATGTTAAAAGTAATTATGTCACAAAAAAACTTTTTGTTTTTTCAGAAAATCATACCAGAAAGATGCAAGTATCATATTTTTTCTCTATAGGCTATACACTGTAGGCCTAAACAGTCAGACTCTGAGCTTTTACTTATTGCAGCTGATCATGGTTTATCATAGCACGAGATATAGAATAGAATATAACTGACTCGAATTTAGCATGATGCTTATAGTTCATAAAAAATTATTAAGTAAATTATTTGAAATAGAATAGTAAGCTTACAGAACCGCAAACAACACGAAAGAACAGGGGCTATAGTAGACTTGAATTGCATGAAGTATCTTCTCTTCCATCCTTCGCGCAACGATGTAAAATCATAATTATAAGGATTGTAGTTTAAAGATGACTGAGGTAGATTGCGAAAGGCCTAGACCTAGACTTAACTTTCGTCTTTATTTCAACCAAAATTTAGCAATGAACTCAATCGGATCTATTTAATTTTCTTACGCGCTATTTTACTTCAGTTATAATCCATAATATAAGGTGACGACAATGTTAGGTGCTTCGCTGTGTGGCTCGCTTAGAAATTCACGCGCACTTCGTTCTATGCAGTGAGTAAGACGTCACATTGTTCTGTATCTGTGACGCAGTTCTGACAGTGACTGCCGATGACGTCATCCTTCAGCTGTTTGTCGACGGCATCCAGGTCACGGAGCTTCCGAACGGAAACGTCTGGTACATTCCAGACACAGTCGTTGTCTCCCGATGCATCAACGTCATTGCCACAAAGGTTCGCAACAATAACCCACCAGGTTTGGGAGGATTCGTGGGCTCCGACTCCTGCGGAAACATTCTGACCGATTCAACATGGAAGGCCTCCACCAACCTTACCAGCGGATGGATGAACCTGGGATTCGACGATTCGAACTGGAGCAACGCCACTGTTGTCTCGTGCAATCACGGTGCCATGAAGTGGAACTACATTTCTGCTGTTAACAAAGATGCATGCTGGATATGGTCAAACAATGCATCAGACGCTATTGTCTACTTGAGATTCACCGTTCCATAACATTACAATTATATATATATATATATATATATATATATATATATATATATATATATATATATATATATATATATGCTATATATATCGTTTCAACATACGTAATTTATGTTGGATGATACTATGATAGTTATATCGTCTGTTCACGATCAGAATCCGATTTTCGTCCATTTGTAGGAACTGGGTTTCAGATTAGTCTCCACTGACGACGATGATTGTATATAGGCCTACCAAACATAGTTTTACAGCTGTTCCGAAATATCTCAATATTGTAACTTTTATATAGAGTTCTGTACAAAACATAATTATTTTTGCAAAGACTTTATACAATAGCATATTCTGACATAAACAGCAAAGACTAGAATACTGTAGTAACATGCTTAGAATTAAAAAACGAGTATCATATAAACCAGCAAATAAATTAGACTAAATTAAGACTAAACTGCATGGTCTGATATTGACAATAAACGACAAATGATTGATTTCTCACGATTGACAATATATTGTATATTGTATATTCTATAGAAAAATAGATGGTTCGTTTCACGCTGTACAATAAATCGATATTTCTACTGCAACAGTTGTTGAATTAAAACAAACCAACGAGCGCACACCAGTCACAATCATGGTTTATAACGGGTTGGAATGTGTACTGTCGAGACGACGTGTAGGCTATCATTATAGTAATAATTATGTGCCTCACAACCTGAGCAAGAGCAGACAAGAGAGTGCCGTGGAGTTTCTTCTTGATAAGTATAGACCTTGTGTGACGTAAGCCTATTGTCCTGATTATGATGGTAACGGTATCCGGACTTTACCCCCCGGCCCATTACCCCCCTGCCATTACCCCCCTGCCATTACCCCCCGACCATTACCCCCCGTAGGACATTACCCCCCTGCCATTACCCCCCGGTCGTTTACTTTTAGGTCCAGTGTATGTATGTAGGCTATGTATGTATGTATGTATGTATGTATGCATGCATGCATGCACGCACGCACGCACGCACGTAGGTACGTACGTAGGTATGTATGCATGTATGTACGTATGTATGTATGTATGTATATATGTGTGTATGTATGTATGTATTCATGTATGTAAGTATGTATGCGAGTATTATATAAGTAAGTATTATGTTGGTATGAATGTAAGTAAGTATGTATGCATGCATAATTGCATACTCACATACACACTTACATACACACTTACATACATACTTACATACATGCATACCTACATACATACTTATACACACACGTACATACATACATACATACATACATACATACATACATACATACATACATACATACATACATACATACATACATGCATGCATGCATACATACATACATACATACATACATACATACATACATACATACATACATACATACATACATACATACATACATACATGCATACATACATACATACATACATACATACATACATACATACATACATACTTACATACATACATACATACATACATGCATGCATACATACATACATACATACATACATACATATATACATACATGCATGCATACATACATACATACATACATACATACATATATACATACACTGGACCTAAATGTAAATGACCGGAGGGTAATGGCAGGGGGGTAATGTCCTACGGGGGGTAATGGTCGGGGGGGTAATGGCAGGGGGGTAATGGCAGGGGGTAATGGGCCGGGGGGTAAAGTCCTAGACCCGATGGTAACATGATTGCAAAGGTTTATTCTGTGGGAGTCGAAATACCAGGTTCTAACATGGGAGCGTTATTAGTTTCGTCAAATAATCGAGTACTATAGTGTGCGAGACAAAGAAACACCATCTATAACACGTAGGCTTTCTGCACTTTTTTCTTAATTATTAGCTTGCTTAGTCTAGACTCTAGAATCATAGGTAGCCTAGACGTCTAGCTGAAGCTGTAATAGGGAAAATGATATACAACGAGTGAGTAATAGGCTAATAGCCCATAGTTTGGTGCGAATAGATAGGGAACGCAAATCAGATGCACGATGCAGGATTCTCACATTTAGGCCTATACAACGTTTACAGCTACATGTAGCCTATATTTTGTATATGCACGTTCCGTGTGTCATATGTTGGTCAACAATTTGACAACAAAGATCTTGAGGGATTTAGGTGACTTGTGTGATTGTAGTACCATTGATCAGTTAGTCTGATGATGGGGCTGTAACGCTGTTAGGAACTGACATTTTTCTATGTGCCTGAAACAAAATAAATACGGTCCTTTCTAATCTAATGAGACCAAAACAAATAAGCTTAACCATCAAATGTTTTCGCCAATAGTGTGGACACAATCAATACTGTTTAAATCAAATTTAGCAGACCTTCGGGGTAATTCATGTTTATGCACAGAAGCTAAACATCTCGAAAACTTCAAGCAGAACAAAAGTTGTGTTACTTTAAGAGAGTGTATAGGCCTATACCCACTGCCTTTTGGCGATCCAAAAACTTAACGCAACAAAAAGGTCACAAAACCCGATTTAAGCAAGTCACAAGAATTGCTATCAAGTAAATTTGATTGTGGCAAATAATCATTATTATTATGTAGAAAAGAATCACGTAGGCCTACAAGAAATGGCTGTGCATCACTGTGACATCATTTAGCAAGATGACTATCAAGTTGGTAAATAAAGAATTTTTCAGATTAATAATTTTGTTATTAAAACAATAAAATTGAACTCAATTAAAAAATAAAATGGCCAAGATGATAATGACAGACAAAATGTTTAGGCTTCTCAAACACCATGAGCAAGGTCCTGTCACTCAAGCTATGATAACCACTTACTCTGGTAAACAGTGAAAGCGGAGAAATCAAGAGTTCAATTGAGAGTTTAAAATATGCCGCTGATGAAAAAAGATATCCATGCATTAGATCAGTGGTTCTTAACCTTTTCAAGGGAACCGAACCCCAATATAAATCCATGACCACTCACCGAACCCCTCAAGTTTGAACAATAATTAATTTGTCTTTTTTGCTCGACATACTCTGCGGTATAAATATATAAGAAAAGGGTAATAGTTGCTTTTGGCATACGTCGTACGATGGTATTTCTGCAGAAAAACAAAGAAAATTACATGTCTATCAGTAATAGGCCTACCTTACATTACATAAAGATGGCATTGACAGCCGGTGTTAATTATCGGGAGGTGCAGTAAGACATAACTAAGGTTAACATGATGAACAAATTTTCATAAGGTAGGGCCTGGTAGGAAACCTATTTCAAACAAAATTTATTAAATAAAAGTCGAAAAATAAAAATAAAATAGCAAATGATTTTTCACTGAATATATAGGCTATATATTTCAGAGGACCTCTGCCGAACCCCTGGCACTGGCTCATCGAACCCCAGGGGTTCGGTCGAACACTGGTTAAGAACCACTGCATTAGATGTCAATTGTGCTGGTTTCATAAGCGATTTCGACATCTCAATGCAGGACGGTTACCGGAAGTGTAGCTGCTGCGTTAAACAAGGAAGGCTATTAATGGTTTAGGTGATTTGGTCGGTTTTCACTGTTGCTACAAATTAATTATTACTGTAAATGAGCTGGCATACCAAGAAATTAAATTCCTAAGTTTATTTATTTATCGTAGACTGTCAAAACTTCGCAAACTTGGACACCCGCTATGCGTGTTTACCATTTTGGTAGTATGAATTTGACCCACTGCGCACGCGCGCACAACATAGGCCTAATACAGATTCAACCTATTTAGAAGAACCAATGGTCTCAAATCTCCGGATTTTAACCCGATAGATTCTCCAGTGTGGAGAGATTATGCAGGAGAAATACCAAAAACCAAGAGCGATATGAAAATTGATGGTCGCATTTGAGTTGATAATTACGGGGAAGACTGACCTGAGACCTCTGTAACACATCAACCAGGCCATCAAAAACTTACAAAGAGACTCAGAATAGGTTTGAGCACTTGTGTTGGATACGTACATGTTGAACACAAATTGTGAGCCAATATCAAGTTTATTTGATATAACAATAATTTGAGATGTGTCTTGATGAAAAATTTACTTTTTGTTGCCTTATATTTTTGGATCATCAAAAAACAGTGTGTGGACTCACTAAAAGTGAGCTTTTATTCTGCTTCATATATTTTGGTGAAATTTGTCTGTTACACGCAAATATGAATAACCTTAAAACCTATAAAGCCTGATTTAAAATTCTTGCTCCTGGCCAAGATATTGATAAAACCCTTAGGGGTTGCTTTTTGCCCACTCTGTAGTCGTGCAAGGAATGTCACAATTCTCAAGCCATGTTGCATGCTAAGTGTGTCTGTATCCTTATCGCATTTGGAAATGGTGCATTTGACAGTTGACCTCTTGTCCAATTGCGAATGCAATCATGTAACATCAAAATACAGATATGCACCCACAACATGGATCAACGTTTGCTAGGCATGTTTAAACTTGCATAAGCCTATCATAGCGACGTTATAACGAACTTAGCATGGAATAGACAAAGTTTTAGAGGAAGGCCACGCTGGGCACGCAGTTCACCCAAGTCTAGAGAAGCCATAATTATGGTGACGCCATTGTGAATGAGACAATAGATTCTTGCTCTGAATGCATTTGGACCACACAAACCGGACGCATGTCTACAAAGCTGCTGCAATGAGACAAGCGCTTGGTATACAGCAGACTCCTATTGTGTGATTGAATGCAGACTACCCTGTCCAAAACTTCTGGCTCCGTACAAAGAAATGAATCTGACTGTCATAAACACAGTATTTAAACAGTTGATTGCGTTTGACTTGACGCCTTTCCTACAATAATTTTGGTTGGATGAGCATTCACCTTCTTTGTTGAATTTCATGCTTTCTACAGATTCGTGCGTAAATCTGTGATCTCCGTTGGCTTTTCTTTGTATGCTGTAGGCTATTACAACCGACGACACATAGGCTAGCACAGAACGGACTTGATTGTTATTAGGACTATTATCAGAACTGTGTGCATTGAATGATTGAACAATGAACATACACCGTCTGATTTTAAAAGTTAGGTCTACTTGTTTGCAAAACATGGATGACAAAGTAGTTAGTTGGATCGATGCCATGTGAACGTTCTTCATATACATGTAGACTGTACGTTTGTTTAGGTTGTAGGCTTTGAATTGCTTCAAAGAATCGATGCAACTTTCGTTTTCTCATACCTGTTTAAATTAAAGAAGTTTGCTACATAGAAACTATATGCTTCCGTTCCAATAACTCCTGCTTCACAGAAGTGCACCGAAGAATCCCTGCGCCTCTGTTCTACTCACACTTTTTGAAATAGGAATTCGCTCAAGAATTGATTATTTTCTAACGCTTGTTTTTATGGAAATACGTTCCAGAATCGCTGCGTCTCCGTTCTATAGGCTAAATAAATAGATCTATTCTCGTCCGTTTTGTATAAGTGCGCTAAAGGATCAATATGCTTTTCTGTATACGGAACAGGGATCTAAATTGCCGGCGTGTTTTATTCTGCTCTAGATGGACTATACATATTTATATACATAGGCCTACATGTACATGTATGTATTCTATATAGACCTACATGTAGCCTAATATATATATATACTCTGGAGTTAGGCTACATTTCACGAAACTCTGTTCACCGCAGAACGATTCCATCTGAACTGCATGCGTCTCGCAGGGCAACTTTTGATCTTTGGTGACTTCAGTACAGACCCTATAATTATATGATCCTGCAGAAGAGTCTGAACCCATTGGGATCGAACTGGGTTCTCAAATACTGTGAACAGTCCAAGACGCCCGGCAATCCGATAGAGAACTTGAGCATTTTGCCTCGATAAACCGTATCCTGTAGGCTACTATCGAATGGTCATAGGAACGGCAGATATTTTTGCTGGGGGGGGGGAACAAAATGGTCAAGGCCAAATTATTTAGACCTAGCAAGAACTTCAAAAAATACATGGCAGCAAATTGAGATCATGGTTATTTTTGATGGAGGTTTTTAAATGCAAATTTCTTAGTTTGTGCACGTCATTAGTTTTAATAGAGCTCTTAGTGGCAAGAAAGTTGCAAAAGTCAAAAAGTAGTAGGCCTAGTTTAAAAATATGTGCCAATTTTCCAGGAGGCAAATGACTCTCTTGCCTTATATTTATGCAGGCTGGCACTGTCAGAATGCGAACAATGTCGGAGTTCATTTGTTTGTTGCTCATCTCTTCGTCGTATATTATGGAAACAACGCTGTCTATGATGAAAGCTGCAATTAGCGAATATTGATCATTCTTGTTTAGTCCTCGTGTGCTTCACCTCAGCGAGGACCAACCCATACAATTAAAACCCATTGATCCAATCATCCAAGCCCCTATATACTTAGTTTCATACAGAGAGAAAGAAACAGTAGATGGCGCTGCAGACGCCAGCTCCTAAATCTGAAAGCAGGATGGTCAATATCGTCACACCAGCCCAACAATTTTTTAGCCCAACCTTTTCTCAGGTCTCACCTTCCTGTTATTCAGGACGGTTCTTGTGCAAACAATTTTCAGCATATAGCCCAGTGAGCTACATCGATTATCTAGCCTTTCCCTGCCATTTCGGCGCTATATATAATGTTCTCAGAAAATCAAAAAGCAACATTCGGCCAACATGGAAAGATCTCTATGTGTTGTCGCACATATTATTATTATAATTTCGTCTCTTTTCTCGAGATGCTTGTTAGATTCCGCCAGTTTCTGTCGGTTTTCGGCGATCTTACACAGCAACGGAAGAGCGCTCTGTATCCTGGACGAACCGTCTGCTGAGAAAAGCTCATCGAGTGTCATCGGTTGCGGAAGCAAGTGCGCTCTGATGCCTCTCTGCTTCTACTACAACTTCATCGCAGATGGAAGACGATGCCAGATGTTCAGCTACACGGCAAGTCAGTTTGCTTTGGTGGATACTTGCTCCAGCTACCAATTACAGGGACATGTACCGGTACAGGTAAGAGATCTGACAATTACATTGTAGGCTACTCTTACACTGTTTGTTGGGTTAGACCTAGTAAGTAGGCTAAATCATGTAAATGCTCTTATAAGCGACGGTGAATAAAGAGGCAAAGTAGGCTACCTAGAAACGAGTGAAGTTTTGACTGAAAGCGCATGAGAATCAACCGAACTGTTGTCCCTTTGCTGTAAAATGTCCTTCCTGTTAGTTGTAACGCGCGCTTAGATCTGATCTATTATAGGGTCACTGCTGCTTCTGCCCGTTGTCTTTAGACCTGTCTTTTTGGAAGGGTTCTTCGCATTGGGAGGGCCTATGATTAGGTTGCACTGTGAGATGTGCTTTCATGTCATGTCATGTCATGTCGCCATCGTCGCATCGCGACGGTTGGCTACATGAATGGACCTTTAATGCCCAGCGTCTTCTGTTCCTTGTCGCGCTCATTAAGTCAGAGCCTACAAGTCCTGTCCAGTTCAGGACGTTGTCGATCCAAGATATCCTCGGCCTTCCTCGTCCTCGGTTCCCCTCCACAAAACCCGTCATGATGCTGCTTTCGATGCTACCGTTTTGTTGTCTCATGATATGACCAAAATATCGAAGTTTCCGAATTTTGGTGTGGGCCAATAGTTCTCTTGTGGCTCCCGCTGACACATACACCTGTTCATTGGTCATCATTTTAGTCCATGGAATTCTCAGCAGCTTTCTGATACACTTGTTCTCAAATGCTTGAATTCGCTTTTCTTCATCCTTTTTCAGAGTCCATGCTTCACATCCATACGTCGCTACTGGCCACACCAAAGCCTTCATCAACCGCAATTTGGTGACGATGCTGATTGATTTATTTTTCCAAATTTTCGTCAACTTGGTCATGACGATCATTCCCATGGCTAGTCTTGATTTAACTTCATTCACACAATTCCCATCTTTTGATATCCTACTCCCTAAATATACAAAGGAATCCACTTGTTCTAGTCTTCCCGTACCCACCACCGTTTTCAGCACCTCCTCAGTAATCGTCATAACTTTCGTCTTAGTTACGTTGATTGACATTCCATATTCTTCTGCAGCACTTGCGACTTGTTTCACGAGTTCTTGTAGTTCTTCTGGTGTTGTGGCCAGTAGGACAATATCGTCAGCATATCTCAGGTTATTGATGGTTCTTCCGCCAATCCTGAATCCACCGGCGAAACCTGTTAGTGCCTTTCGCATAATTTGCTCTGCTAAAATGTTAAACAGACATGGGGAGAGGTTGCAGCCCTGTCGAACACCTTTGTAGATGTGCTTTACAAATCCGTAAATTGACTAGAATAGAATAGAATGGCAGCCATGATACCAGGTACATCAGAGCAATTGTATATTGCGTCCAAATCGACCATAATGCATTGACGCCATGACCTAATTATTGCAGTCATGGTAAATTGCAGCCATGATACATCGGAACCACGATCTATTACCGATACGGTATCATACTTTGCGGTACGATGTTTGGACGATTCATTGTATCCAGGACGAGCCGTAAATAAAATTGCGATTCCAATAGGCCTAGACCTAATTGTCATTTAATAAAATGTCTACATTATATTTCGACTTTTGTGTTTCAGCCTTCTCTGCCGGAAAGATGTACGTATCATTGTCTATGCTTTAAATGAAAAATAATTTCACTCGCTATAGGGTCAACCGCGTCAAGGTTTTGGCGGTGGACCAATATAACATAATGGAATAGAATGTTTTGAAGGGTGCGCCGACAAAACGGCGCAGGACAAAACGGCGCCGACATAACGGCGCCGACAAAACGGCGCCGACATAACGGCGCTGTACAAAGCACCCCGACAAAACGGCGCTTGACATAACTGCGCTGTACAAAGACTACGATACCCGTTTAGTAATTGTTTGCTTATAGGCCTAGGCTTTCAAAAATTGCTGCCCATTGTTACAAGATCAATTCGAACATAGATTACATCAATTTGAATGCCAGTAATACGCAATTAGAAAGAAGAACTTCTCACATGGTATGCACACAACGTCCACAGAACTATAAGACTTGATGCAGATGATCAGTTGATTATCTTCAGTAGTTTCTTATATTTTTAGACTTCTACTTTCTACTACTATAACGTTCGTATTTGAACTATAAGACTTGATGCAGATGATCAGTTGATTATATTTAGTAGGTTATTATATTTTTTTATACTACTTCTACTACTATAACGTTCGTATTTTAACTTCAGGACTTGATGAAGATGATCAGTTTATTCTATATCCTAGTTTAGTATATTTTGACTATTACTGCTATAAAAACGTCTGTTAACTATATTACTTGATAAAGATGATCCGTTGATCCTAGTTTTGATGGACTATTGTATATATTATCTGAGTGTTTCTACCAATTAAACAAAGTACTAATAAAAATTTTCCTTTTAAACGGCGCCGTTTTGTCGGCGACGTTTTGGTACCGCGCCGTTTTGTGGGTGCGCCGTTTTGTCGGCGCCGTTATGTCGGCGCCGTTTTGTCCTGCGCCGTTTTGTCGGTGCGCCGTTTTGAAGTCATAGACTACTTAAATTTAGGGATCTAATTATTACTGAACTGGAATGTTATGCCACACAATGAGGTGCACCGATAGCCGAAGAAATATTTTGGAGACTTAAAATACCGACAAACGTATTCAGAAGCTTAGCCTACGGAAACTCTTTTCCTATTATATCATTTGTATGCGCATTTGTTATAGCGCCCCTTCAAGCTCTCTACTCAGAGGCGCTCCCGAATGCAGAGCGGACACTGCATCGGAGTTTCACGCCAAATCGCTGAGCAATTGTGAGTGAAGGACTTGCCCAAGGACCTTACGCGGCGAGGTGGATTCGAACATCGAACCTTCCGGCTCCAAGGGAATGACGCCACCACTACACCCCCGCGCCCCACATGTGTTTATAGCAAGAATAAAGACGGTAGCGGTGTAGAGATCACAGTGAAATGCAGTCAAGTAGATTACAGACCCAATTAACTGAAAAATTTCTTCTGACGGTTACGTTATGAAAATTACTCTGCAGGATACAGTTTAAGTCTATCTCTGTGACACTGTCACTAGCTTTAACTAAAGCTAACAGCTGCACTCCGTCGTTTACATGACGAATGCGATTCTTTATGAGATAATGCGCCTCCCCACCCACCCATAATCTTGTAACTGTGCCCCTCACTTAATCTTATTCTGGGGTTTTCTGGTATATATACAGTTCTGACGGTCAATGCCGATGACGCCATACTTGAGGTGTATTTCGACGGCATCCAGGTACCGATAGCAGCTCTTCCAAACGCCTCCCTATGGGATATTCCAGACACCATCGTCCTTCCCCAGACTACCCGCGTCATTGCCGTCAAGATTTGTAACAACAATCCTCCGGGTCTCGGAGCGTTTCTGGCTTCAGACTCGTTCGGAACCATTCTGACGAATTCCACGTGGAAGGTCTCTAGCAGTTCGTACAGCGGATGGATGGACGTAGGATTCAGTGATTCTGGCTGGAAAAATGCCTCCATTGTCACTCGCAATGACGGCATCAACAACTGGCCTGTTATTTCAGGAATCAGTCAACTAGCGTACTGGATAAGGTCCAGCAATGTTCAGGATTCATACATGTACTTCAGATTTCATGTTTGCTAAACGTACTTTTGACAGTTTAAGTCTCTAGTGTTCGTGTTCTATAAGTAGTCTATTGTTAGAACTTTCTTTGTCTATAGCTGTGCTTGACATGCGCCTTAGCCTATTTCTATGATTAGAGGTCAGTATTATTGGAGACATCATCCACCGAAATTTAACGATGATAATTATAATCAATAAGCAGGTTGACCAATTCATACACATAAACATAGGCCTATGCAGTAGACCTGCACCCATTATATCATATGCAGACAAGCATTCATGTGCTTGTGCTTAGTCGTATATTTATACAATTTCCCTGGCAGTCACGCTATCTGCCTGTGTGTGTACCAGCTTACTTATTACTTACTTTATTGTGTGTTTATTGCGTCCCTATGTGAACTGCGAACTCGAAAGGTTATGAACAATGCACTTAACAAATACGGTATCCAGACACATAAGCTTACACAGATAACATCGTAGACCTATACACTGTTCGTGTGTTCTTATTCTCGATCATATGAATTGTCTGAATCGTGTGAGGATTGCAAATTTTGAACGCTGTAAAAATCTCGAGTCTACGATTATAATTACTAATAAACTCTATCGTATTTTGACGGACCATGCAAATCTAGTTTGGAAAATCCAGCTGTCCTTGTTGTAAGCCTCTACAATCCGCTGTTTATAAATGTCACCGTCTGGCGAATATGTTTCATTTTTGCAAAATGAGTGACCAAGTTCGATCGATCAAAAGATTAAAAAAGAATTGGGGCGGTTACCTGCTTAACCTGGTTCCAATG
This sequence comes from Lumbricus rubellus, assembly GCA_945859605.1. NCBI lineage: Eukaryota > Metazoa > Annelida > Clitellata > Crassiclitellata > Lumbricidae > Lumbricus > Lumbricus rubellus. The sequence goes on along the minus strand of OX243812.1, from coordinate 20,332,513 downwards.
TAAACAAAATATTCAGTAAAATTAATAATAAAAGCATGAGTGGGGCAAAGATGCTTATACGGAAGAACAACAACTTAGAAACAACTTCGTCGAAGGCAATATCCATTTACGGCTGAGGCTAAAACGCAGCTATTGCTACTCCTACCAGTGCCAGTCTCCAGCCTGCAGAAAAGGAGGATGGCGACACCAATCATCGTTGATATGACATTATAGTGTCGTTAAACAGCAACATGCAAGACTCCTAGCGGCAGGACCTCTTTAACCCTTTATGTAGCTGGTCGTTAAAGGGTTAAACCTCGCAGCACCAGTCAACTTATTCACTGAACCCCTGCAGAAACAATTGGTTGGAGGACGAGCTGAAGATTAAGTGTCGTGATCGTTTATAACCAGCCAACCATGAAATCTCGTTCTGTCGAACTGTTTGACCTCTAAACCACCTCCAGTTGTTTGCAGACAACGTATAAAGATACCAATCGGAAGCGATTGTAATCCTTTCTATTCTTAGAACAGAGAATTCAAACTGACAACTGAAAAAACCAATGTAAATTTTCTCAATACAACTATTGTTAGTCACTACTCAAATAACGGCTTGACGTATTAGGCTGTGAATCAGCTGCAGGAGCAAAGGGATTCATCGCGATATATTGTAGAACCAGAACAACCTAACAGACACTTTATGACTTTATGTAGTATGCAATTACTAATTTACGCGTTAACAAAGAAATGCATTCTCAAAATATAAGTTCCCTGCAGTGGTGGTCTTTAGACAGCCATAGATGTTATATTTTTACCAACAATGAAAAAGGCGAATATTCGTTTGTTCACGTTGATTTAGTCAGAGTGGCTACAATCCAATCCAAGTCGGCGGAAAGTAGTCTTCCTTCTTCACAAGACTAGCGAGATGAGTACCAGGGTTCGGGAAATCCTTATAGTAGATCGTCTGTCCACCTGCAAGATACCCTGACCACCAACCGTATGTCCCCACCGTGATAATAGTATGATTGCACGATGCCAGAATAGCCATATCCTGAGCTGCGGTTCGATTCTCCGAGTATGCCACAAAACTGTTTCTGTCAACCATCGGGAAGTTCTTCCTCGACCAGTCAAGGTCATCTGTACATACGACAAAAACAAGCATACTGTCGGTAAAGATAGTTCGAAAATGATTCACAGCTGCAGCCAAATACTCCTTACTCGCAACCGTGTAACCACGAACGACGTTGTAATTGGCAAGCATGTCTTTGCGTCGAATGTGAACACCGATGTAAAGTGTGCTACCCGTCTTGTTGTCTAGTAAGATGTTTCTCAGAAAGGCGACGGCCGGAGCTCTCAGCTCATCCTTGAACGTGAACTCTTGCAGTACGCGGTCCCTGCTGGCGTTGAAGTACCTCCACGACTGGAGATATCCGACGACCGTTATGTTTTTGTTGCGCTTCGCGAGAGCAAAGAGATTCTCGTCGAAAGCGCAGGCCTTCGACTCTTGGACGGAGACGCTGTACGACGGATTCCACGGTCGAGTTGTGACGACGAAGACGTCCTTCAGTTGACCGTTGTCCGGGTAGTCGGGCGTCATCTGGGCATGGTCGGCGATGCCCAGCATGGACGCGTGCATGAACATGAGATTGCCTAACCCGGTTCCGACCATCGGAGGTTTCTGCGACAGGTAACTAATTATTAACTTAGCAGTCGATGCCAGATGAGGTGGAACGGTTGAAGAGGAGGCGTTTTGAACGACGACGGCGGGAGAGGTGGTGGTGGAGGAGGAGGAGGAGGAAGAGGAGGAGGAGGAACAGGGTCTGGAAGATGACCCATTGCCACAGAGGGACGACGATGCGACTGGAACAGTTGTCTCGGTGGTGAGTATTCTTGCGCCACTTCCCAGATCTCTCCATCGTGGTGGCGGAAATAACCAGAGCGTGACTGTCGCCATGGTCACCAGAATGAAGCAGCGTGGACTGCAGAGTCCTCGCAGCGCTCTGCAGAGTCGGAACGATGTGTGGCGGACCATGACGACTCGCGGTCTGAGATTCAGCCGAGCAGCAGCTGCAGTGTTACGTGCTGAACAGTAAACAGACAAATACACTGTTAGAATTTTTAAATGAATGTCACGAAACCACTCACAAGCGGTCATTGACTCTATTATTGGAAAAGACGTCTACACGTGTACGTCTACAACCAGATACTATTGTCTGGAAGATCACGCTCAGTTGTCTAATTCTAGGCGACGTTAACCAATCTTTGCCATTTCAATAATGATAATTATAATAATAATAACAATCATACTACTACTAATAATAATTATGATAATGATGATAATAATAGTAATAATAATAGTAATAATAATAGTAATAATAATAGTAACGAAGTACCTCAGGGCATAAAAAAATAATAATAGTAATAATAAAAATAGCAATAGTAATAAAAATTAGGATAACAATAGTAGGAATAATAATAATTATAATAGTAATAACAAACATAATTAGATCCTGAGGGATCATTTTACTTCGCAGGAGATAAAAGTAAGAATAATAATAATTGATAATATCATTATCGTCATCATCACCATCATCATCATCATCATCATCATCACTATATCATCATCATCGTCATCATAGCTATAATTATAATCATCCATATTGACGTTGATTTTTTCATGGATAGGCCTATTCGCAATTTTGATGTGCTTTAATTGCGATTTTTGCTAGCATTGCCTCTATGGTCAATGCAAACTACAATGGATATTTACGTTCATATTTTAAAGCCTTAATTCGAGGCTCCAACCTCGAAATTTTTGCAATATTTTGGATATAAAGACGCGGAAGCACTAGAAAGAATTCGAAAGGGAAAACACACTTTAGGACTGTAATAATAATTTGTTGTCCCTCAAGAAAACCGCTAAAACACTATACATCCAACTCTACTCTATAGTCGCATAGTGCAGGCTTGTTAGAGACATTTGCCATATCTAATATGCTCATACTTTCAATCTACTATTATCTATGCGTGACCTGTCATCCATTGCTGAAACGTGAATGCCACTGCTGAAGAAGGCAAAACAAGTCTAGCACGTCAGCATCACTGTACACTGTATACACAATTCACCAATAGTATAATGACCGATCATATATAAACTTCCAGATATACGCTAAAGTTCACACAGAAAAACAGTCCTATACTGAAAGCTTTAACCGAAGCACAATCCAAGGCTTCATCAATCATCATGCAGGTTCAAAACAAAGCTTACGAACAGTTCAAAACAAATTTTGACCGTTGTCTGAAATGAACATCACACTAGAGCCTAGTTTCGTCTTGCCATCGTGGTTAAAATGAAGATTTTGCTCTAGATGTAAACCCAAATTAAGCCAGTATTTCAAAAAGCTTAATTAACCTACACCGGAACTAGGTAGTATACGTCATCCGAAGCAACGTTGTGTGACACATCAGTGGAAGCGACTGTCACAGCAGCAGATGCTGATGCTGATGCTGCGGGCATATTTATCATCCTCTTTCTCTTCCTTCTCCTCCTCCTTCTCCTCCTCCTCTCTTTCATCCGCCGCACATGACAAGAGATTCCGTCGTGAGAGCATAGGTTAAATATATTGCAGGCGTTCTATCGCGCAGGTGCGCGCAATATCCGTGATTTACGGCAGGTAGAAAGACAGGTGCAAGCAGATGTATGGGCCAGTGTGTGTCTGGATATGTGCGTGCGTGTCTGCATATGTGCGTGTGTATATGTCTGCGTGCGTTCGTGTACTCGTGTACCTGTTTGTACCTTTGGGACAAAAGTCATCCGAATCGTCCGTCATGCTTCACTGATCAGCTATGCCAATTCAATATTCAAGTCTGCGCATCTGCTGCAGTTCAAGATTTTAAACAGCAAGTCAATTTCTTCGATAACATGATAAGCTGCCATCCAATGTCAGACTAGTTTATCATTAATTGTTTTATACACTACGATTATCTACTCGCTAGAAAGAAACTAGGAGCACGACGCGACATTAAGCAGTTTATTATTATAGCGCTGCGTGGCGGTGATTGTACGTGGTGGCAAGGGCGGATACAGAAACGTTGGACGGAGGGGGGCCAAAAAATTTTGGTCTTGGGTCCGGAAAAAATTGTTGGCCTTGGGTCTGGAAAATTTTTCTTTCGTATCCGCCAAAAAAGTTGATGACCTTTTTTTTTAGTCATCCGGCCAAATTTTTGGGAAAATAAGAAAATAATAAAATTTTCTCCGCCAAAAAAGTTGATGACCTTTTTTGTCATGCCATTTTAAATGGGGGGACCGCGCAATGCATGGGCATTTCTTAATAGGGGGGCCAAATTGTACAATATATACATTCTTCCACGGCATGTTCAATCCAAATGGGGGGGCACGATACATGGGAATTCTAAATGGGGGGCCATGGCCGGATAAGCCCCCCTGGATCCGCCCCTGCGTGGTGGTGGTAGTGGTGGTGGTGGTGGTGGTGGTGGTGATGGTGATTGTACGTGGTGGGGGTGGTGGTGGTGGTGGTGGTACTTGAAAGTGGTGGTAGTGATGGTGATGACATTCGTCGTGATGATGATGACATCATTTCTTTCAACTAATTGTCTGCAATAGATCGGAAGCCTGTTTTATGCCAATACTCGATCCTACCAAATTCGCTTGCGTCATTTGACATGAATTATAATTCTGATTCTAAATGAAATCCTAGGATTTTATATAGCGCGTTATTTCAAATTTTTCACCGTGACTTATCTGTAGGCTATACATATAGGCCTACCTTCCAATTCTTATTCACCTAAACGACATCCACTCATGCTTCTATTCTGACGCTTCTCTTCATCTGGGACATTTGCAAATGGATCTGGTTCTCCCTTTGGATATCCCTTGAATGGACAACTCTGAATTGATGTAACGCTCTTGAATCAACCGGTTCCCTGCGTTTAGCTTTCGGATGGCGTTTTTAAATTTTGAGCCCATGATCACGATTAAGATCGTGCTTTAGAGAATAAACAGAATTCACATATTCTGTTGAAATATGACTAATTTGGTGGCTCTTTTTAACACAAGCTGTTTGTGGGCCACTGTAACAAAAATACCCATTGCTTTTAGTTGCTGGGCTGAGTACTAAGACAAACATTAAAAATCGCGACTCTGGTCGACTTTCTAGTCACTCTAGTGCTGTCTTATGTTACATGTTGCTGCAAGGCAATTTGGTGCACATTAATATGACACGTGTGCACGAGTAAGTATGGTTATAATATATGATAAAGTTTGAACTTGATGGACTCAAAAACTCCGCCACTGTTTGCACTATGACAGTGCCAGTCCCAAATCTAGATAAAGGAGGAAGGCGACACTAATCATCTTCGAAAATACATGTAGCAGTGCCTTAAACAGCAACAAGCCTTAATAATTGATGGCCTCACCGATCCATGGTCACAAAAGATGATCCTGCGGCAAAGGTATGATCATGATGTGGTCTAAGGTTTACTACTGTGCAAACGGTCGCGTGAGTGCCAGCAATAATGACATCGCTAAGAATTGCGACTCACCACTACAGAGTACAGACACGTTGCTTTAATTTGTAATCGAAATGCACCGAACTTGCAATAATCACAACGCTGGCATGTCGGAAAGACGTCCAGAAAGTTTTTCTATTTTAAAAGAAACTTCGTATGCTGTGACTTGCGGCCAGAATAATTATCAACAATAATCTTGTAAAATAAAAATGTTGAACTAAATGGACCGATTCTCTTTATAATGGTAGGCAGCCTAACGACTACGCTGGTCCTTCCAATACCAATGTACAAGCTAAGACCCACGGTTCTTTCAATGGACTGATCTTAGCTAAGACCCGTACTGGACCGGGATCATTATTGGACTATTATACTATTACAATAATTGTAATAGTATAACAATAATTGTAATAGTATAACAATTATTGTTACGCTTCTGCGCGCATGCGTGATGTATTTGGCCCAGTGTGCAGTTACAGTGAGTCATTAACGGGAATGTATAGCATACACAGGATGAAAATTTCCAGAGGCCTGTGTTTCTTAGGGGCCCGTAGTTTTAAAAATTCTCTGATTTGAGTGACTTCGATGTCATAAAATTATGATGAAAACAGTCGCAACCAGGCTATAGATTTTAATGCATTCATTAGGCCCTATATTTTACAGACATGATTATTAGGCTAAATTTGATGTGAATTTCCTGGTTCAAGTTCCGTTTAGGCCTATGGTCTAGTCGATAGCACAAAGAACATAATTACTTCAATTAAGTTTTTAATTAGCTGTACTGTCATAATTAAAGCCTATAGAGAAGAAACGGGTGGTTCATTTAATCATGAAGTCAATAGCCAGTTTTATGTTGACAGTTTATCACACGAATCAAACAATGTGCATAATAGTGATTGATTAGAATAGTAATGTCTGCATGCATGGGTCACGTGAACGTTTAGAAAGACCAGAGTCATACATGTACGCGCTTGCACAGTGGCGGATCCAGAACTGTTTTTGGGGGGGGGCAAAATCTTGGTAAAAACCAAGAAAATTTCTAGAAAAAGTGGTTTTTTCGGGAAAAACATACCATTTCATCCGCCAAAAAGTTGATGACCTATTTTTTTAGTCATCTGCCAAAATTTTAGGGATAAACATACCATTTCATCCGCCAAAAAGTTGACCTTTTTTTTAGTCATCTGCCAAAATTTTTGGGAAAAACATACCATTTCATCCGCCAAAAAAGTTGATGACCCTTTTTTTTTTAGTCCTCAACTTCAAAACCGAGCGGGGGGGCCACGTCCCATACAATTTTCCGAATAGGGGGGGCCAATATCCATTGTACCCATATTCGTATTGCTAATTTTGGACCAAATGGGGGGGGCCACGTCCCATGGCAGTTTTCAATGGGGGGGCCATGGCCGGATTGGCCCCGCCCTGGATCCGCCCCTGCGCTTGCATACATGTGTGGTCGATCACACATTGTGAATTGTGCTCGCCTGAATTCTCTCTATTTACCTAATAATACAATACGTCGCTGGCATGGAAAAATTATTGAGTTGAAAATTGAAATGTTAATTGTGTACTCTATAGGTGCCAAGTTAATAGACCTCTGTAGAGTCTACATGTTAATATATATGTAGACTAAGCTTCTTGCTTTTTCTAGGCTTCCTGTTGCCCAGTGATCGTCTCTTTCCGCTGTATATACCTATGTCTTATTTTTTGCGCAGGTGTAATAAATAAATAAGCAAATAAAAAAAAATTAAAACATTCTCTGTGCCCCAATTAGTGCATCTTTTACGCCAGCCAAACAGAAATCTAGTCTGTTTCTTCTTGATTCGTATACGATATTCGTGAAGCTCGAACTTCCAAGAAGTTATCATAGAAATAAACGTCGTGGGTCTGAATCGTGCCGTGTAATCAGAAAGCTGCAGCTGCAGTCTGCATGAGCAGAGCAGGTTTTTGCTGACCCCCTTCCACCAATAGTTCCAGCGTACGCAGTTCCCCATTAAAACGATGGAGCAAGTGCATGTGGGTGCGAAGGGTGAGCAGAGTGACATCTCCCGGAACCAACTCCTATCAAGATCAAAGTAAATTGCCGTTATCTCTGCTAATCGCCCTCGTCATCGTCATCTCGATTGCCTTCGACAGAAGCCTATGTTTGAGTTCTGAGACACGTGGCATTGCTCATGCACGAACATGCACGGCACGGCATGTCCACCAATCGAAATTCCACCGATTCCACAATTAGTTTTAGCATACGCACGCACACGCAGACACACACCTATTATTTCTCTCTCTCTATTTATATATATATATATATACACGCATATATATTTAAATTATTTATATATGTAATACAGTTATACACATGTATATAGGCCTATATTAATGTATAATATATATATATATATACAGGGTGGGCCAAAAGTATTTATCCAACTTTGAAGACCTATAACTTAGGTAGTTTAGCAAGTAAGTGTATGCCTAAGGCATCAAATTAAAGGTAGTTATATCAGCTATAAGTCCGACAAATTTCATTACGGTAGCTTGCACTACGCGCCATATAATTATTGTGTACCGCACCTACCTTGTTTTCTGACGTAAACAATAATTTCATCAAGGTGAGCCAAAAGTATTTGTTCAACTTTGAAGGCCTATAACTTAGGCAGTTTAACAAGTAAGTGTATGCTTAAGGCATCAAATTAAAGGTCGTTGTATCAGCTACAACTGCTCAAAAATTTACATTTTTAGCTTTAATAATAATTGCATAAAACTACTGTACTGAATATGTATCAGTTTACAATGATTTTACAATGATTTTAATTCGTCTATCTTGCAAAAAACAATACTTGGAAAATTAGTCTTTGCAAGTTTGCATTATTGATAGCCATTAAGAAATCCAAGAATTATTTAATCAAATAAATATTCAATGTGTCTTCCACGAGCTCGAATGACTGCATGAATGCGACGTGCCCGTTGATCTATGGCTCCATTGATGAGTTCCTGGCTGAACTGCAGTCCAGCAACGAGTGAGATGCTCGACGTTTACTATCCGTTCACGATAAACCCGTTGCTGCAAAGCACCCCAGATTAAGTAATCAACGGGATTTAAGTCAGGGCTATTAGGTCAGGACTTTTGCTTGTGCCTGGATTATCCTCTTGGCTACAGACCAATTCAGCTACACAAGCGATGTTGTCAGCGGTAGGCCTACGTGCCGAACGAAGACAGCCAGTAACAGGTTTACGTTTAGAACTTGCACTCGCGTCAATTTGTCTAATTAATCGGTTGAGATTGTTTTTACTCCAGTTTCTAGCAGGAAATTCATTCATCATTTGATATGCATTTAAATGTTTTTCAATTCTTAAAATTCGAATCAAAGTCCTGTCATCTTCTGATAGCGGCGCCATGCTGAAATTATTGTTTACGTCCGAAAACAGGGTAGGTGCGGTACAAAATAATTATATGGCGCGTAGTGCAAGCTACCGTAATGAAATTTGTCGGACTTATAGCTGATATAACTACCTTTAATTTGATGCATTAAGCATACACTTACTTGCTAAACTGCCTAAGTTATAGGCCTTCGAAGTTGGATAAATACTTTTGGCCCACCCTGTATATATATATATATATATATATATATATATATAACGATCTCCGCCATATAAGCTACAGGCAAAAAACAGCTCGCATAAAACTTTCATGTTTCTGTTCTGCATGTGTCTAACTGTGTATAGACTATAGACTATAGAGGCCAGAGCTAAAGAATAGCTATAGGCCTAGCCAACAACATGAAACCATAACACAAGAGATGAATAACAGCAGCGGGCTCTCAATCATCACCCTGCGTGACTGACATCCGTTTTACTAAACTCAATATCAACAGCACTTAGTCCTTCCATCGTATTTGCTGATAACGTCGTCATTTATCATTATGCAATAGGCTATGCATATCCTTCTTCTCTTTGTCGTCCGCTCAGACGCCTCTGCTTATCGCTGCCAAACAAGACTTCTTTAATTGAATCTCATCCACAATGGAAAGTCTTGCAGTGTTTGTACGTAGGCCTATCTCTGTTCGTAACGTGGCAATATCAACATCTACATTGCAAGTCTGATCGATCTGCTCTGCACTCAGTCTACTACTAACCTGTCAGAGTGAGGTCAGTCAGGCTGTTGGAACCATGTCTCAATCAACCAAACTTTGACCAGGGAGACAATTCAGACGCTGTCATATTAAATAGAAGCAGTGACATCTCAGTTCTTAATAATGGGTTGATTTCAATATTGTCAAACTGTCAAATGGTCCTGCACAGACTTCGGACGACCAATAGCGCTCTATAGCCTACATGTAGCCTACATGCATGGGCCGAAACTCATCGCTTTTAACGTCTGCAAACTCCGCTCGTCTCTCCAGGTGTCGCCTTAATAAAGGATTATAGGCCTACTTACTTACTTACTTACTTACTTACTTACTTTATTAATTAATTATTTCGACCTTGTGAATAGTGTCTGGGATAATGTAATCGCAACCATGCTTAATGGGCTTCATCGTGGTAACGATGGCGATTTGAGGACAATGAAGATGATGGTTATGAGGATGGCGACGACAAGGGCGATGTTGATGATTATTATCATTATGATGATAATGATGATATTATTGTGATGCTTATTGCGATGATGATGCTAATGGTTAGGATGTTTAATGTTTATTGCGTCTATAGCCTATACATGTAGGTCTGATGTAAACACGAAAACAGAATAAAGCGGAAGGAAAACTACAAAAACGGGAATTCACCCTGCTTGAGTCAAATGCAAACAGCCATGCCCAATAGTATAAGTGAAAATGCTGGCAGAGAGGAATAGGAGCCATGTAACCTTAGATCGTTCAGCTTTCGAAACTGAAACAATGTAAATGATCATTTGAGAAACGAAAAATATAAAGTATTTTAGTACATCATGCAGTGCATATAAAATGTAGCACTGCTCGATCTTGACTCTTGAGTCCAAAGAGAAGCATAGCAGAAATTCTGAGAACAGAAAAAATGACTGAGATTTTTATTGAAATGTGTTGTAGGCCTATTTCTTCCTGAGCTGATCTAATTCTCATCACTCGCAAGGAATCCGAAATTTTTGCCGCTACACTCACTCCAGTGACAATGTCGGTTCCATGACAAACCGCGGAGTTAAGGATATGCTGATGGCCATATAATTATATGATCCGTCATTTAAGATTAGACCATAGTAGATGAAAAGCTGGTAAAGTGTTTTTGTCTGTTGCTCGAGAAGAGTGTTGGTGGATATAAGCACAGTATATTAATTACATTTGGGCGCCCTTGTAGCTGTGTTAGGGCGCCATAGAAATCGTCATTGTTATTATTATTATTTGAAACTCGACTTCGTCAGTATAATTCATTATGCAAGTAAACAGAAATGGAAGGATTGACTGTTGTTGTCAAGTGTACGGTCTACTGTTGTTGTCAAGTGTACGGTCTACTGTTGTTGTCAAGTGTACGGTCTACTGTTGTTGTCAAGTGTACGCTCTATTGCTCATGCACGACTCACACCCGTTGTAGGCCTATTATAGTTGACCTAAATAAGAGCGACGCGCCAGAGTTAGCAGAACATACAATAGAAACATTGGCACACAATAGTTGCGGCTCCACACAGAATAGCCTATACGCTTTGTGTTGTGTCGAGCCACATGCTAAAGTTAAGTATGTCTCTGCGAAAAAGAACAGCACTGTGAATTTTTACTTTCCTAGTATAAGTTGGCACGAAGCGTTTAACATGGGAAAAGGGCTGTAATAATTATGCCAGACAAATTTCTGTCGAGGGCAACGGCCTCTACATTGTCATATAGGCCTTCGTCAAATCTAGATCCATCCATCCCAGCATGGAAATAACCGATTTATGACCAGATTGTTCAGCTTATTGAACGGAATCAAATAATATTCGTTGGTGCTATAAATTATGCTTAGGTGTATACTATAGTCTTCGTATTATAAGGAAGACCGGTCACATCAGAGCCTTCTGGGTCACATGTTAAAGGCTTTTGTAGACTTGCAATCTGCTGATCTGTTAGATGCAGAATAAATCTCATTAAAAAATAAATTTACCTAAAGATAAATTTGGTTTATATTGTCATTCACTAAAGCCAATATTTACAAACTAAATTCTTAGGTGATATTGATAGCAAAAAATGCAGCTTATTCTCAGGCACATCTCTTTAGTAGGCTGTGTGAATTGAAAGTGACAGACAGACAGACAGACAGACGGACACATAAATAGAAAGAAACACAGACAGATAGACAGACAGACAAACATACAGACAGACGGACACATAAATAGAAAGAAACACAAACAGATAGACAGACGTAGGGTAACAGTCAGAAATAAAGTGTACGAACCATAGACCCTTGGCATGATCTCGGAGTATTATCACCCACAGCAGATCCAACGTTGTCCTTCAATGTAGAGTATATCCTAATTATCATTGAACCTGCAAATCAGAAAACGTCTTATCAATAGAAAAAAGGACGGCAATCCGATAATAACTGACATCCTTACCTCCAGTGGCGCACCTAGGGGGGTGCTGGGGGGTGCTTGAGCACCCCCAAAGCTCAAAAGGTGACCCACGCAATTTTTCCAAATCCGATGAGTTTTTTGTGGGTGAGGGTGGGGGGGGGGTAGGGGATCTTTCGGCATTTCAGTTTTTCAGATTATCGGTACACAATCAAGCAAGTTCCTTCAATTTTCTGTATTATAATCTTAGTCAAATTCGTGGTTCATAAAGCACTAGATTTCAGTGTTTAGCTGGTCTACCTGAGTTTGTTTTGGTCTCGAGAATTTGTCTAGTGATCAATTATAAGCATTAACAGCGATACGCCTGTGCCTTTACATTACAGTGTCTCACCAATTTATTGATAATATGTTACGACTTAATTGATAGTACCGTGTGTGCTATTTTATTTGGGCCTATAGTTATTGTTTTCCTTCAAATATATAAAGTCAGCTATGTTTGATCTAGACATTTTCTGCGGCGAAAGCGTCCAGAAATGATTTTTCACCCAGAATATTTGACAAAATGATAGTAGTTTTTAGTTGCTGTTTATTAGATTGAATTACATAAACTGCCATATAATAGGCCTACCATGATCTTATTTCATACTAGGGTAACTAGGCCTATATTATAATGTGCACAACTTACTGTCATGGCGGATATTTAGGGCGATAGGGAAGAAGTAGCCTAAGTAACCTGTGAGGCAACAGTCGCAACAGTCTGAACTTCTGAAGTTTTAAACCTCCAAAGTTTGTGGTAAGGGGGCGGAGATACTTATATCCCCAATATTTCATAAATATTTCATAAATATTATTATAAATTTCTGCAGTGTAATCCACTGTTTATCCATAATGAACAATTTTGTTACGACAACAAGCTAAAATGCTGTCATTACAGCATGTGTAAATAAAAATTCCTCTACGATGGAAGGGGCATTAATTGAAATCTTATAATTATAACGTCTCTGAGCACTAAAATCATGAGTTTGTTTGTAAAAATGACAGCTTTAAAAGTCACGGTGCACTGTGCATTGTGCGAATCACAAAATTTTAAGTAATTGCGAGGCAACGCTCAAAAATTTTAAAGTAGGCTAAATTTAAAATTTATAAAATCTATGACTATCAGCATTGAAAATGAGCAATTGTATTAAGATGACAGCTTAAAGGCCTACCATTAAAGTATGGAAATTAAAAAATTAAGCAATGGAGAGCGGCATTGAAGTCTTACACCATGTCTTTCAGCAATGATATGTTAAATTTCGTTAAAATATTGGGGGGGGGGGCGGAGGGGCTAGAGTAAACACTTGTTATTAATTCCGCCAAGACATTTGTCATATCTAAACAAATCGAAAACGGCATTTTTGAAGTCCTAAACCGTGCTTTTCAGAAGTGTTCATGACTAGCTTGCCTATAGAATCTAGATAGGCCTACAGCTGTCAAACAAGAGCCTGAAACGCGCTCTAGCTGATGTCAAAAGTTTAAAAAAATACGTTGGTTTCTGGAGCTGCGCCCCAGACCCCGCTGGGGGAAAGCTTACGACGCTCCCCCAGGCCCCTAGTCAGTATTGGCCTCGTAGGCCTACCCTCGGTACTCGCTGCTTTGCATCTTCGGCGTTTACAATAAAAATTCTGAGCACCCCCCAGGAAAATTTTCTGGTTGCGCCCCTGCTTACCTCTCACGAAACGCAGCAAATATCACGGCCGCATATAATTATACGAATAAGAATTGATAATTCGCAGCCGCGTGCTACCTTTTACAATTTTTATTCATCCTAGTAGCTGTCTGTCGGACACCTTAATCCCCATCATATAGTACAGACGGACACGTCAAATGACAGGCTGTTAGTGCCTACCGCCCACTCTAGAACGTTCAAACAACCACGTCCGGAAACGATTGTCATACAATAATAATTGTTATTATTATTGCCTGTTTGTTCATCATTGATAATCCTATTACGGTGAAGTATCATCGAAAGTCAACTCATGTAATCGGATCACGTGTGTGTGTGTGTGTCTTGTTATTGTCTATGTACTATATAGCCTACATCCGTGAATTTCACAGCTGCTGTTCTGACATGATTTGTCATATATATATACAAAAAAATATATAGGCCTATGCATTATGCATATACACCGTGAGTCAAAAAAAAGTAAGCCAAATTGTTTTTCATATATCTCTAATGCCTGATAACATATCACGCTAAAATTTTCCAAATATTTAGAGAATTGGACCAAGAATATGATTACAAATTTTCATGAGATAAAGTTGAACGGATAAAAAGATATGAATCTTTAAACTTCATATGCCGAAATTGCCATTTACAAGCAATTTTCTGTCAGATTCAGTAAAATGTAAGTCAAACTTTTTCTCATATCTCTAATGCCTGATGATCAATCATTCTAAAATTTTCCAGATATGTAGATAATTGAACTAGCAATACGACCCCATCAGTATGATTTGACTATTTAATTAAATAAGATGCTCAAAATGTCATCCTTCAGCTTGCACGCAAGCCTTGAGGCGCAGGCGCCATTAGGCAACAGCATCGTCGATTATCCTCTGGTCCAGGCCATCCCACACTTCCAACAAGCGTTGCTTCAGATCGTTTATATCATGGATTGTTGTCTGGTAGACTCGGTCTTTCATTATGCACGCTCCACACTTTATATTCCGTAAAATTTTACTCCAGGATCACTGAAGACCAAAATTGGGAATTATCAGGCATCAAAACTGCAGCGAACACCCTAACAGATTTGCTGAAAACTGAAATTTCGAAGATGAAGTTCAAATATTCATATCTTTCTATCCGTTCAAATTTATTTCATGATATTTTGGAATCCTATTCTAGGTTCAATTATCTAAATATCTGGAAAGTTTTAGTATGATTAATTAGCTGGCATTGGAGATATAATAAAAACAGTTTAGCTTACTTTTTATTGAATCTGACAAAAAAATTGCTTGTAAACGGCAATTTCGGCATATGAAGTTTACAGATTCATATCTTTTTATCCGTTCAATTTTATCCCATGAAATTTTGGGATCATATTCTTCGTCCAATTCTCTAAATATTTGGAAAATTTTAGCGTGATATGTTATTAGGCATTAGAGATATATGAAAAACAATTTGGCTTACTTTTTTTTGACTCACGGTGTATATGCTTACATCATTTCAGCATGACTGAAAGCATTGCAAATTTAATCAGCTGATCATCCACATCTGCTTCCTGGCTACAGATTCATGCGACTAAAATTAATAATTATTGTACACACTCAATAAACGGACCTGCATTGCTTGACAAGACGAATAAAAGGTACGGTACGAGGCACAAGCATTCACTATAATAGGCCTATAGGGCCTAGTTATGCATACCTTCTGTCAAATATTCTCTAGTGTTTTTAAGTCTTAAGGTCTAAACTTAAGACTTCTAGGCTATTTATTTTGATTTCCATCGTCGTCTGATTTTCATTTCTCTTATCAATCGAATGTCCTCAGTCAGACTTCTCTAACGTGTGGCCTGCCTTCACTGCGGTGTCAATAAATCAACCATCGATTATTGATTAGGCAAAAACGTCATCTTTCAGGTTAACAACTGCAGACTTGAGCAAGTTTCCGACTGGTCTTTCGGCAAGACTAGTTGCACATGCACTTAAACTACAGCTTTTTCGGCAATGCGTGCATCTGGCAAAAGATCACGGTTTACAGCACAGTCCGGTCAAAATGTGTGTCGACTATAATATCTATATCGAGTTCCAATAAGCCAATCAATTGGACATTAGATTAGAACTGCTAAAAAGTGTCATGGACAAATGAACACTGATGAGTGGCACATATACCGAATGTCATACAAAACCGAATAGGCCTGAGCCTGAGCCCTATTATAATAACTATACAGGGTTCAGCATAAGTCCGATTAGATCTATGTGACATAATCTGCAAAGTCCTCACTGACCTCGTTAGGCTCAGACAGACCTATAGCAGTAGCCTAATCAGTTTATTATTATTGTTGTAATGTTTAAACGACAAAGAAATTCTTGAGCCAAGTGAGCGAAGCATTGAATTGCAAATCAATTCTGTAATTGAAAACACAGATGATACCTACATGTATGTAGTATACATTGTAATGCACATGTACGCGAATTCAGCTGTGACACGTATACAACCATGGCTCAATGATGCATGGATGCAAAGACTCATTCGTTTGCCAGAAGCAATTAAATTTTATCATCAACGATATTATACAATGACAGCAACACCGTAAACTATTTTACATGAGATATAGAACCTAATCATACATAAAACCAGAAATAGAACTCGGAATATATGCAGCATATAATTAAAGGCCCTATGGCCCTACGATAAGATATTCATCATATTGTATATATTACATGTATATGATGAATAATTATCTTCGTTTAATTTCAAACTACACACCGCAGTATGATTGCAATATATAACATGAACGTATGAACATTGAACACACGTTACCACCAGCCTGCATGGATAAAGGAAGAGAAGGGCGCCAGCCACGCCACTAATCATCTTTGACTCGACTCAGTGTCGTTAAACCGCAACAATCATGCAAAACTCTCCTTATACGCGACACAAGCCGCATTTTGGTTCATGTGCAGGCTAATGAATGCACAGTGGTATTGTAGCGCACAGGGTTAGCTAAGCAAACTGATCACACACACACACACACACACACACACACACACACACACACACACACACACACACACACACACACACACACACACACACACACACACACACACACCTACACATACGCGCGCGCATATACACTCACACGCTCACATTAGCGCACACTTCAGCCCAATGTCTGGTTCCATACATAAGGCTCACTGCCGTTCATAGATTCTCGGTCTGTATAACTTATTACGTATATAGAGGACTGTCAATTTCTTTTCGACTATAATAGCTTGAAGACCGTTATCTAATAAAACGCTCTAATAATTCAAAGGGCGTTGCATAGCTCCCTAAGTTTATGCATGACTGAATATGACGCGTAGGCTAAGAGTTTTGACTATGCCTGCTGAGCCCTACTGATTTCCTGCCAGTATTTCTTTGGTAATTTCCTGAGCTTAAGTGGGCTCCATGCGCATCCCACATGAGAAAATCAGTTTATAACATTATGGGTTCCATTATGGTGGCCTTAATGGACATGATGGTGAGGTCACTGAGGTGTCATACTGTGGTGATTTTGCAGCCATCCTGCTGGTCGATTGTTTATGTACATCTGTTTAAATCAGCTGCACTTTCAAACAATTATTCAATATTCAGGTCACCTCTGCTTTAATCAACTGTTTGGGATTGAAATTACCTCTGCTGAGACCAACCGGAACAGTTAATACTCTTATAACCTCTATGCAGTCTATGGCTACAATGTCAGCGCTTCAAAACCACGCGACAGCTTAAACGAACTTTGACTCTATAGACTCTAGATTATTTACAACTAGATTTTTTTACAGCCTACTTCTGCTCCTACAAGGCTCATGTGTTGGCCCTATTGGGAAAGGAAAGTATACAGGAGCAAATATCATAGATCATTATGAATTTTGCTATAGGCTAAATCAATCTTGTGTGTGTGTGTGTGTGTGTGTGTTTGTGTGTGTGTGTGTGTGTGTAGGCATACGTAATTATATTTTAATTAGGCCTGTAGGCACACGGCAAGTGGGATATTGTATAATTATAGTCCCTGCATCGCATTGTAAGTATAGGCCTGCAAATAATTATTAAATGATGACCGCCTTTTATAGATGATACGATCGATGCTTGTTGATATAATTTTATTGTGAGGTTACGAAGTTGATACCTCACAGTATCATGCATCGCTGAACGCAGTTGTAAAGTCTCGTATATATGCTGTGCATGTAGGCCTGTACCAAGGTAATTAGGCCTAGCCTATGTGTGTATTTATGTACAGATTCAAGCATCTCTTTTATATGCAGAATATAATATAGCCTACATGTATCTTAATACGTGCGCGTGTGTGCTTGTATCCAATAGGCTTTTGCAGAGTCTCGATCGTCTGAAGGACCTCTCGAAATCATTTTGAGCATGACTGTCTAATGGATACTTGACTGTAGAGTGCATGTACCCAGTTAGCTCTAATCCTTCCGTGTTGTGTAAACGTACAAGGTGATGAGCGATATACCCATAAAGAAGTGTATGCACAACTAACAATAATTGCTGGATTGTTGCGCTTCTGTTTGACGCCTCACCGGAATGATTCCCTGACTTTGAGACCGTCCCTGTGATTAGTCTCTATACGGATACATTTTGACAAGTGTCTTGCTTTCACCTCTGCATTGTTGTTTGTTTGCTATAAACCTATATCGCTCCAAACCGTAAGCTGAAAGGGTAATCACCTTTCAAACATCTACAATTTGGTGTACGTGTTTAGACGGTTGTTGAACCCTATATAGGCCTACAGGGCCTACCATTGTAGGCCTATGCGTTTGGTCTGCATTGTTGTTGAGTCGTGCCAGTTGCTCCTAAGTTAGGAATATTATGTGTAGGCCACCTGGCCACCCATAAGCTTAGACAGTGACAGTGTCGAGATGAGAGACGGTGAAAAGAAACCGAGATGTGTGCAGAAGAGCTTAAAAGTTAGAACGCAATGGGGAGCAGTGAGGAGGAAAGAGGAGCAATAGAGGTGATCAGAGGGGGAGCGGAAGGGGTTGATAGAACTTCATAGAAGGAAGGATAATTATTGGATGAGTTCAGCTTATGTCTGTCATTCGCAAGCTAGTAGCCGACAAGAGTTAGTTCCTGTAACATTAATGATCCAGAAGTCTAGCATGTCAGATTATTGTCATCACCATTTGCATCAGGCACATTAATTTTGATCTTACATGTATGTTATGTTGGTAGGCTACTTACCGAATCAACATTAATCAAATGTTTAGTCTAGCCATAATCATAGGCCTAATCCTGGAAATCAGTAGGCCTAATCCGTCTTATGAGGAATAAAATTGCTAATCAAGAGTTTAATATCCAAAAAAGACATCTATTATACCTGCATGCTGCTGCTGCTGATCTCTCTGTCCACAATGATCCACGCCTGCATTCATCCGCGATCGAACATCAGTTGTTGGTCGTCGTCGTCGTCGTCGTGTGTTTAACGACAGCAGCGTCCTCTGTTGTCGTTAGTCGGAATATACGTGCGTGTGTGTGCGTGTGCGTGTGTGTGCGTGTGTGTGCGTGTGCGTGCGTGTGCGTGTGTGTGCGTGTGTGTGTGTGACACCGGGTTGGTCGGAGATTTGATTCAACCGGCGTTGGGTTCCTTCGCCTGGATTCGGCGATAAAAGGAGGCAGAGACAGAGGACACACACACACGATTTGTGTCGACACCAATAAATGTCTTCCTCTTGCACCTGCTCCTCCGTGATCGTCAACGCCGACGACGACGACGAGAGTATATTGTATACGTAGTGGATCCGCTCACGCCCCGAGCGTTAGCGGAAACCATGTGCTACAATCACGCCCGTAACATTATTGGTCGCACTGGCTACGGACGGTGGGCTAACACCCGTCGGCCAATCAGGTTAGCGGAAAACAATGTGGAAGAGTCGAATACCGTAGGGGAGGAGGTTGTCGAGTACAATTTATGCCCAATGCCCATCCTTTGTAAACCCTACTGTCAGCAGCACGTGCTGCGTGTCGCAGGGTCTTACGATTTTAGACGAATTGCAATGTAAAACGTTTAAAATGTCTTACAAATGACCCTACGTATGGAGGAACATTTTGCACAGGTAATTATGCGCTCTTTATCGTTAAATTTAAGCATGGTTATAACATAGAAGACCTAGGTGTCGTTCGCGTATAGGGTATAAGGTTTCGCGTCGTGAGGGTCGGTTAGGGTTAGTGTTAGGGTTAGTGTCGTCATTAGATTCTTAAGATTTTTGCGTCGTGAGGGTCGGTTAGGGTTAGTGTTAAGGTTAGTGTCGTCATTAGATTCTTAAGATTTTTGCGTTGGTTGTTTAGCAGTTGTTGGCCAACCTAGCCTAATAGCTTGACCATCAACTGCTAACATCAACTACCTTCTCCCCCCCTGCGGTCTTCGCCTCTTCCAGACGGTTCACGTGACGGGCGTGAGCGGATCCACGACCTATTGTATATTGTTCCACCGCTGCTTCGTTAGAGACTGCTCGGCAATTCAGAATCGAAGAGAGAGCTCGACGGTCAGCAGCATGTGGACTGAACACCTGTGCAAAAGAAGATCGTTTAGCACTTTAGCCTATAGTCTGAATGCAGTGTATGGAACCTGTCTTTAAACTTGAGTCGTCTTTTCTACGAACACAGTGTAGCCTATATTGACCTCGCAGACGTGCAATGGTTGAATAACTAAATAAATATTTAAAAAATTTAAAATGCGCATTAGACCAAACGAAAGAATAAGAAAAGAGAGAAAAATGAAAGAGTTTAAGATTCAATGAACATTTGATTGAATGATTGAATGACTGATCGAATAAATAAATGCTACGGTCATCTAACACGCCACGGTCCGATAACAGCAGATCTGAATATTCCACAGAACTACGTCCTTGCACGTGTTTCGATCAACAGAGAAAGTCCGAATGTTATTGTTATAGAGTTTCGCGTTCTTATGCCTATTACGCAGAAATCCGTGCCTTGTGCGCGACTGCATGGGCCTGTTCCTAGCGGACCGGCTGGCTAAACATGGCGCTCAATGTGTTGTGTATGCATGTGGTGTAAGCTTATACTATAGAGAGGAGCTTCTCAATGCCAGGCCCGCATAACGAAGCCTACGCCTATAATAACCACATAATACAAATCCAATGCGTGCATTTGATATGTGACCGTTAGCGTCCATAGGCGTCGTGGACCATCCCATCAATACCGTACTGGCCTATAATTATTGGACATGGCGTTCATAGGGGCAAATAGTATAGGTCTACTTTTTAGGCGTACAGATTGTACTGCATAGCTGCGTATTGTCACATAGTCTAGCTGACTATAATAGGGCCTATAATTAAAATATTTAGGTCAACTGACTCAACTCTGTATGCAGACAATTGATCAGAGCAGACGTATTATATATAATAATAGTCATTAAGTTTCATTAAACTGCCAACATCTGAATCGCCTGCACTTTGAAAGGGTCAGTATCAACTACAAGTATAGACCTATTGTATTATGCATACTGTACACATAATTAGACTATAAATATGCCAGCACATTTTGGATAACAAGTTGCTCGGTTGAATAACTTAGCCCATGCATGGGACATTTTGAAAGTGAGCAATAGACCTACATGTACACTTAGTGTACTGTTTGACGACCGTCTTCGCAATGTTTTGTGTCTTTAAGACAGACATAAATTTTTTATTATAGCCCTATGTCGGTGAACACGCTGGATTCGTTGCTGATCCAGATTTGCACATCAACCATCACTAAACTAACTGATGATGAAATAAATTCCCCAAGAAACATCACGATTGAACTCTCTGTTTTTGTACACTGCTCAAAACGTCTAATTTCTTCGTTTCCTTAAAAACCTAAAGTCTAAACTTAGTCAATTACGTCTATTATGGTATACTCGCCTCAAGTGTCTCTATCACCGAATAATTTTATTGTGGCTAAGTTCGCACAACATGTTCTCGATTGATTCACGATTATAAGCGAGAACGCATTGATCCTCTTCTTCAAAGCATCCGTTTTGAAGCGTGTGATTTAAGCCTCTGCTAAAGAAGACTCGTATAATAATATATTATGGTCATATTATGGTCATTCAGATTTGCTTGAGGCGATAATTTATCCGAGTAGGCGGATATGACCTGCTTAAATGTGGGGTAATAAAAATTATGTCCGGAGGGAACAATTATGTCCTGCACTCGTGAACCTAAGTTTGAGGGAGATCGCTTATAACAGCAAGACAGTCATTACTAAACCAGCGGGTGGATGTCTATAGCTACCACAGAGTGACCATTAATTACTATTACCTGGGTGGATTCAAGCAGAGAACGTTCAAATGAACCACAGACCATGGATGAAGATCGATCGTATAATTGGATTCTTCTATTTAGTCATCCTTGACTCATTAATGTGACACGAAGCCATACCTATGATTCTATGAACACATACAAATTGACGTTCCATCAAGTTCCACGGCACTTAGGCCCTACTGGTCTTTTTGTAAATACAGGCCATATGAATCAGGCCTATGCTCTGTGGCCTACGAGGCGTTGCTTGGCTTCTTTGACGTTTAGCCTGGTATACGAGCCTAGGCTTTTCTGAACAATGAGCGAGTATAGGCCTACACATTACACATTCGTCTTTTCAAAGCATAACACTCACTAGCAAATTTAAGCTGCTGTATACGCTAATTCCTTTGTGTTAAACGGAGTCCTGACAAACTGGTATAGGACTTGCGCCCTATGTTGACCGTATGCAGCACGCTTCCTATAAAGTATAATAGTTCAAATAAAATATAACTATTCTATTTTTCATCAGGTACTTTGAAAATCCTTGCTCATTCTATATCATAGCTCTATCTATCCGCTCTTTCAAAATACGTATCCTAATTAAATCAGAACACCCACCAATAAACCAACGATGATGTACAAACACACTTACTCATCATGAGTCTGCAGTACACTCGAATATAGGCCAGTGGGTCTATTGCGAACAGTAGTAGCGCAAAAAATTCTCGCTATAACAAGAATCATGTAGGCCTATGCGTTTATTGTGTAGAGTGTAGACTACTGTAACAGTCGTATCATAAGCCGGAATAATAATGAGGACAGCCTAAACAGCGTATGAACACAAACGTTAAACGTCCAACGTTAAAATAGATTACTAACCCTCCGTAATAAAAGCTGAACTAGATGCTAATGAAGGAAGTGACTGCATGTGTTAAATGAATGAAAGGCTCAATGTTTATAAACGCTGCTTATGCAAATGAATTGCACCATTATTTTGCATCTATCGAATAAGAGTCAAGCCTTTCGAGCTGGTTAATTTTAGACCTTCAATTGAATTCCCAGCATAGAACTAGGCTACTCACCTCGACGACTTTAGAAGATAAAGTTTTAGGATAAGATTAATCTATTGACGTCATACTCTTCACAGTTTTCTTCTGAATGCCTGTCATGTCTACCGCTGACCGTGGTTATAGGCCTTCAAAGGATAATATTGTCACTAGCAATATTATCACACTGACTGCTTTAGCCTACACATTCGACGATAGCGTTTACGGTTATACGCTTAGCCACTGATGGGCCTAAACATGACAAAGCTTGACGATGAATAAGGAAGTCTAGCTGACAGCACCCTCCAACCCTAGTTACTAGTTAGAGCCTATTTACATGTAGACCCTATGTGTGAATATCAGTCTATACCAGAGAAACTTTGCGGGGATTTCCATCTCTGGGGTTTTTCGAATATATAGGCATGGTCGCAAACACCCAGAATTACTTGAAAAATTTGGCGATCCATCAATTTTGATTAAAACAGTAAGCCGTCTAAAAGCGACCATGGTATGTACAAATTGTACATGCATAATATCCGTAATTAAATAGGTCTACCGTAGGACGCCGTATAGGTTACAGTGTATACTGTAGGCTAATCATGTGTCAGCAGCCAAAGTTATGTTAATAGATAGGCCTACTAGATAGGTCAACATGTATGCCTATGTAATAGTATGTATAAATGGACTTTTCTGTATCCAGACAACTTTTGTGACGTCTGAGTTTCATTACAATTAAATTGTAAGTAGGCATAGATAATAAATTTTATTATCTACTACGGGTTTACAAAACGAATAATACCTACCGGTAGCCTAATTACAATAACCAGACCGACGAATGCAAGCCGCCTATTATATCGCACGAGTCTGGAACGGTCCACCACACAGGCGCCCCATATGCGCGAGCGCCCATGGTCCACCAGCACAACAGCGTGACGACCGATCTTAACTTAGATGGTATTATAATTATGGTAAATATTTCTTTGCTGAGTATTGGAGGCGATAAGATACAGAAAGTAGTGGAAGGCTGGAAGCAGGCCTATCGTTATTTATCTACTGAGGAGCAAGATAATGACTTGTGTAAAACAAGGAAAATACTAAGACATTGCAATATCCCAAAAAATGTCAAGTTTGACAACAAAGTTGGTGACTAATGAATTAAACTATTCATCATGAAACTGTCACCTGTCCCTGGCCCACCTTTCTCCACTTTATCACTCAGCAAAATTAATAATATCGACCCTTGTTGGTAACATTTGAAGCATAGCATCCAACCTCGATATCTCTTGGACATCGTTCTGGTCTTATTTAACGAATTATATTAGTGTACACCATGTAGGCCTACACCGTCACCGTGTGCATAATTATTAGGCCTACATGCGACCGTTTTGTGCACCTCAACATTATTCGACTCCTATCATAATAAATGAAAAATGTAGATCGTATATATTTACATGTTTGTTCTTAGCGACCTGTTCATCTATCAATCATTCCGTCGGATCAGAGCAGATCAGATCCGATCATCTGGACTGATCGCCTCATCAATCTGACTGTGGACAGGTCACGTTCATTTTGGCCTTTAGTAAACCTTCTTTTTATCTTTCTTGTCTCTCTCCCTCTCCCTCTCCCTCTCCCTCTCCCTCTCCCTCTCCCTCTCCCTCTCCCTCTCCCTCTCCCTCTCCCTCTCCCTCTCCCTCTCCCTCTCCCTCTCCCTCTCCCTCTCCCTATCCCTCTCCCTCTCCCTCTCCCTCTCCCTCTCCCTCTCCCTCTCCCTCTCCCTCTCCCTCTCCCTCTCCCTCTCCCTCTCCCTCTCCCTCTCCCTCTCCCTCTCCCTCTCCCTCTCCCTCTCCCTCTCCCTCTCCCTATCTTTCGCTCTCTCTCTCTTTGTCTCTGTCTCTCTGTCTCTCTGCCTCTGTCTCTCTCTGTGTGTTTCTCTCTGTCTCTCTCTGTCTCTCTCGCTCTCTCTCTCGCTGGGTCCGTGTTGTTTCTGTAATCTTTTGTGTACTCTGGATTTCGTCTGCTTTAAAAAAAACCTGTCTGGTCTTATATATTATCGTTTACTCATTATTGTCCCGTCAACAGGAACTGCGTAAAACAAACAGTAGGCCTTCTCCAGTGTTTACCTAAATAGATAAGGAGTCGAGCGATAACTTAATCACTCATCTCTTTCAGCTCTCATTATCTCACGCACTGTTACGCTGTCTAGAGTACTCTAGACTGATATATTATTATGAGTGTGGTTGACCTTCTGCAATTCAACCAAAACATTCCACACCCATCAATTTCAAATGAACTCCACCGTCAGGCGATGCTTGGAAATTCCCAGATCTGAGATCATTATCAGTATTCTTACGTGTGCCTTCCTTCTTCTATGTTCTAGAGCTGCCGACGGTCGGAAGCTGGCGGTGATGAGATCGTTCGAGTACACTCTGTGTAATGGACCAACATGTTACTCACGTGCAGGCCTAGTTGCCTACATTCAAGCCTGCATTATACTCTGGAACAGGGTGAGAATTGCCGGGGGGGTTGGGGGGTTCAACCCCCCAGTCTTTTTTAGAGCCCCATGTTAAAGTATGTTTTTCATACCCCAATTTCAAGTTTATCATAGGCCAACCCCCCCCCCCCCAGTTTTTTTTCCACAATTCTCATACTGCTCTGGAATATAACTAGACTTTTGTCTCACTGAAGCAAAGGCCGACACAGGAATAAGAAGGTTTAATGTTACGCCGAGTGACATTCAGTCATGGGTGCATGTGAAGTGTAGGCCTAAACGCCTTAACTGTTAGCCGAGGCATGCAGAGGCAGATGATCACTCCTCTACATCGTCTTATGATCCTCCCACCGACAGTTTGCTCAGTTTAATACTTGAGTTTGTTGAGAGCCCGAAGTGGAGCAGATATCTAAAAATTCATATCTGTCTGTCGTTGTAAAAATCAGCGATTATTGTATTTACTTGCAAACGTCAGTCTGCTGCGTATAAAACTTTGTCAGTAGGTTCACATTATTTGCATGTCTAACGTGGACCTCTGCATTGTAGGCCTATCTTTGGCAACACAATGAAGACCATGTAGCATTAAGATAGATCAATGGGAACAAGAGGGGGCCAATTGGGAAGCCAAGAAGGGAGACAAGAGGAGCCAAGAGAGAACCGAGGAAGCCATGAGGAGAACCAAGACAGAAGCCAAGATCTCGGGAACCAAGAAAGGAATCAAGAGGGATTCTAGATGGAAACTAAGAGGGGAACCAAGATAGGAGCCAAGAGGTGCACCATCAGTGGGACCAAAGAGCGGTCCAGATGCAAAGTCGGGTAGACCCTATATATTGGGTAACGGCCCTAACGGGGCTTATGAATAAATAAATGTATTGCGAGCTTCACTTTAAGTTTGTTGGGAATGGGTCATTCCAAGAGCTTTTACATGTTACAATTTGAGTAAAAAAGAGGGGGAAGATCTTTGACGCTGGAGACAATCGACCAGAAGGTTAAAGTGGAGGTCATAATTTTGTGGTTGCTATGTAAGTAGCCTAGGTCTACACGTACGTCTAGATTCACATTTTTAACAATAATTCAACTTTCTTTCTACTCACGCCAGTAGATGTCATTGTAGCAAGCTCGGACAATTTGACCAGTACAGCCTTGACCATCGGACAATTTGACCAGTACAGCCTTGACCATCGGACAATTTGACCAGTACGGCCTTGACCTTCGTCCATTTGACCAATACAGCCTTAAAAATTGAGTGCCCGCGCAGTTCAGCCAATGTCAGCCTTACTTTTTCAAATTCATGGAATATCCAACTCGATCTAAAGACAAGATATTCCAATAAAAATGGACTACTCGATGAAAACTGTTACTGAATTACGAAACATTGCCGAGCAGAGCGGCATGGATGGATATTTTACTAGACTGCGGAAAGCGGAGTTGATTGCTAAAATTGATGTCCGCAGCACATCTACAATCTCGCCTAACGTTAGTTCGATCGACACCGACGAACGCCCATGCGAGATCATCACCGTCGTTGAGCGTCGACGCAATGGAAACTCATCTACATGTGACGCAAGTTTGATCGACACCGACGAACGCCCATGCGAGATCATCGCCGTTAATTGTCGGCGCAATGGAAACTCATTCCCATGTGATGCATGTTTGATCGACACCGACGAACGGCCATGCAAGTATATCGTCGTTGAGCGTCTACGCAATGGAACCCTGTGTAAATTTATTTTGCTCTGCGGCCCCGACGACTGATTCTATGCGGCGTAAACACAACAGGCGTATTTTTCTGTGAAACTTTTTCAGATGTTTTGGCATCCACCTCGACATCTGAAAAACGAAAGCACATTTTTTCATATTCGACGTCTGGCGTATAAAATTTTTTGTCTTGTGTATGTAAAATAACTGAAAATGGAATATACAGCTCGGCCTAAAGACAAGAGATCCCAATATAAAATGGACTACTCATCGTATAATCTGAAAGAATTACGACAAATTCCTAAACAGAGAGGACAAAGAGGATACTCGAGTTTGCGAAAAGCGGAACTCATAGCGTTCATATCGCAGGGAGATCGACTAGGCGCTCGGGCTCAGGTCAGCAAAGTACCAGCGCATACTCCCGCCACTGTACGAGAATTGCGGGAAATTGCAAAAAAGAGAGGCGTGCGAGGTTACTCGAGATTAGCAAAAGCGGAACTTACGGCATTCTTGACTACTACTTGGAAATTTTTGCATCCGGGGAAAAATAAAATAGTTTTTTCGGATTGGCTGACTAGCGAGATTAGTCGGCTACCTCCGCAAATAAAACCGCCCATTCATAAGTTCAAACTTCGAGAGACTGCGACGGCTATCAAAGGGTTTACAAAAAGATACACGATCGATGGCGACAACGGGATCGATGTTGCAACTTTTCTCAAGGCTGTAAGACCGCAGGTAGTTAGGCTGCTAGGGAAAAATCGCGGGGTAAAAGTTCAATTCGATCTCATGTGCGCAATGGAGAAAGTAGATATGAAAACCGGTGAAGTAGTAACGGCTGAGCCTAATTTCAAATCAAAGAGTGATATTATTTTAGAAGCAACAGATGTGAGGGAAATATATACCAACGCAGCGGATAAAATTAAGGAGAGCATGGCAAGTTTTCAGATGCGGGGGAGTAATTGGAGATTCAAAACCGTTTTGAAGTTGGATATCGATACGGTGGTATACAAGCCATTGAAAGGTAGTTCTTATATTCCACTTCCAGATTATTTAGCGAATAAAAAGGCTATTATTAATATGAAGAACAAAGATGGAGAATGCTTCAAGTGGTGCGTAACGAGAGCTGTAAACCCTGTTGAAGAACATCCGGAGAGAATAACGAAAGAATTAATTAGACAGTCTGAGGAACTCAATTAGTCTGGTATTGTATTCCCTGTAGCAGCGGATGCTAATGTGATAGGTAAGTTTGAGAAAAATAATAATATTAGTATTAATGTTTTTGGTTACGAGAAAGAAGTGAATGTATTCCCACTATATATATCAAAGCATGAGAATGATAGGTGTGTAGATCTATTACTCATTTCTGATGGAGAAAAGAAGCATTATTGCTGGATCAAGAATTTCAACAGACTGATGGCGTTGAAAACAGAAAATACTACTACATCAATGTACTATTGCAAAAGATGCTTGATAGGATTCAGTAGAAAAGAATCGCTTCACAAACATACTGAGTACTGTTCGCAGCAGGACGCTCAACGAATTGAACTTCCGGAACCTGGGACTACGCTAAGTTTTACACATCACTATAGAAAGATGCGTGTACCGTTTGTGTATTTTGCCGACTTTGAGTCGTTCATCAAACCTATCGGTACATGTCAACCCGTTCCTAGCACGTCTTACACCAACAAGTATCAAAAACATACGCCCAGCTCGTTTTGTTACCACATGAAATGCTTCGACGATGATGTTTATTCCCAAGAGCCGGTGCGGTTTACAGCTGAAAACGACGACGATGATGTTGCTCAGTTATTCATAGACTCTATCGAAAAAAATGTAAAACGAATATACAACGAGTTCAAATTCCCCAAGAGGATGATATTCGGCAAAACTGAACAGAAAAGTTTTGATGAGGCCGTCAACTGCCATATCTGCGGGGGAGAGTTGCGTGAGGATCGAGTACGAGATCACTGTCATTTGACTGGAAAATTTAGAGGTGCCGCTCACAACCTTTGTAATCTGAAATACAAAGTCCCCAAGTTCTTCCCTGTCATATTTCACAATTTGAGCGGTTATGACAGCCATTTATTTATCAAGAAATTACGGGGTGAACACGGCGAGAAAATCAAATGCATTCCCTGTAACGAAGAAAAGTATATCTCATTCAGCAGAGAGGTCGTCGTCGATAAATTTGTAGACGCAGATGGAAAAGAGAGAGAAGTCAAACGCGAATTACGTTTTATCGATAGTATGAGATTCATGCAGACGAGTCTCGACGCGTTATCGAAAAATCTTCAGAAAGATCAGTGCAAGAATTTAGGGAAATTTTTTGAGGGTGAGAAGTTGGATCTTTTACTCCGAAAAGGTGTTTACCCGTATGATTACGTAGATGGTGTTGAAAAATTAAACGAAACCGAATTGCCGCCGAAACATGCCTTCTATTCAAAACTAAACGATTCGGGTATTAGCGAAAAAGATTACGCGCACGCGAAAACGGTATGGGACAAATTTGAATGCAAGACATTACGACAATATCACGACTTGTACAATTTATCGGATGTTCTATTATTAGCGGATGTGTTCGAAAACTTTAGAGACGTCTGTATGAAGAACTATAACCTAGATCCTGCGTGGTATTATACTTCGCCCGGACTTTCTTGGGACGCGGCGTTGAAGACGACTGGTGTAGAGTTGGAGTTGTTGAGTGACTACGATATGTTGTTGATGATCAAGCAGGGAATACGAGGAGGTGTCAGCACGATTTCACATCGATACGCGAAAGCGAACAACGAGTACATGGGGGAAGCTTTCAATCCCACCCAGCATTCAGTATTCATTCCATACTTGGACGCGAACAACTTGTACGGATGGGCGATGAGCAAACCGCTACCAACTCATGGGTTTGAATGGATGAACGATGACGAATTGAATGATTGGAGAAACATTACCGAACGAGATGGCGCGGGATGTGTGTTAGAAGTCGACTTAGAATATCCGAAGGAATTGCACGACCTGCATAATGATTATCCTCTAGCTCCGGAGAGTGTAAAACCCGCGGGATCAAATGTAGCGAAACTCATTCCAAACTTGAACGACAAAAAGAAGTACGTCGTTCATTACGAAAATTTAAAATTGTACGAAAGTCTCGGATTGAAAATCGTAAAAATACATCGAGGAATAAAATTCGTGGAAAGTGCTTGGCTGAAAAAGTATATCGATCTGAATACCAACCTGAGAACGAAAGCTACGAACGATTTTGAGAAAGACTTTTTCAAGCTGATGAACAATAGCGTTTTCGGTAAAACAATGGAAGCTATCGAGAATCGAGTTGACATACGATTGGTGAGTGATGAGAAGGAAGCTATCAAGCTAGTCGCGAAAACTAATTACGACAGACGAACGATTTTCGATGAAAACCTCATCGCCGTTCACATGAAAAAGACCAAGTTGTTTTACAACAAGCCGATATATCTAGGGATGTGTATATTAGACGTCAGTAAGACGCTCATGTATGATTTTCATTATAATTACATCAAGGCCAAGTACGGAGATAGGGCCAAGCTATTATTCACCGATACCGATTCTTTGGCGTATGAAATTAAAACGGAAGACTTCTACAAAGATATTTCCTCCGACGTCCAAAGTATGTTCGATACTTCAGACTATCCGAGAGATCACCCATCCGGCATAGAAACGGGTGTAAATAAAAAAGTGGTTGGTATGTTCAAAGACGAGGCCGCGGGAAAACAGATTGAAGAATTTGTCGGCCTGCGATCCAAGTTGTACTCTTACAAGATGGCGGGTGAAGACTACAAGAAATGTAAAGGTGTGAAAAAGAACGTCGTCAAGAAATCAATCACTCACGCAGATTACAAAGACTGCGTGTTTACGAAAAGACAACAGTCGAGAGCGATGAACGTCATTCGATCCTATCGCCATGAAATTTACACCGAAGAAGTAAATAAAATAGCTCTGTCTGCCGACGACGACAAAAGAGTAATAATGGATGACGGGATCCATACCCTAGCCTATGGGCACTACACGCTGAAAACTAAACAAAATAAAGAATAATTTACACTAATATAAAATGGATGCGGTAAAAAAAGTGTGTACCAAATGCAAAAAAGAAAAAAGCTTGGACGAATTTCACAAAGATAAGTTACAGAAGAGCGGGTATTACCCCAGCTGCAAAGTTTGTAAAAATGCCAAAGTGAAAGAGCTTGCACACAAATACGCAAGACAGGAAAATAGGGAGACAAAAGACACAAAAGTTTGCAGTCGGTGTAAGGTAAATCAGAACATATCGGAATACGACAACAATCGATTTCAAAAAGATGGAAAGGCGAATGAATGCAAAAATTGTAGACATAATTATTATCTCGCCTGCGTAGAAGCCCGAAAGCTCATTAGTTTGTGAAACATCTAGATGAAATATTAAAATGAGCTATACAACTGTGAAAAATATAAATGTCGAAGGCGTAGTCCTCCCGAATCATCCGTTGACGAATTTTGAACTGCTAGATGCCGCGAAAAAGCTCAATATTCCTAATTTCCGGGGAGTATTTCTCAGAGACGAGCTGCCGAAGAAACCTGGCCGGAATGAATGCGGGATATTGAATCTAGACGATTCTAATGGAACCGGCTCGCACTGGGTCGCTTTTTTGAAGAACGGCAAGGATAAAATATATTTCGACAGCTATGGCCTGCCCCCTCCTACGGAACTGCTAGAGTATTTGCAGAGTCCCGTGTACTACAATAGCGAGCGCGTACAGCCCGACAACGAAGTGTTTTGCGGCCATCTATGCCTGCACGTCCTGAAAAAAACATGCAAAGATGGAGTGACTTTTCAAGAAGTTATAAACAGCCTGCATTAAAATTATATTCAGATGTAAAAAATGCCTGTTGATAAATTTGGACATACAGATTCAGGATCTACGCAGAGAGTAATTGCCGGGGGAGTTACTGAAAGTCAAGTAAATAGTACTTTTCTACGGCTAGATGGAGCAAACCCAGCGACTGGAGATCTAAATATGAGTGGTCATACTATTAGAGGTCTGCCTACAACGAATACAGCGAATACAGCGAATACTCCGGAAGCGGGGATAGATGAGGCTATGAGTCGGGGACAAGTAATAGATTTACTGCAGAATCACAACGACGTCCCGACCGACAATAATCATTTGACGAATAAGAAATACGTCGATGAACAACTTACTTCGAAAGTGGCGGCTGTGGTAGGACCCGCGGTTAGCGCTTACAGTTCAACTCAGCAGGCTATTCCCGCTAGAACTTACACTGCAGTTACTTTTGACGTAATAAGATGCGGTACCGCAAGACATGGTATTGAACGTGGTATTGAACGTGGTAACGGAACGACTTCTTTCTTCCCCAGTAAAGCCGGGTACTATATCGTTTCGGTGTACATAGAATTTTACTACAATAATAATATCGCGTATGGCACCGTCCACCTGTATAAAAATGGAGCGTCGTACATGCAAATTGCGTGCGGAGGGAGCGCGAGAGGTTTGAGCAGCCATTCAATCGGTAGTAACATAGTTTTTCTAGACGAATTCGATTACCTCAACATACGCGCTTTTTCATCCGTCGACACGAACATTTTGTGTAGGGACTTTTCAGCGGCATTCTTACGGCCCTAATTAATAAAAATTATTATTTTCAAAATGCCTGTTGATAAATTTGGACATACAGATTCGGGATCTACTCAAAGAATAATTGCTGGGGGCGTTACGTTGTCCCAAGTAAATAGTACTTTTCTAAGGGTAGATGGGGCAAATCCGGCGACTGGGAATCTAAATATGAATGGCAACTTCATCAAAGGCCTGTCTGTAACGAATAATCCGGAAGCGGGAATGGATGAAGCACTAAGTCGGGGACAGGCTATTGCCCTAGTCACCGATAAAATCACTAATAGCGTCGTGCCTACCGGTAGTAGAGATTACGTTTCGGGTATGAGGGTATCTCCGGGTAATCTAGTGAGAAATACGACGAGCGGTATTATATATAGGTTCGAAGGAACGGCTGGAGCTAGTACAGCGGCGCCAGCATTGTCCCCGAATTGGAGACCTACAACCGGACCGGCTATTTGTGTGTTGAGAGAGGGTGACGGAGGAGCATCCGCAATCGTAAGTGGCGGTGGCGCATTCTCGGGCACATATGCAACGCATGGTGGAGCATTCTCAGGCGCATATGTAATGCACCATCAATTAACGGTCGTTGCTATCAATACGGATTCGGCGTATACGACGTCCTTGGGCTTAATAACTATTCCTCGTACAGGCGTATATCGACTTAGTGGATACGCGAAATTCTTGATAGGAAATGACAGTCCGAGCGTAAAAACAATCAGGGTTGCGTATGTCAAAGACGAGATACATAATAACGAACTTTTTGAATACACGGCGGGTGGGCAAACAGCCGACATCATAGTATCGCTCGTATTACCAACCGTCGCCATATTTTTCAACGCCAACGATAAGCTCGGTATGAAGGTATATTCTGCCACATCCGGAAACACTCCAACAGCCGGTCGCCTTCTTCTCAGGGCCGGAGCCGGATTGCAGGTCGAGTTTTTGTACTAGGTAGCCGTAGATACCTATCGTTCATATACGCGCGATAGGTATCTGTAAGTCTCATTATTCTTCAACGTTATCTTTCCTCAATATACCACACTCATTTTCTGGCCATCCGATTGAAACCTCAGTAACTTGTCTGAAATCACCACTGCGTACGCTTCCGTATTGGCAGGCGGCGCCGTATTGAACGTGCCTTTGATCTGGATATCGACCACCGACGACTTCAGACGCTCGGATTGCTTGCTCACGTCAAACACCATAATCGGAAACAGATCTTTGAAGTCCGAGGGTGTGATATTGCATTGTGTCATTAGTTCGTCCATTCCATAGTATTTTTCACTGAACGCGGCTGCTGCTCGGTACGCCCGCGCGAATTGTTGGTTCGGAAATGATAGATTATAGTCGACAACTGGATATCGGTCCTGGTTCATCATCACGAACATGTTCTTCAGATCGCAATGATTGAAAATGGATGGATTTTGTTCTTGATCGCCGCTTTTGTCGGTTTGAAAACC
Source organism: Lumbricus rubellus (assembly GCA_945859605.1). Lineage (NCBI taxonomy): Eukaryota > Metazoa > Annelida > Clitellata > Crassiclitellata > Lumbricidae > Lumbricus > Lumbricus rubellus. Next base: position 20,298,164 of record OX243812.1, on the reverse strand, counting down.
CAAGATGATGTACCTAGGTTTCTCGGGTAATGTCTTGACGCTAAGTCTCCAGCTAAAATTAGTCGACTGTGCGACGGAGGTGGTATCGCATTGACGGGCTCTGTACGCAACTGGCAGCGATGCTTTCGATTCGATCGTTTTGTACAATTGCATCTTCTCCATATCCGCGGGAATAACGTGCGGCATGAACCACGAGATTTTATCTAGCCTAACTTTCCCTGCGGCCGCGGCGGCGAGTCTAAAAATTGCGTCATCATCGGCTTTACGAACCAGAGTTAGCGTATGTTTCACGCCAAAAACAACCTTGTCGTAATCGTCGCAAAATCCGAAAATATGCTTCAATGGAACTACAAAGCTGAAAGTACCTTTGGCATTTGGTTTTTGAATTATATACACCTGTCTCACGGCGAAACCTTGATTATTCGCGCTAACTGCCGTCGCACCGCTGTCCTTGTACCACAACTGATTCAGACCTTGAGCTAGTTGAAAATCATTCGGGTATTTGAGTAATCCGAGCATCGTCGTTGCTTGACCTGGGTGAAATAACGATTCAATTTCCTGATTCGACAGTGCATACGAAATTTGACTGAAAAGATGCATGAGCCCATTATTCGTAAGAGTTGCTTCATCGGCATCAAGGTAGAAGGTGTTAGGCGGTGCCGCCTTCGTCAATCTACCCTCGAACAGCAGGTAAGATTCTGCCGGATGACAAAATAGATCTTGAAGTTCGATGTTTATTCTAATCTCGCCGGAGGTGTTTAGATTCGCCCCCGATATCGGCTCATACTCGTACCATTCGTAGCGTTCGACGCTTTCATCGCTCAATGGTTGTTCGGTAAATCTCAGAATATCGGATGATTGCATTTTTACTATTACACGATAATATATTTTTTACGCGACCTTCATTCCGGCGCCGTTTAGCGAGCGTACTAAATCTCGTATCGATATGGCGTTGTTCTGATTCAGGCCATCCCCCATCATCAGATTATTAATATTCGGGATATTCGGGATATTCGGGATATTCGGACTCGACCCGACGCTACTCAGCCGATCTAAAATTTGTCTAGTTTCTGGCGTAATTTTCTTGGAGGTTGGAGTAGGAGCAGGAGTAAACAGTTTGGCCACTGCTTTGTCCACTAATCGTTTGCCGGCGTCGATTGCGGTTGTTTTCCCAACATCGATGGCCTTTTTCCCAATTTCTTTCGCCGCGTCTTTACTCGCGTTGAGAGCGGTCGTTGCTAATTGTTTGGCGGCGTTCGACGTTACTAGTCGTTTGAAAAATCCCGAAATTGTATCGAATATTCCCGATCCTCCGATAACGTATTGTTTTCTATACCTTCTTCTATTAATGACCTGCATTTTTCCTGCATTTTACAATGTCATCATTATATTTTTGTAAGCATCATTACTCAGCACTTCCTGCCTCAATAACGCGTCGCACATCGCCACGATCTCGTTTCTCACGCCGGTATTGCCTGCTTTGAAGCTTTGAAATCGTAGTTCTAGCTGTTTCGCTAATACGTTTGGATCTTCAGAAATAACGATTACACCGCCCACGCCTTTACCCGCTGTCGGTGTATTACGAGCTCTCTTTTCCCATATCGGTTTGATAATTTCTCTATATTTGACGCTCGCAGATGCTTTCGGTTTGTTAGGATTTTTTGGCGTTCTGATCGCATCCGTCGCGAGTAGAATCTCGGCGTAATCGTCTCTATCATTATTATCGTATATCGACGTGTTCGGCTGTTTCATCGTCAACAACTCCCAAAGCCCAGGTGTTCCGCTATACGTCTTATTTCCAACCGTCACATCGTCTCCTTGAATAAAAATTGGAGTGTCACCGATGTAGAATTGCCCATTTTCTGATCGTATTCCGAACGTCGTGTCTACGATTTTTCTATCGGAGGCGTATTGATGAAGGTACTTGGTGGCTACATCACCTAATTCTAAAGTTCTAATATCCTCAGTCGGATCGTCGCTATACGCTTCTATCGAGGGATACTGAGGAAATTGAACCTTCAACGACGCGGGAAGCGTTTGTAGCGCGTTTGATGTGGCTATCGAATTTTCTTTGATGGCAGATAGTAAGACATTTTGCTCTTTGGAAATTGTGGATTGCGAATCGACGATAGGCTTGTACAGCTTGGTTAATTCTTGCTGCAGCCCCGAATCCCCCAATCTCTCCGATAAAAAGTTCTGTTGAATATTCTTCTTGGATTTCAGAAACTCTTCGACTATGAAATTTCTTTTCGCCGGGTCATCTATCTTTAGAAACGACATTTTTAATAAAACAATTAATGTTTTACGACGTGTTTTTCGACATGTTTTTCGACGTGTTTCTCGAAGTGTTTTTCTACATGTTTTTCGACATGTGTAAAAACGCAAGTTAGACGTATTTTCAGACATAGCGACATAGGTCTACATAGGTCTGCAACACTCTTCAAAACTCTACAAAACTCTACAAAACTCTACATGACTTCATACATGTTCACGTTAGTCGTCTTTCTACTAGATTCGGTATTTTTCTCAAACATGCTTTGAAAGGACTACCTGACTTCCTCTCTTCCCCGATCGATGAGTGATTGTTTCGTTTCCTCGTCCATCGCGTCTATCACAACTTTCGACTTACTTTTGATTTCTTCTTTCATACCATTGAATTTTTCAATCTCACTTAGAATCAGAGAATATTCCTCGTCTGAAATGTGATCATCCACGAGTGCTTTTGAAATATGGTCGCTGATCGTGTTGAGCTTCGCATCAGCTAGCGTTTTGATCCTTTCATGCTTCTCCGCCTTCAGGGCGAGCTTTTTACAGATTCGGCGGCCAATTATACTCAATAGCCCCGCACCTAGCGCTGCCCCTTCCATAGCAATAGCGATGGGGGCTGCAATTATGGTGGACAATACACCGATTCCCGAAATCCCGAGCCCCGTCGTGACGACCATGAGGACGTTGTCTACTACACCGATTACGCTCACACTTCTATGGTACTTTTTACTCAACGTTGCTCTTTTGTCTCGTTCCTGCTCGATCTCCTTTTTGATTTCGCTAATCTTCTGAAGTCGATACGTTTGTGCGGACCCTGCGGCTATTTGCATTTCACCTTCTGGCGCAGAGGGTGTTATATTTGTTAGGTTTGGATAGAGTTTGATGCCTTCGTTTTCCATTCGTTTATTTATTAGCAATATATATTTTTTTACTGCTGATAATTTACAAAACATAGCGAATCTCCTTGGTTTATAGTTACCGCCGAATCGGAGTTGTTTTGAATGGAAACTATGATATCATCAACAACCACATCTTCTGAAATCACTCCGTCTAGTAAGCTGCAGCGTCGTTCTTTGATACTCTGTCTGAGGGAAACGAGACAAAGACCCGCCGACATTTCTACACCGAGTCCAAGTCTTAGCGTATTCGCCGCCTTTGGTTGTATCGTGATATCATTTTGCGCAAAAATCTCCCATCGCTTACCCCCCTGTTGTCTATTTGGGGTGTGAGTAACACCGCTCGTAATCTTCCAAAAGACTGAAACTGGCTGCGTTCTAACCTCTACCGGTCTAGTTGGTTTAGTTCCAAATTTGTGTATTGGTCTCGACATTTTATAATAGAATAATTTATAATATCATGCCGAGAATCGGAATGTTTCGAAACGGCGAGTTGGGGCCGAGCAAAAGTCCTTCGCCACTCACATAGCCCGACCCTGTTTTCATGTAAAGCCCGGATCCCATTATCGATGCGCCTTTTTGCCACGGAGACAAGTACAAACCAGAACCGGCCGCTCTTATTTTGCACGCCATGTCACCTTTCTTGACATACATTACACCCGAACCGCTGATTTTATCGACAAGTTTCGATCCGGCCGCAGCACCTAACCCACCTAATGCGCCCTGTGCTAAACTAGGCAGTACGCTACCAAGAAGGAACCGTCCCGCTGTCGCTAGAAACGGAAGTATGGCGCCTATGAATCCACCTTCGACTTTCTTGTTGTTCTCCAATTGCGTTTTACTCATTTTAATAATCACGCCAGTTCCTCTTTCGTAGGCTGCTGCCATTTTATTGATTTGCGCCTGGGTGAGGGCCAAAACGTGTTCGCCATTCAAATCATCGTGCGATAGTTTGATACTCACGCCGCTCCCCGCTTGAAGTGATCTTTTAATTTTGTCTTGTTGCGCTTCCGAAATATTAACTTTTACGCCCGTGTAACGATTCATTTTATTAATAAATTACAAAAACTTTCAAACTTCCCTGATGTGAAATCGAATCGCCAATTCCTCGCCTCGAAGATTTAGTAGGTTCCCATGCTGGTCTGTGAGTCTCGTTTCCATCGTTGAAATTGTAGATAGCAAAATCGGGAGATATATCAAATTATGCGGCACTTCGATAATCTTGTAACCCGGGCCTACGTTTGGGAAAAAAGAATATATCACGTTTTCCGATGTTCCGTTAGTGTACGAAGACCCGATAATGTCGCTGGTCACTCTCAGGCTGCTTACACTCATTATATTTACCAAGTTCTCCGATTCATTATATCCAGCCGAATAGATCCATTTGTCAAACCCTAGAACCTTTCCGATCGAATTCTTTGACGTAAAGTCAACCATATAGCCTGCTGCTGATATATTTACCACAGACCTCAGCGTATTGGTGTTTGGCGCTATTGAGATACAGTATTCTCCATTTACTCCGTCGTAATGCCCATTCCCCTTCATGACCCTCTGTATATATTCGTTGATATCCGTTATTTCATAGCAACCCTCTGGAACTTCAATGTTTACCCACGGTGTGTCGCGATTTGGCGAATACCGAAAGACGTTGTTTGTCGCGTCGATATTTGGAAAAGAATAGTACGTCTCGAGAGCAACTAAGGCCATTTCATATCTCTTATTCTTCTCCAGTTCAAGAAGTGGACTAAACTTTGTTCTGATTCGCGTGCTCTTTTCACTTAGAAAAATGGAAAATGATGTTTTTGGTTCCGTGTTGCAGGCCGTCTTTTCCGTGTTTTCCGATATCTGTTTGAGAAGCGATGATTCCATTTTTACTATACAACACAATTTTTACAATGGCGGATCCTCGATTATATAAAATTCGTCGAGCCCGCATCGGTATTTACCATTGTACTTGCCGCTAGTCAGGTCCAAAACCACGAATCCATGGGGTTGTTCCCATACTGTTTTGCATAGTTTTCTAAATTCATCTTTACCCATGTCTGTACTCACGTGATCGTTGTAAATATGATTACAATTTTTCAGGTCTTGTTTGAACAGGCAAATAAAGTTTGCATTTTCTCTGATTGTTTGGCGCGGTAATTTGAAATAATTCTGGGCGAGGTAAAAACAATCTACATTACTATGCCTCCCCCGATTGTAATACGTTTCACATTTGTTTTGTTTTTCCAATTGAAGATCATCGAATATCATCAGGTTCTTCTTTTCGGCGCTCAGATCTCTCGGGTCTGGTACATCGTCGGCGCTCTCAAAGAACTTGGCAATTATATCGGATTTAGCTTCTGAATTTTTTGCCATTTCCTCCATAACGAGGTCTGGCGACGCATTTAGACCCACGATTTCATCTCGGTGCTCAAACAGCCGAACGATCGCTTCTTTCGGCAATTTTTCTTCGTATGCTTTTTTAATAATGCGATATTCCGGCTGAAACAGAGAAGTACCGAATACCTGCAAGTTATTATAATCCAACCAGTCCGGCCTGAGTAAAAGATTGAGAAGAAGCGTTGTTTTTCCACACGCCGATTTCCCAACTATCAAACCACGTATGCTTTTTGGTAACAACGGATTATTGAATCTTTTCGAGAGCGCTGTGCCCCAACTCATATCTCTAATCTCCATTTTTAAAAATGTATATTATTAAAAACGAAATGTATTGCGTAAAATGTAAAAAACAGACCCAGACGAGAGATGTGCAGAACGCCGTGGCTAATAATGGGAGATCGATGCTCAGAGGTGTTTGCGTCGTATGCGGGAAAACAAAAACTCAATTCGTGAAGGCGCCCGCTGTTGCGCAAGGTGGGGATCTAGTTAGTTCACTGAACGCTGCCACTAGCAACATTAAATTACCTTGGGCTAAATTTCCGGGCGAATTACATTTGCCGGGCCATCAGTTTACTGGCCCCGGTACTAGACTAGATTTGCGTCTGAATCCCAACGAAACCCCCAAAGATTGGAGCAAGCCTATAAACAGGGTAGATAGTGCGGCATACGTTCACGACCTGGCATACAATCTACACACTGATGCGGCTTCTAGGAATGTCGCTGATAGAGCAATGATAAACCAATTGAATAATATACCTAATCCTAGTCTGCGGGAACGCGTAGAGAGGGCGATAGTCAAACCCATCTTGTCAGCTAAAACAAGCCTAGGTTTGGGTTTAAAAAAAGCCTAGAATTACAGCAGGACCTGAAATGGACTAATCAATTAGCGAATGAATTACACAAACCAGTAGTGAGAAATTTTAGGACGAGACGGGTCCGTGTTGGGGGGATTGACCAGATTTGGGCGGCTGATCTAATCGACATGCAAGCCTTCGCTAGAGATAATGATGATGTGAAATTTCTATTGACCGTCATAGATGTATTTTCGAAGTATGGATGGATCGTTCCATTACGTGACAAGAGTGGGAAGTCTACAGCCGATGGGTTCGTGAAGATACTCAGGGGCGGTCGACAGCCGGCCAAAGTTTGGTGCGACAAAGGGAAAGAATTTTATAATAAAAATGTGAAGAATTTAGTCGAGTTGTATTCTACCGAAAACGAGAGCAAAAGTTCCATCGTAGAAAGATGGGTGCGTACGATGAAAGAGAAGATGTTCAAATACTTTACAGCTAATTCAACTAGAAGATATATCGATGTATTAGATGAGATGGTTAGTAATTATAATGACACGAGACATTCTTCAATTAAAATGACTCCCGCGAAGGCTAGTATGAAAGTGAACGAAAAGACTGTATTTATGAATTTATACGGCGACGAGATTTCAGAGCCTATTATGCCAAAGTTTTCAATCGGCGATCGAGTCAGAATAACTAGGAAGAAGAACATTTTTGACAAAGGATATATACCTAGATGGACAGAGGAGGTTTTTGTAGTATCACAGGTTCAATATACAGATCCGCCAACTTACAAGATCACTGATTCTAATTCTGAGGAAATACAGGGGTCATTCTATGAGCAGGAGCTACAGAAAACAACTCAAGAAATATTTAGAATCGAAAAAGTGATTAGGAAACGCGGGAAGAAATGTCTCGTGAAGTGGTTGGGCTATCCAGACTCGTTCAACTCGTGGATTGATACTGAAGACTTGGTGACATTGTGAGACGATTGTGACAAAATACGCCAGACGCCAACATTCCCTACTACTTGCGATAATTATCGAAACTGGTAAATCCCACCATTATTGCGTTCTATCACTTGACTGTGAGTGGCTATGGCTATGGCAGGAGGGCGGACCTATGACGTCAGACTATAACTAGATACAGTGTGACCGAGGGACCCGTCACACTTTTCGATAAAACGTGACAGGGACGTTTTTGAAATCTATTCGACTGAGGTGTGACACGAAACATTTTCTACTGAATGCCGATCTGCGAAATTTTGTACAGAGCTTGGCCGTCTTTCTCCTACCAACGACAACGACGATGATGATGTTGATGATGATGGCGGTGGTGGTGGTGGTGATGATGACGGCGATGATGAAGAAGAGATGTCGACAACAAATCGGGTTGATGATGATGGTGATGATGATGATGTTTGTGAGACGATTATGAAAATAGCCTATGTCGTGTTTGATAACGATAACGAAAGTGAATGAAAAGACTGTGAGCCTCATAGCGCGTCGTCAATACTGCGGGAAATTTCCATCGCGAGAAGTCGAATCAAAGACGATTATAAACCAACGGTGTAAAATCGTTTGCGATATTGTAATCCCGTATCTACGTCGTAGTCCACTCACGCCCTTACATCACACAGGCATCACACAGGCATTGTCAATTAATGTCGATGATCTCGCACGGGCGGTCGTTGGGGCCGCACAGCAAAGTAGATTTACGCAGGGTTCCATTGCGCCGATGACGAACGACGGTATACATGCATGGACGTTCGTCGGTGTCGCTCAAACTTACATCACATGGGAATGAGTTTCCATTGCGCCGGCGCTCAACGACGGTGATGACCTCGCATGGGCGTTCGTCGGGGCCGCAGAGCAAAGTAGATTTACGCAGGGTTCCATTGCGCCGATGACGAACGACGGTATACATGCATGGACGTTCGTCGGCGTCGATCAAACTTGCTTCACACAGGATTGAAGGTGTGTTGCGGGCGCCAAGTTTAGCAATCAACTCCGATCTCAGCAGTCTTGTTGTATATCCATCCATGCCGCTCTGCTCGGCAATGTTTCGTAATTCAGTAACAGTTTTCATCGAGTAGTCCATTTTTATTGGAATATCTTGTCTTTAGATCGAGTTGGATATTCCATGAATTTGAAAAAGTAAGGCTGACATTGGCTGAACTGCGCGGGCACTCAATTTTTAAGGCTGTATTGGTCAAATGGACGAAGGTCAAGGCCGTACTGGTCAAATTGTCCGATGGTCAAGGCTGTACTGGTCAAATTGTCCGATGGTCAAGGCTGTACTGGTCAAATTGTCCGAGCTTGCTACAATGACATCTACTCACGCCGACTGCAATGGTTTTCGAGTATCATTCGAACTTGCAAAGTTCTTTGGATTTCGTTTTAGACGTTGTCACTAGAGTGACTAGAAGACGAATCCAGCATCTGCCATCTAGCGAATCATGCAGAGCCGATGACTTATTTATTTACTGCACCAGAGAAAGACAAGAGTAAGCAAATTTGTGCTGCTCAAGAAAAAAAATTTGAGGGCATGCTGACAAATAATTAGCAGTCTATAGGCAAAAGCACAGTAGGCCTACTCAGACAAAACTATATTTTACAAGACTATAAAGCTATATTCTAGTTATATGCATAGCTTCGTCCTGATTAATGTGCAACATTAGGTCTACATGTAACTGTTAATTGTTTGGCAGTAGGCTAGTAAATTTTTTAGGTTGACCATAAATTTATTCACGAGCGCAATAGCATAACAAAAAGAATGAAACAAGAAAACAAAATTAAGATAACAGTGACCAAAACTAAATAATTGATGTAGTTAGGTAGGTCTGTGTGTGCAACTGTGCAAGCAAAATAACAGCCGTCACCAGAACACCCAGACATCATCACATCACCCCACCCTTAAGTCACGTCACTGGTTGAAAATCCCAAATCGAAATTAGTGAATCCACTTCAAAGTTCTCTCCTTAACAAACAACTCCTTACAAATTATAAGCTACAATACTTCCAACCCATCGATATATCTAATCGATATGATCATGACAAGCCTTCGTTTTAATTCTAGGCCTGCATCTGTTTGCAATAAAGGTAGGCTATTATAGGCCTACATGTAGAAGAAGGATTAGGCTACATCTAACTGTGCATGGGGATCAGACTAACAGCAGACTATCGGATAATTAATGTCAGTCGAAACCTAGATTATTTTTGCTACTCAAGTCTGAAACCGTGTCGGGATCACAGAGTACCTTCCATACGTTGCCATGACAACGATAAGATGCATATATATTATATAGACTGTATTTATCCATCATTCTATGGAATTTATATAGAGCCCATCAAGATAAGTTAGATAACTATAATAAGCATCGAATCACGACGGATCGAGGGAATCTGCGAATTATTATTATTTGTCTGCATAGTGCAGCCGCGGGTCTGCTCTGCAGTATAGAATGGCGCACGTTGCAGGATTGAATTCCATCCGAAGTACTGCAGGGACCTCAGCTGCTGCTGCTGTGGAGAAAGTCTACAGCGGTCAGAAGAGGAGGATAAGGAGAAGGGGAGATGATTAGGCTGCGGCAGCTGGGGCTCAGTTGAGGCACAAGCTGCACACAAGCGTGCTGCCAGTCAAGCTCTATGTGTCTCTGCGTCTCTGTCTCTCTCTGTCTCTCTGTCTCTCTCTGTCTGTTTCTATTTCTCTCTCCCCCTCTCCCTCTCTCTCTCTCTCTCTCTCTCTCTCTCTCTCTCTCTCTCTCTCTCTCTCTCTCTCTCTCTCTCTCTGAGTGTGTCTCGCGCTTTCTCTATGTCTCTCTATCTATCCATCTCTCATATTTTTATACTAGCAGTAGACGTGCCCGCAATGCCAAATAGGCTGATGGACCGGACCGCCTGGTTGGCTGCATGCATGGTAGGACACTTGAGTCCTATGAACGCCATGATTCTATGCAGCATACAGTTACAATATATAGACAAGGAGGTTTTCAAGTGCGTGGATCGGAGATAAGCGATATAGATATCGAGCAGAAGTGGATGGAGCTGTGTTGGCGGTTGAGCGTCGGCTGCATGCTAGGAGAACGGTCTCTGCCTGGTTGGAGGAGATTTCTTGCATTGGAACTGGAAAGAATTTTAGGTCGTTTTTTCTGGTCAGTCTGTGATGGAGTTGACCTCTATTTCATTGCTGTCCATCCTTCGCAGATAAATGAAGCATCAGAAAGAAACAACTCATAAGTAAGAGACGCACTACTCACTTATCCGTATAAATGCGACTGCAGCAAGGGCAGGCCGTGCGAAATACTGCTACAACAGTATTTATAATAGCCCTAGGCCTATAATTCTTTATGCAACATTGATGGATGACGGCAATCTCATTGATGATGATGATGACAATGATTGCTATGGCTGTTATTATTAGGCTATATGAATGAGCTGCTGCTGCTGCTGCTGCACTTCCTTGGCTTTCAAGTGACGCTATACAAATTTTGAGATTGCGATTAATGACGACGACAACGACGACGACGACGACGATGATGATGATAATAAGAGAAAACAACAAATAAAATTTAATTATGCGCTAATCAAATGCAGATGCTATTAAATTTAAGAAAACCTAGATTAATCTGCTGACCTAATTCAAAACCAGTCACAACAGTCCAACAAGTGTTAATGTTGGTGTTGTGGTTGTTTGTCTGTTGTTTTTACTGTTGCTACTGCCGTTTTTATTGCTGTTAATTGTGGCAGTGGTGGCTGTGGTTTTGGTGGTGGTAGTGGTGGTGGTGGTGGTGGTGGTGGTGGTGATGGTGGTTGTGGTGGTGGTGGTGGTGGTGGTGGTGGTGGTGGTGGTGGTGGTGGTGGTGGTGGTGGTGGTGGTGGTGGTGGTGGTGGTGGTGGTGGTGGATGTGGTGATGGTGGTTGTGGTGGAGCAACATATACAACAAGAACAACAAGAATGACCAAAAAGAATATTGTAAAAAGATATAGACATTTGTGAAAATAATTAGGAAGAATAAGAAGAATAAGAAGAAGAAGAAGATGAAGAAGAATAATAATAAGAAGAAGAAGAAGAAGAAGAAGAAGAAGAAGAAGAAGAAGAAGAAGAAGAAGGAGAAAAGGAGGAGGAAAGATGATAAAGAAAAAGAAGAAGAAAGAAGGAGAAGAAGAAGAAGACGAAGACGAGCATGAAGAAGAATTAGCTAGGAGGAGGAGGAGGAGAAGAATAAGGAGAAGAAGAAGAAGAAGAAGAAGAAGAAGAAGAAGAAGAAGAAGAAGAAGAAGAAGAAGAAGAAGGATGAAGAAGAAGAAGGATGAAGAAGAAGAAAAATGGTCAAGTGAGTCTGAAGCAAAAATAATAATCGGCTAATTACCAGCTTAGCTGCATTTAATTTTTTTATTAAAGGCTGACTACGATCACTAAGTACGTTGCCCCGCGGAGATGATCTTCAGTATGGAGTTCGTTATCCTTAGTCTGAATTCATCTATAAAAAACAAATTCATATTCTAGGATATTCATGAAATCATATTTTATATTCTGGCATGTATGCATACAATTATGTTCATTCTGGCATATGACTGTTAAACATTCTACGCTTACAATGCGGCTGATAAAGGCTGTTGTTATTTTTGCCTCTGGCTATAAAATATTACAATATCTCATTTAGGCCTATAGTTTAGCATAGACAGACCTATAAATATATGGGGTCAATTATGTAGGCTAGGCCTATATATATATATAAGTATTATATATATGTGTAATTATAATTATATGCGTGATTCCGCCAACCTTCCAAACTGCGTAATCATTCATCACGCATCAGCATGCAGGTTTGAGTCCTCTAAGTTTTTCTTGTACATTTATTTCATGACTATACTTCATTATACAGTGTAGGCCTACGAAGCGTAGGAACAAAGTACATTAGCGATTATATATGCACTATACATACATATATATAATTATATATACACTGTATTTACATATACATTATATCTATGTATATATAGTCATTGTTTGGAGATGGATGGGGCGGCCGTTGAGGCAGCCGTATATCCGTTCTAAATTTGTCTACATTTGTTCCAAAGCTATACGGCAGTGCCGCAGTGTGCATGAGGGTCGGACCGACTCGGTCGGATCCGTTATTATACATGTATGCTATACATGTATGTGTGCATGGAGCCTACATGTATACTGGCCTGCATGCTGCAGTGGAGTTTAGGATGATTAGCTGAACGGTATACGCTGCATGGTGGTTGAGTCACAGTTGGTGAGGTGTAGGTTCGTGTACGCCTCACAAGAAGCTAAGAGGTCCTAACTGGATGACTGACTGACTAACTGGCATACTTATATACTGTGGTGTTTGATTGTCGACTCTACAGTTTTAGCAATGTCATAACAATGGACGTGTTAGGAAGAGTTTGTTTAGGGATGGCAGGCTACTAGTTCCTGGGCTCACGCTGGTGCTGTAGGCTACACAGCAGCCTGGTTTATAAGGCACGGCTGCTGCTGTGTGGTTTACGTGCAGCCTCTGACTCCATCTCTGAGCGACAGGATTATAAAGAGTTTATGCGATCTCGTGCAAATTGACTCCATGCTGATTTAGAGGTTTGCTTAATTTTCTCGCTTGTTTGAACTCTCTTTCATACATTGAACGATGGATGGATGATTGGATGTATGGATGGATGGATGGATGGATGGATGAATGGATGGATGGATGAATGGATGGGTGGGTAGATGGATGGATGGGTGGGTAGACGGATGGATGAGTGGATCGATGGTTGAATGGGGCAAAATTTCTTACAAGTCCCGCGGTCTTCTAATAGGTATGGCGAATGTTCCTTCTCTGTCTCAGAGTTCACTGAATGAAACAGTCTCCCGACTATTATAGGAAGAACGTGTCTTCTATGCAATGGACGTGGGCTGGATTGATTAGAATGTGCATGAAGATGATTCGTTGACTTAAGGAATGATCTATAATGTAGCCGATCTGCGATAAAAATTGGTCGTTTTCTCGTTGTTTACCGATTTCGCTTTAAAAGTCTTTCGTGCGTTTCTTCATTGAATGAAGTTATAGCATGACATAACGGTTCATAAAATAACATGAAATTGGTTTTTTATTGCTCGCAAAAGAACACAACAAGATGCAATTTCAAGTCTGTGCTCATTTTGAGTAATGATTTTAATGAATGAAGTGATGCGAATTTTACGAATTATTCCAATCGCTTTAATATAATTATTATGTTGCAGTTTCCGCCTAAAACAACAGTGAAGGAGGAAGGATAAGAGATGCAACCGAACGAAGATCCATCCGCAAGATGTCGTTCATCGACCGATGCATCACTTCCGTTTCCGGTTGAATCGAAAGGAGTCGATATCCGTCGATTCAGACACGGTCTTGATCCGAGGTATTCCGTCTACAGATGGGACTGTGGCAGCTATCCATACTTCAAGGCACCAGTGCCCACGTCCGCTGCACCGTGTCCAGGGGTTCAACCTGAATTTGCGCCCAACAACCTCGGATACCCGGGGGGCCATGTTCCCAATGCACCAGACATCTTCTGTGACGGGAGGGGAGACTGCTACGGAGGGGTGGTCGTTGGTAGCAGTGGACAGGACTTCATGCCCCAACCACAGCGTTGCATCTGTCCAGACACCCACCACGATCCTCGCTATCATCCGCAACATCTTGAGTCAGATGCACTGAACTGGGACCCGAGATCCGCCGGTGGGTGTTTATGCTGTGGTCAGCACGTGTCCAACCCACATGGTCCGAGGAGAAACAACCAACATCCCCCTGCGCCGCGTCACTTGGACTCATCCGGTCGACTCTTCCAACCGGTCTATCGAGCCGTCGTTGCCGGTCCAGATGTCGTTCATGTCTATCCCAACGTAACGCGGAAATCGATCGATGCAAGTCGAATGCTGCAGGAGGGGTGCGCAGCAACAGGTGCTCAATGTTTACCACCGTCATCGTCGTCGTCGTCGGAGACTTCATTGTGCATGATTGGGTCAGCGGGACAACGGACAGAACTATTACGACGGGATGATGGATGTGATGTAAGGCTTCAGCTGATGGAAGACAAGATCTCTCCAACTCCCCATTCAATTGTACCCTACACTGAGTCTGTGTCGACGGAAAATAACAGAGATGTGAGGCGATCAAATGGTGGACGAGATCGAGAAACAACGGGCGCTTCTTCGCTCATCGAGAGAGTCGGTTCGGTTACGACTGACCATGATGATGAGGATAATAATATCATAGCCACTGGTGCGATGAAGAACATTGGATCAGTGACGACTGAAGAACAGAAACGATCGGATTTAAACACTGGAAAGATCTCGGGTGCGTATAAAGTGCATACAACCTTCCTTCTATTCGCTACCGGGAGTGCCTCTGTGTAGGTCTCTTCAAAGGGCGCTAGATCAAGTTTATGTGAATTGATTGATAGTGTATCATTACGTTGCTTGTTTTAATCAGTATGTCAATACCTTATAGGCAGTCTTTCTTCTTCCTCTAAGTCTCTAAGATATAAACTGATTATAACACTGCAATCAGCATCCATTTCCTATACATTGAGTATAAAGCCTAAGCCCTAAGCCCATTGGCGATCGTGCAGGACTTGACTATGGCGTTGAGTAAAATATTATGATGATAAACAGGCTTACATGCCTACACCTACATACATAGGCTACACATAGCATAATTATAGGCTACATTCCAGCTTTTTTCGTGCTTTAGCACATCATGCACAATGCACATACACGCATGTATAATTATATTCGTTGGTACTATAGGTTCACCGTTGTTTAATGACCGGGTGCCAGAGTTTCTAAGCTTGTGTAATTGATTTGTACTGAACAGTTATAGTCTATACAATTATGAATAGAACCTCGTACCCACGAAACCCTCTCTCGTGACTGGCTCAAGGAACTGTTCTGCTTCTATTATAATAATATTATGGCGTTGAAAAAATTAAACGTTTGAAGTCTTAAAACATTTAGAGTGTATACAGAAATCAGAAATGTCGAACATGTACATTGTATATAGCTTAGACCTACAAACTGTTTGTTATACACAGATGCAAAGATCACTCCAACGCGTTCTTCTTCTTCGAAGGTCACTCCTCTCTACGGTCTGCCTTCGTGGTGGGGCGATGAACCGGTTCCAGATTTCGATCAGAAACGGAAATACAGTTATCCAACCGTTACGTCATCGCCATCCTCCTCTTCCGACTCACCGACCAAAAAGAAACAGACAGAACATTCTGGTAATTATTGTATTCGATTCAATCTTCTGTACAGTGTTTGGACAAATAGACAGACTGTATAAATAGAGTATAATAGTAAAATAGTGCCTGTAGGAAACCTTCAATAGTTTTTAGAATTACCATTGTAATTATGTCTATTCAAAAACTATTTTACTATTATCTGTATCAGTTACATGAATAATTATTAAGAGCGCTTGAAATTCTGTAATGTAATAATTATAGTTGCCTTCTATTAGTATAGCTCTAGTTGATTTTGTTTGTATGTGCACTTGTTATAGCGCCCCTTCCAGCTCTCTCTACTCAGAGGCGCTCCCGATGCAGAGCGGACACTGCATCGGAGTTTCACGCCGAAGCGCTGAGCAATTGTGAGTGAAGGACTTGCCCAAGATCCTTACGCGGCCAGGTGGATTCGAACCTCGGACCTTCCGGCTCCAAGGCAACGACGCCACCACTAGAGTGACTAGACCACCGCGCCCCACAAAGAGATTTTAAGCAAGAGGAACTGCTCAAAGGTTTAATCCGATAAGCGATTCCACTTCTTGGTGGGAATTAGACGTATTGCTGCATTACTAAACAGTCTCTCATTTGTAGCGCTGGATAGGATGATTTGTTGAAAAGTAGAAATACTAATTTGATTTCTGGATGACTGAACAGCTATACAGATGCACTGAGTAAGAGTGCATAATATATTTGGCTTGAATGCGGATGAATTATAATTGCAAATTGTCTCACAGTATAGGTCTACTCCTACACGCTATTGCGGCCATTGAGTAAGCTTATACGTTTGCCAGAACATGAAGACGCCTATACCACGCACTCGCATAACCTTGTGGGAGTTTGGCGCAAATGAATATCAGATTTGGTTAAGATTCGTGCGCTGATGGTCAGTGTTACTCCTTATGCGAAAATAGTAATGAGCAGGGGGCTTCCCTTTGACACGAAAGAACCACTGCAACAAAATGAGCACGAATTGTAGTTTGTGACCTCAATAAGAATGCCTCAAAAAGAAAAGAAATTTTATTGAAAGCACATTAGAACAGTGTGCTTTTACGTTTTGAATCTTTTGATGTTATTGTAACTCAAGCTCTTATCAAATAAATTTCTAAGTAATTTTCCGATGTGTTTGCACTTTGCAGACAGGGTTCCCATAGCAACCGCGCGTACGTCGCTTAGCAACAGCAATCCACCTGATGCAACAACCAACAGTGGTTCACTTGGACCAACTGCAATTCCTACATTAGACTATTCACAGCATCCAATCACCGATCGCGTCGACATTCAGGGTATTAAGCACTCACAGTCCAACAAGGATCTCGCTCATTATCCGATCATCATTTTCGAAAATCCAGGTCTGCATCAGAGTAATTCAAGAAATCCTCCACATCTAAGAAACTCCGAAAGCCATGGCAGTCTCGGCAACACTTTCGAGATACAACAGTTCAGCAACAGTCCGGAGAATAATTTCGAAAGATGTCCCATCAGCGCATCTCAGCACCAACGCAGTCTCCAGATCTGTGGTCACCACTCCCCTCCGGAAAGAGATCGTCCATCCACGGTCGATGGAGACGTTCCTCCTCCTCCTCCTATCCAGCATTTCCTTTATCCGGATCCGCTGCTTCCGCTTCCGGTGGAAAGAGACTTCCGGTTGGTCACGTGCGGTGACGACTGCGGCGGTCCACTGAAGTGCAAAGCCCCCACTGCTTTCATCGTTGACCTTCAGGAGATAGATGACAATGACAATGACAATGACAATGAAGACAATAGTCAACGCCGTAGCATCACCGTCAAGACGAGCCTCAGACAGTTCCTGCCACGACGATGCGAACGATCTCTTCAACGTCGCCTGTCTTGGATGAAGCAGAACCGGAAACCACACTCAGCCACCACGGAGCGAGGCGAAGGAAGAACGGAGATGGAGACCAGTGGTGGTGACATGGTTGCTGCTACCACTGACCCCAGACAACGCTTCCGGTTGAGCCTGCATAGGTCAAGCTCCTTCAAGGACTCCTTCGAAGAGGCAGTCGCCAGTGACGCCATCGCCGATGACGTCAGTGAGGCTGGAACGTATACGATTGACGTCAGCAGTGACGGTGAATCGGTGGCTGTGGCGGATGCGCGGGAAAGAATCCTGGCGACGTTTGGAATAACAGGAATCGATGATGAGGAACTGGAGAAAGGGGAGGAGTGGACGGAATCTGGAAAAGGATATTTCGAAAAGGATTGTGATAGAGATAGTTCGAAGAAGGACGGATCATTGAAGTCTAGAACGAATAGGAAACCAGCAACGCTGAATTATTACGACAACACAGCGATCAACGATTCAAGGAGCAATGCAACAGAACCAGTAAGTTGAAACTGCTGTTTAAAGCCAACTGCGGCTACAGCAATATTTTATTTATGCTCGTTTGATGGGACCGGATGAATAGTGCCTACCAACCATGGTTTGATTTATGAGAAAAAGACATAGACCTACCTCTGTCACTGTCTCAGATCACAGCCATTTGTATGTAATTTGCATAAATGTCCCACTAAATTTTGTTCCGACTGGTACAAATTCCTTTCTCGCTGCCACCATTAAACAGGTCGCACCATAACTGCGTGTTGTGAGGCAGGATGATCAATGGTTTAATTAACCTTTTGGCCCACTACAACTGCTGTCTGTTTTATTTATTTTTAAATTATAAATAGGCTATACGCTTCTGGCATTGAATCAATTATAAATTCCGAAATTCGAACGTGGCAGAGGCCTCTCTTAATTAACTTGAGGGGTTTGTTAATTGTACAATGCACAGGTTATACAATATACACTGTAGCTGAAACTTTTAGAATTAGAAAGATAACATGATGTTTTGTTTCCATTGACAATTATTTTACAGGTGACGCCTACCGCTGAGAGCTATACTTGGAGTTTTTCTGAAGGTACAAATACTGCGTCTCTATTGTAAACAGTTCGACTAGGTATTACCAATGGGTATGTGCAAGTACCAATCAAGTAGGCTACAGGTCAACTGATTTCGAAAGTACTCTAAATTAGACCTGCACGCTTTACTGAACTGACTATGATTGATAGCTGCATGAATTGTGGGGCAGAAAAGTTTGTGAGAACCAGCTGACTGTGCTGGTTGGCATACAGGGTCGTTAAGAAAATGCATAGAGGGTATCACAAGCGATTCTTATACAAGAGTCTACAGAAGACAGTCAAGTAGACCCTAGACTTCAACTAGGCCTAATGAACTGCATAAATTATGTTCGGCGTAATTAAAAGAATACCAGGTCTCTGTTAGTTGTGAATAAGCCGGTGCCCCGTGCTTGGTTTTCGAGTGGCGCTTAAGAATTAGGAGATTACGTCGTCATTACGATTACAATTACGAGTTGTATTCCAATTTGAAAGTTGAGTGAGATCATCCAAATGGTTAGATGTTTGAGTAAGAAACATTAAATGTTATTTATTCAGAATACACGATTTCACTTTTCTTTAGCATTCTATGTGCAATTGTGCATTGTATAGGCCTACTTGCATCATAGTTTAAGGGGTCGCCCGGTTCCGCTCAGTCCATGACATTATTCTTAAAGGCGCTGTCAACATGCAATTTTAAGTATTGTGCTTAAATTTGACGTCTCAGAGAACTGTTAAGTTGCATAGTTGTTATATATTTCAGCCTTTACTCCACCACCACCTCCGCCCTCGAAGACTGACCTCCCTGCTCATGATGACATCATGTTGACGATATACACGGAAACTGCGGCTGGTTGTTCGATAACGAGAAGCGTCGACCAACGAGAATCTCACAGAATGATCTTACACGAGGATGTGAAGTGTCCTCTACAGAGACCCCGATGTCTAGACACTTCTGTGCTCTTGACGGAGACGGACCGGTCAACTCTGGACGCTGGTCATCTGCTGCTCGAGCCGGACACCGTGGCTTCCAGTTGTTACACAAACACAATGCCGAGACACAGTGGTGACGAGGCTTGTTTGTCATTCGGGAGCAACAAAGCTGGACCTTATCTGTTTTCACCGTCCACTGCTGCGTCTGAATCTGGGAGAATCGTTTTACCAACGGATCGTGATTATTTCAAGATTCCGTTGTCCTCTTACTCCGGACCCGTTTCCGGTCTTCAGATCGGAGTCGTTCCAGCAGCTGGAATATTATCCGATGCTGAGACACTCGATCCTGGATTAGCGCTGCGAGGAAAGTCAAGTGCAGCTTCTGCGTCCGGTGACTCTCTAGAGAGTCCTGGAAGAGTAAGCACCACCACTGCTCCTGTTGATCAAATGTCAGAATCTAGTGTCAGTTCGAACAACCAGAGTCTGCTGTGCGGTCCAGAGAAGGACAAGGCTGGCACAATCCGAACCGGAGACAATGGACCCCCTACGAACACAGTCGGACACAACTCATGCGGCAATTCTATTGTTTACAATAGTGATTCGGATGAAGATGGTTCACCGGTGGATCCTGTGGTCGTTAAAGTCCCTGCAGCGCGAACTGTCAACAGTATCGCAACGGAAGTGACTGTGAAGCCGACAGAGGAGTCGGCACAAGTAATTGTCAGCCAGAAATCAAAAACAACAAGAAAATCTGTTGAAGAAAGTCGTCAGATCAACCATCACCCGACGACGAAGGTTATAGAAACTCATGAATCGCCAGCAAAGCATGCAGAAATACGAGACAAGAAACAAGCACGGACGTCAAACATCATCGGTGGACCGAAGTCACAACTCACTTCACCAATAACTGATAAACCATCAAATCCAAGACATCCGAAAACAAAGCCTCCAACTCCAAAGTTTTTCCCGAAGAGTCCGAGCTTTCCCGACGGCGGCCATCTTGCTTCTCGTCGATGCTTCTCCGATTTAGACGTTGCCGGTCACGACGAAACCAGTTCGGAAGCAACCGCCAGTCCTCTGACTTCCGAGGGAAAAGGAATCGGTGGAAAGGGAACGACAACAACAACAAGCTCGTTGGAGCACACGCGGATGAATCGGACGTTTGCTCTGAGATGTGCTCGACGTGAAGCGAGCGACGGAACTGAATCGAATCGATCAGATAACCAACAACGATCGGCACGAACGACGAAGAAGACCAGCAGCAGCAGCAGCTCAAAGTTCGACGACGCTCAGCGCTCAAGGTCGGCGTCAAGGTCAAGGCCAGGCGGTGCCAGTCCGAGGTCGTTGTTCGAGTCGTCGCGGTCCGCCGACACCAGTCTGAACCTCGGTCAGCGAACCGTGAAGAAAAATCAGGAGACGGACAGGAAGACGCGACAGACAACGGACACAATGTCACGATCACTCACGCGAGACGACGATTCGAGCTCACAGAAGTCAGCTGCTGCTGCAGCTTTCCGTCCTCCGAACGCAATAAAAACAGCGGCAAAAAAGAAGAACGTGGCATCCGACAGAGGTAAAGAGGATACGTCATTAGAGGGTGCTTCTGGGGGGACGGTGAAGGGCAGCCCTGGCATGCAGTCACGCCCACTGAGCAGTTCGATGACCGTGCCAGAAACAGCTGCTGCTGCTGGGAACGAATGGACACGCAGAAAGAAGTACAATCCAAGGCAATCTCTGCCAACAGACGTTTCTCTGAAGAAGACTGGCGGCGGTAAGCCAGACGGAAAACCAGTTCCGGGGAGTGTCGATAAAACAGAATCAAAACCGCGCAACAGGAAAAAGGTTGCGGATGGTGGTGGAGGTGGTGGCAAGAATACGCCATCTACTCCATCGGATTGGACCGACGATGAAAAATTGGTAGGTCTAATTATATTCACCATAATATTTTGGTCGTGTTATTCAGGAGAATGTTCCAATTTTTATCATATTTTTCCCAGTTGGGCCTGTTATTATAGGAAGATACAGTAGAAACTAGAAGGCTTAATTGACTTAATTATTTCCATCTTTCTTTATTAACAGTTAAGTTAGAAAATATTTAACAATTAATCATGATAATCCAATTCCGAAGTAAGGCTATAACAGATAAAGCTACTTTTTGGGTGCGACCATTAATAAATGCATTAAGAAATTAAAATAAACGTTAATGCTATATCATTCTAGTCCTAATAAAACATTTAATCAAATAATTATAGTGTCCTGGGTAGCGTACTGGCACCTAATCCGTTCGGCGCCAAAGTGTCTGAGTGGCATCAGCATCGTCAGCACTACAGTACTGAAGATGAACTTCGTGCTGGTTATTATTGGCCATGCGGGAAAATATTAATAACATTATTGTGAAGGTCGTACATAATAAATGGCCGCAGACAGATCCCTGTGGGACACCATGCAGTTTATTACAAGATTTCATTTACATGATGATAACCTCAGGACACCATACAGCAGCAGCAGCGCAGATGATAAGAAGTCTAATCTATCCAATCATCCGCCTTCCATGCTTTTCATTCCTAATTGAACCCATTTTAGTAGCTCCTCTACCTCCTCTCTGCACGTCTCTAACTCGACGAAGCTCTCGCGAATAAGCTGGTGCCCCGAGGTTTTCTTTACGAGCAGGTCTTTAGCAACTTAGTGACTATGATTACGATTTACACTGGGCAGTAGGCCAACCAACCTGCTTGTTTTTTCACTCTTAATACAATTCTAATCCAATCACAAGACCTTTAGAGGCATAGACAAACCAAATATTTTGTATTTTGACCGATGCTGAGTTGATATTATAACTTGTAAGCATTAATGCGATTATACGTCAATGTTATTCTGTACTGAGAATGAACGAATATAGATTGATTGATTGGTTGATTGATTGATTGATTCATTCATTCGTTCATTCGTTCGTTCATTCATTCATTCATTGAACCTGCATGTAGTAGTTGAAACTTTCTCTAGACCAATAATGCCATTTTCTGATTTGTCGGCTATTGTCAACTTATTTGGCCCTTGTAAATCTTTACTGAAACTCACATCTGTTGTTATGTATGCGTGCTGCATTATGTTAGGCAGTGTTAAATAATTTACGTAGCCTACTTAGAACTACTTCACTTCGGGTTATCTTTCTAATGACCTTTCACATGTAGGCCTACTTGTCTGCTTGAGATTTTTCACAGTAGAAAGGTAGACACGCGTCAAAATATTTCCTATCTGATAAAGATGTCGCCACAACTCTGATCTACGGCCTAAAAACTCGCTATTAGTTGTCACAAAGTAATGCCATACATTAATCCTGGTATAGTGTTGCACAAGTGCACTTTAAAGGCGCTTTATAAATATTTATATCGGAAGCACCTCTGCGTAGTTTTTCTTGAAGGGTCGCTATATAATTGTTTCCGAATGAATGAATGAATGTACAGGGTGTGCCATATAAAAGTAATCTGTAAAACCGTAGGGATTACTTTTTTTGGCGCACCCTGTACATTGCCTAATGAAGTCATATTTCAATATTTTAGCAGCTGACTCCTCGTGGAAGAGATTTGCCAGCAGTTTGCCAGCTGTCGGCCAAAGTGAAGCTACTTTCTGACCAAGTACTCCAGACTCTCAGGTTATTAGGCCCTACTTCAATTCTTTCCCAGTATGGCTTGGCTTTTAAAGTAGGCCTATAGTCAAAATCTAGTGTAGCCTACAAGACAAAGGAAGGAACTCCGTGTGAGTGTCAGTTTGGTCAAGATCAAGTTCCGAGTAATTTTACTTGTCAGCAAAATGTGGGCCTGCTGGTGTTTAACATATCCTTTAAGACATTAATATTATGCATGCGGATAATGCCCTGATTTTTTAAAATTATTTTAGCTCAAATTTACACAGACCTAACTACTTGTAACTACTAAGTTTTTACAAAAGTAAATTTAAGAAGCAATCGCAAACGCATAATTATAGTCTGTTGTATTCTGTAGACAAACGACGAATTTCCCCCAGTAAGTTGGCAGGTCTGTTGTGCAATTGTTTTTCCAGAAAGAGACCCGAATTCAAGGTGAACGAAATGGTTCTTCAAAGTCCGAAGCAGGCTTCGTCAGATACGGACTCTCTGGAAAATACATCGCCCGAGTTTCTCTACATTTTTCACAACTTAGAGGCAGCTGAACGACAAATGTCAGGTGAATTATTGATCTTGTCTGTCTAAATTATGACATCAGTTCTGTAGGTTAAGACTAAATAAAATTGGATTAACTGAGATTTGATTAGATCAAGTCAGATTAGTGATTAAATAAAGTTGCACCACTGCAAATCTTAGATTAGGTTTGATTAGTGTCTGCACAAATCTCAAGTTTCATAAATAGCAGTTATTTGTTTACAAATCTGCACAATCTATGTAGGCTACAAGTCTACTCTCTATAGCAGCCATAGTCGGATAAGCCAATGGTCATTCTATCATTACATCATAGCAATGTAGCGTAATTATTGGATCCATAATTATGACCTCTAAGGTGTTTCCGGGTAGTGGCGCTAAAGAAATATTCTTGAACATTACATTGAAAATGCTTTCTGTTGAAACTACATGTACAGAATTAGCTAGTGAGCAGGAATTTTATTTTAAATTTCTTCAGGATAAGTACCGCTCAAGGCCGTATTTAGGGGGGTGTTTTGGGTGTTTGAACACCCCCCCGAAATGGAAAATGGAGAAAAAAATCTATTGCATTTTTATAGTTCGTCATGAAAAAAATCATGAAAAAGTGATGAAAACACCCCCCGAAATGGAAATGCCGAAATGAAGTAAAATAAATTTGACGGCGAAAATATTTCACAGATTTCGACCAAATGACTAAAAAAAAAAGGTCGTCAGAAATTTTGGCGGCGAAAATGGAAAATATTTCACAGATTTCGACCCAAATGACTATAAAAAAGGGTCGTCAGAAATTTTGGCGGCGAAAATGGAAAAAATTTCACAGATTTCGACCAAATGACTAAAAAAAAGGTCATCAGAAAATTTCGCGGCGAAAATTGTAAATATTTTTTTAATTTTAGGCCGCCACTGAAAACACCCTCCGAAATAAAATCCTGGCTACGGCCTTGGTACCGCTTCTATTATACATTGGACATCGGCATGTGAAATCAGCTTCCCGAAAGCGTGATATTTTGTTTTAAATTGTAAATAATTGTGAAGATATGTTTAGAAAATGTGGTTTGTAAGCATAGGTCTGTTTGCTTAGGTTTAGATCTAAGTCTTTAGAATATTTATAGGATGATATTTGTAATAGGCTTATAGCCTACTCAGCATTTGCTATCTTTCAAAGTATGTCGTGGATTTGTATGAATTATTATTAATTACACTTTTCAGCCGTATTCAAAGTTCTCTCGACGCATAACTAGAACTGGGAAACACTGATGACAAATCTGCTTATACAAAGAATTCTTGGGTCAGTCACGACGACTTAAGTTTATATGAAGCTTGCTTATGCCTTACAAAGAATGTGTTCTAAACGAAGCCTTACAAAGAATGTGTTCTAAGCGATGCCTTACGAAGAATGCCTTACAACGAATGTCGCAGACAAGTGTTTTACAACAGAACGATAGCCTACCTACAGACTGATTGCAGTATACGAGGATTGTCTTGTGAAGTATATGTGAACAATATACCTGGAAATGTCCCACTGCCTTGCGCGTAGTGTATTGTGAGATCAGATCTCTCTTGAAGAATGACAAGATAATGGAGCTATAGGACCTATAGTATTCAAAACAGCACTCGACTCTTCCTATAGAAGTTTTACACGGTTTAGGAATTTGCATTTCACATTTCAAAACTTTTCTTATAATTTATCATTTCCAAAGTTCAAAGTCAAGCTTAGGTTATAATATTGATGATCTGACTTTGGACAGAATCAGTTGCTTTCCGCAGTATATTGGACTCGCAAATTTATGCATTTTCCATTTGTTTTCTATCGTCAAGTCGTATGTTATAGATTAGTGTAACTAGTTATTTATTAGATTTGATAGAGTGTGCGTCACAGTATTCGCAATGCAATGTTCACAAGTGGTCTAGCTGACGCGAAATAGCTTGTGTGAAATGTAGGCTAGTAAATAATTAACCTCGCTGAAAACTGCGAGATTTTGTAGTGAAACGATGTTGCTGTGCCAAAACGAAATAAATGTTTAAAAGTCTTGAATTGCAAGAGTTCTGTAAATGCAGGTGACTCGTGAGATTCACCAAATGAATTTTAAAGAATAAATCCGTCGTGTACCATTCACAACCAGTAATTTATTTTTCGTTAACATAACAACACCTAAATTTGAAAATAACTGTAACCAGTCTATATACCTATACTTATGTGCAAATCAGTCGTTGATGCAGAAAACATGAATATAATCCGAAGAAAATAGAGCGCTTTATAAACCGTGCAAATTCCAGTTGTTTAGAAATTGCAAACTATATCTAGTTTTAAAAGACTGAAAGGCATCAAATAGAAAAAAAACTGCAACTGCCTCAGAAATGCCAGAAAATGCATAAGCATTATATGTTAAGAAAATTATAATGGTGATAATTGAAGACTAGATCAGGACGGTTTCCTTCAATGGTCTACATAGACTATGCCCAAATCTGTAACAGATCGTCTCTGAAAAGCAGACACCAGCGTGGCTAGAGGTAGTCTAGAGTAGAATCTCTTGTAAACCAGACATTATGATTGCGATTGCACAAATATTAGCTGAAGATATGAGTTTCACTATTGCAAGCAAATCAAGCTGATCATAATATGAAGGCCAAATAAGCCTATTATAGGCTACATGTACAAACTGTATTGCTCTGAAATGATCGGACCTTCACACGTCCACACATAGGCCTATACACACACGCACACATACAATGTACAATTGTACATGCATTCATGCATAAACGCATACGTGCTCTTGAAGACCTCAACCGACTAGTTTATATTATTTAAATTGATGAACTCGTTGATATGTATATAGCCTAAATTATCGATGATTAAACGTGATCAGCTAGAGCAAAGTCGTGAAAAGCCCGACTTATATGATATAATTATGCTATGCATGAACAATAAAATTGCCTATGGTCAAACTGAGATCTTCTACAGATTGTGTCTATACAAGAATGCCCGTGAATGTTGCCAACTTAACATAGGCCTAGGCCTATAGACTAAAAATAATACTGTTCGACTACAAAATACTGGCCAGTGAAAGGTGAAAAGAGGTGACAATGTGTAATACAAAATACTGGCCAGTGAAAGGTGACAAGGGGTGAAGAGATGTGTTCAGTACTTTAGACTGAAATGAAGCTATAGAGTCTCACGTCGATACAGTCGTCGATACAGAGAAATCCTCTTGTATTTCCTCAAGAGACCGACCCTTCGTTTCCGGCAGAAACAATGCCACGAAGACGAAACCCAACAGACAAAACGCGGCAAAGAACCAGAAGGCTCCGTACGAATGCATCGATTCGGCCATTTGCTGAAACTCCTTAGTGACTAGAAAAGCCAGCGTCCAGTTGAGGCTGGCCGCTAGACCGTTGACGATACTGCGCGCTCTCGCTGGAATGACCTCTGACGAGACGAGCCACGGAATCGGACCCCAACCGAACGAGAAAGAAATCACGAAGACTAGAACGCTGATCAACGACAACCAATTGATATTCTCCACTTTCTTGACATCCGCGAGGTAGTAGTAGAGGCCGAGTGTTGTCATGCTGATCGTCATGAAGACACTGGACAACAGGAGGAGCACTCTCCTTCCGGCTTTGTCCATTAAGATGCAGGACAGGAATGTTGCTCCGACGAAGACAGCTCCAATGATGATCGTCGGAATGAAAGGGTTGCTGGCGTATCCTGCGTTGCTGAAGATGGTCGACGAATAGAAGACGACCGCATTCACTCCCGACATCTGTTGGAAGAACATCAGACCGAAGCTGATGAGCGTTGGCTTGTAGATCGCTGGTTCACCGAAATCCCTCATCTTGATTCTTTCGGTCGGCTGCAACGCGAGATTCCGTTCTATTTCGTTGTATTCATCGTCGAGGTTTTCGTTGGTTGGAAGCAGCCACGCCAGCGACTCGAATGCGAGACCGCGTTCCCTCTGCGAGACATACCAACGCGGTGTCTCCGGTATGAAGACGAGCAGCAGAGCGTTCACGGTTGAGAAGGCGAGACAGACGACTGCCAACCAGTTCCAGTTCAGTGGAATTCCGAGCGTGTAGACTCCAAGGACTCCGATGGTAACGAAGAGCTGGAATCCGGCGCCAAGGATCCCACGCCGATCCGGACTTGACACTTCGGCAACGTAGAGTGGGATAGCGACGGACGACATTCCCATTGCTACACCAGTCAGGATCCGACCACAGTAGACCATGATGTATTCCGAGCCGTAGATGATCAGAAACCAACCTATGCTCATCGGAAGTGTGCACAACATCATCGTTGTCTTTCGACCCAACTTCCCAGCAAACACTGACGCAATGGGTCCTCCGATGATGGCCCCAATGGCAACCAAGGACCCAAACCAAGTTTGCTTCTCCGCATCGTGCTGTAGTACTCGCTGCAGATCGTGGTCAAGTAGGGCTGGATTCGAATAGCCCAGAACGAGGCCTATGGACACGGCTCCAAGACAGGCTATTAGGGCCGCAAGGGCATCCCTGTAATCGTGGCAACTGTTATCCTTTCGTGAATCTTTCTCTAAAAGCGCTTGGAGCTCATCGTTCGATATACTCGTATTGTCCGTTGAAACTGTGACTTCCGTCATACCACCAAACTTGACGCCGTTATTGTTTTGAGCCATTTTTGGTAAAATTAATGAAAAAATTTGTCATTCGATTTGCAAGGAAACGAATAAATCGATAAATTAATGGAAAGTTACAGATCTGTTCAGTCTCAATTACGACAACAACAACAGCCTAGAAGAAAACATGCGTCACAAACAATAAGATGTCAAACTCAACGTTTCTTTCGGATTCTGTCAATTAGATATTCCTGTCATTACTCGTAATTTACCACCGTGCCTATAAGTTATTAAAACGACGCAAACGCAACCATATTTGATTGGCACCTGCACGTATTAGCCAGCCTCAATTTAAAATCATTTAATTGTGCACCGGAAGGCCGCTCACAGATGTTACAATGTACTCCGAATGAATGTCGTAGGCCTACATGTATGTGGCAGGCCTAGTTCAAAGTTCCTGTGCTGCATATGACTGAAAAAACGAAACGCCCCGTTTGCTACTGAACACGACTGATCGTCGTCACATGATGATAACAGCTTTGACCTTCGATCATCAGCTGCTAGTAGACTTTCTTACCAAATCCAATGGCATTGAAACAAGTTGATCATCTGACAAGCGCAAACATAGTCCTCTGCAGTGTTTAAAGTGTAAAAAGAAGTGCCCGGACGCCCCTCGCCTATTCAGTGTGACATGTGCTGGCAAAATAGTTGGCAGGACGGCATAGAGATTTGAAAATAAGTGCCTAGACGCCGTCCATGACCGTCCTGCCTCCCTTTAAGCCCTGGTCAGGCTGGTCCTATGCCTAAATCGCAAATGTCGATATGATCTATAGGCCCTAGTATCTGTCTAGCCGAGTTAGGATAAAATTCGAAATCCTACTTAGACATCCGATTCGTATAACATTTTAGAATGTGTGAACTTAGTGACGTGGCTTTTGTGGGCGCTGAGAAATTCTCGAAGATTTACATTACATTACATTAAGCTTACATTACATTACATTACATTACATTAGTGCCGCCTATACCTTGTTTAGTCCTTATAGGCCTATGAAGATAATACCATCGAACTATCTTGTTCATCTATTAGCGATACTCCTTGTTTACTTAAACCCCAACCTGATGTCTAAGCCATTGCTCAATGCTCATTCCACAGTCCCCAGACCTGCAATTTCTATAATAGGTTACTATATAAAGTCAGGATGTAAAACGATGGAACATAGTTATGAAACATACATGTATTGTAATTGTAATTGTAATTGAACATTTATATAGCGCCGCTCACAGATTCAGTAGCGCTCCCGACCCTAGTAAGCACTTCCCCTAACAAATAGTATGGTCTTCAGGCGTTTCATAAACAGAGGGAGAGAGAGACTGAGAAGCTCAAGACGCAGCTTGTGCGGAAGACGGTTCCAGCAAGATGGGCCAACGTAGGCAAAGCATCTGGATTGGGCAGTAGCACCACGCATGCGAGGAACCACAAGGAAGCCATTAGCTGCTGAGCGAAGAGTAGAGCGACCAGGGAGAGAGGATACCAGGTTACAGAAAGCACGGAGGTACGAAGGAGCTACCCCAAAAAGAGAATTGCGCATAAGTGTATTAAGTTCCATCGTTTGACAACTGACTTTGGGAACATTATTATTACGTTTACTCTCAGACTCTTTCTGTTGTTACCTCAGATTCTGAAGGCTGTCATTGAATCGATAAGCGTGACTTGCTCTTGTCCACAAGTGAACAGCTTATGATAGGCCACCTATCTATGCTAGAGCGCTGTCATTATCATGTTTCGGCTAATAATAGACCTACTGTAACAGCCCTGATTGCCCCCGGCTCTGTTGCTATACCGACCTGACCTCATTGACCTTGCCACGTATATGGTGTGGGCATACGCACGTGACCTTGTCAAAATTAATGATGAGATGAACTTAGGCACTACTTAATTGTCAGTTGACATTTATTAGCCTGTCGTAAAATTTACTACAGAGACAATGCCTTTATAGGTATCAATGCAAATAATGATCAGTTAACAGCAACTGTACTTGGAGACTACTTGGTGCAATATGTTAATCACAACAGAGCGAATGACTTAGGTCTACAGTTGTAGTTGTAGGCCTAGAATTGCTCTACTGACAGAAGCATTTAGGCCTACACATTGGAATACCAGTGTGAGAATTATGGAAAAGTAACTGGGGGTTGGTCTATGACCCACTTGGAATTGGGGTGTGAAAAACACACTTCACTATGGGCTCTAATAAAGACTAGGGCTAAAACTCTCAACCCTCTGCAATTCTCACCATGAGGAATAAACAGTCATACGCACATTGGCACAATGGTCTACACGGTGACCCCATAACCAAGGCGTTTTCAAAGCATCAATATCATAATTTTATTTCCCCAAATTACGGAGTTTATCGTGTTTTCTAATTTGTTTAGCCTATATAATACCTCAGCTATTTGGATTCTTACTTATTTACTTTGGATATGAATAAAACTTCCAGATTGCTGCGCACGGTAACTTGGTTTTTTCAAACCCACCTTTCTTAACCGGCCGTTAACGTTATACCCGGTATGCGATCGTTAGGCCTACAGCTTGCAGGCTACACAAAAATGCCCGATCCAGACTTCGAGAGCAACTTTTTTAGATGCGCTGGATCATGCAGGGATTTTTATTGCATAGACATAGGGCCTACAATGGATGCTGTTTAGAAATAAATTCCACATGGATACAAATAATTTGAAATGAGAGATAAATGGTTGAATGGCAACATGCTGGCATGAAGATCAGAGAGACGCGGGTTAGAGACCCGATAGCAACCCTATAGTAGGCTAGCCCATGAATCCGGCTCAGGGGTCGTCCATAAAGGACGTCCGCAATGAAGGGGGAGGGGGTCATTCAAATGCAGACAAATGCGGACATGGGGGGAGGGGGTCGTGACAAGTGCGGACGTCCGCATATAAATTTGGTAAATATACCTTTTTCAGTACAATCTGTGCCATTTTAAAGCCTGTTTTCACACTGATCACCAACTTCAGTCAGATAAATATTTTATGTTTCAGTCTTCCCAAACTATACATTTAGAAATAATTTGCTCCTTGAAAGACTTAATAGTTTCTTCTGCATGTTATGCCCTAGTGTACTACCATATACTGTCTTGTAAGTATATATATATATATATATATATATATATATATATATATATATATATATATATATACATACAGTATATAGGTAGATTGGAATCGTAAGTGCATGTCAACATGTCAACAGCCGTTTACGCTGCCAGCTCTGTTTGACCTAATTTCGTCCCGAGGGATGCATTCATTATCAGCGTCTCTAACATAATCCAGATGCTAGCTAGCATTAAGAAGTCCATCTATTGACTATTCAACATGGCTAGGCTATAGTGGATTCTCCAGCATCAATGCCCCACTACGGCATTCCATGTGAACAGCTATTGAAGGTTAAAGCTAATTGTTGTAGGCTTTGTCATGCGGACGTCCGCAAATAGGGTAGGGGGGGGGGGGGGGGGAGGCTAAATGCGGACAAATGCGGACAAGGGGGAAGGGGTTCAAAATGGGTCATTTTCTGCGGACGTCCTTTATGGATGACCCCTCAGGCTCCCACTCTACAGAGGTGACATGTAAAACGTGCAATAGACTATGCTAGAGATGGGAACCTTGCAGGTTGCCAACTTGCCATACAGTTATATTCAACTCATGCTAAACTCGTTCTAATCTGTTTACTACTATAACAGGCCTATCATGTAATCTTACTGCGCGTAGGTTTTGAAACAATGAACGAATTTTTTGTTCTTTTGTCCCGAATTATGCAGGATCTATCGAGGACTTTAGCATTATAAACCTAGGCCTATTCTAGAAAATTAAATCTCTGGAAGGGCTCTTCTTCTGTTTCATGGCTGGCGTGGACAGGTGGTGACTGCATGGTGAGTCAAGAAATGGGTCAAATTGTTTCGGAATCAACGTCTACCCTACGTTTCCTTCACTCGCAGTTGCTCAGTGCTTCGGGGTGAAACTCTGAGTGTTCGCGCTGCAATCGGGAGCGCCTCTGAGCAGGGAACTTGAAGGGGCGCTTTAACAAGTGCACATACAAACAAATATCCTACAAAGGAATATAAGACTCCATGCAGTTAGACATACTATAGGCATAATCAGTGAAAGCAGGCAATGACTTGAAGAGCATCATTAAAAAGCATATTAACTTTATTTTTAAAAACATATGTAGCCAATACATGAGCACCATTAAAAGGCATATTTAAAAAATATATGTATACAGCCTATATCTAATCATCACCTAAAAAAATATTGCACAAGAGACTAGACATGCAGGTCACCAGTGGATGGCTCGTTGATATGCGCAGAGCCAACCCAATGGATTCCCATTCAAAGTTGATAGCATCATCAATGCATCATCATCAGATCAGAGTCTCATGGTCAACTGCGTCGATAATGTCAAGCAAAGATAAACGGTAACGTTCGCGAAACATGATAGCGCAACCCTCACACAGTCACTTGTTGATGGTATAAAAAAACATACCGAATACAACAGACTAAATCTTTTCATTAAAAAGCTGATGCTGATTAAATATAGGCCTACACGGCAACATTAACGATGAGCATTCTAAAAGTTGTGAAAAAGCAAAGGAGGTAAAGTATCGCAGTATAACGTAGATCTACATGTAACTCCGGCATTGAAGTAATGATATTCCCAACCTAATAATATTTTGACCAAACATTAGGTCTACATCTTCATGCGCGCGCATAAAATTCCAGCACCTACAAAACGGCTAATAATATCACACCACTGTAGGATATAAGCTTACACCTCACTCATTAATTTTACTCAGCAGCAGCAGCAGCAGTGGCGGTGGCAACAACAACAACCTCCGACGGTTTCTCTTCATCATCCTCTAGCTTAGCTTTGAGGAGCAGATCTTCGCTGACTTCCTTCAGATCGACATCGTCGGAGCGGTGAGAAGAACCGACGAAGAGCTCCTGGATTTCCTCGAGCGTCTTTCCCTTCGTCTCCGGAACAAAGAACCCGACGAAGACGCATCCGAGCAGACCCCATCCGCCGAAGAACCAGAAGGCACCGGAGTCGTTCAAAAGCATCCGCATGCGACCGTATTCCTTGGTGACGATGAAGAGCAGCAGCCAGACGATGCACGTCGCCATGCCGTTGATGATGCTGCGCGCCCGCGTCGGAACGACCTCAGACACGATCAGCCACGAGATGGGACCGACGCCGAGGGAGAAGCAGATGACGAAGACGAGCACGCTGATCAGAGACAACCAGTTGAGACCAGCGACTGGTCCAGAGGACGTCAGATGGAAGCAGACACCAAGGGCGATTATGCTGAGCGCCATTGGGACTCCGGCCGCGAGGAGCAGCACTCGGCGACCGGCTCGATCCATGAGGACGCAGGAGACGGCGGTGGCGAGGACGAGGACGACGCCGATGGTGATGGTGGGCAGCTTGGGGTCGTCAGAGAAACCGGATGTAGCGAAGATCTCCGACGAGTAGAAGATGACTGGGTTGATGCCGGACATCTGCTGGTAGACCATCATGCCGCAGCTGATCAACATCGGGCGGTAGATCTCAGGACGAGCAAAGTCCCTCAGTGTGACTCCTCCTCCTCCTCCTCCTCCTTTTCCGTTGTCGCTTGTCTTTTGTGCGGTTCCGCAACTCTTTTCCATCTCCAGATACTCATCGTCAAGGTCCGCCTTGTCCCTTCCGGTCAACCAGGCGAGCGATTCGATGGCTTCGAGGCGTCGCTTCTGTTGTGCGAACCAGCGCGGACTCTCCGGAACGATGAGCAGCAGGACGGTGTTGAGAGTGGAGACACCGAGACAGGCGACCGCAAGCCATCTGTATCCCAGTGGAATGCCGAGGCTGTAGACGATGAGGATGCCTATGCCGGTGAACAGCTGGAAGCAGGCGCCGAGCAGTCCACGCCGAGCAGTGTTCGCCACATCAGTGACGTAGGTTGGGATCGCGACCGACATCAACCCGCATCCAAGGCCGGTCACCACGCGTCCGAAATAGAGGAATGCGAAATGCGAACCGGATATGATCGTGAACCATCCGAGTCCCAACGGAAACATACCCAGCATCAGCGTCGCTTTTCTTCCGACCCTCACCACAAGGAAGCCAGAGAACATTGCTCCGAACATGGCTCCGACGGCCACCAACGACCCGAACCACGACTGCTTGTCCACGTCATCTAGAATGTAGCGAAGGTCGGCATCCTGCAGAGCTGGGTTGGAATATCCCAACACCAATCCAACAGAAATGGAGCCAATGCAGGCGATAAAGGCAGCAACAACGTCTCTAAGGCTGCTGTGCTGTTTAGATGCTGCAAGTGATGACGATGAAATGTTCGGAGGCGGATGTTTTTTACTGTCGTCATCCGTCCGTGACGATGGTGATTCATCCGTGGTCGACATTCTTCCTTTCCGGTTCAGCAAATTTGTCGAGTTTTGCGATAATCTCGTCGACTAAAATCGAATGACATGTTGTTGTAATGCGACGAACAGCTAAGGACTCAAGCACCAGTGATCGTCTGGGTCGTTATACAAGTTCATCATTATTATATTATAGTAGGCTGGGTCGCTTTGGAAGACTACGGAAGCCCCGTGCGGACCATATCGTTTCAAGTCGTGAAACTTTTTTATTCTGTGCGATAACATAATGGAAATACTTTCCTGATGTAAATTATGCATAGGAAATCATCATCGTCATTATCATCATCACCACCATCATCATCACCGTCATCATCATCATCATCAGCAGCAGCAGCATCATCATCGTCGTCGTTGTCGTCATCGCCACCACCACCACCACCACCACCACCACCACCACCACCACCACCACCACCACCACCATATTCTTCCATCGAGTAGCAGCAATATAATATTATATATTTATTGCAACATAGTGACACCAAATCATACAATTATTGCAGATGCAGATGCTATATAACTAATAATTAACTTGAGAACTGGCTTACAATTTTGAAGTCGATCAAATAAATTGGGAGAATGAGTTTATGGAGCGTATTGCTAGGCTAATAATATTATTAGGTAACGACACATTGACGCTTGTCTGTAAAAGTCTAACAGAGGAGCACCTACAGGCTATAGGCCTAGTCTGTACCATTGTTTTAGTCACGCTGATCATGTCTTATGCGCATAGGCGGAGACCTGGTCCGAACTTTGGGGGGGACGGACGAGCGGCCGAAAACATTGTGACGACAAAATAAAGGAATTTTGACCACTAAAAAAGTTGTCTTCAGAAATTTTGACACACCTAAAAAAGGTTTATTCAGAACTTTGTATGACTAAAAGGGTGTCTTTAGAAATGTTGATAGTGAAAAGTCCAGAAATTTTGGCGACTAAAACAACGTGTATAGAAATTTTGACGACTAAAAATGGTGTCCTCAGAAAATTAATTTGGACGAATAAAACATGGTGTATTGAAATGTGGACGACTAAGAAAAGGTGTTTTCAGTGATTTTGACAGACAAAAAAAAGGTTTATTCAAAAATATTGATGACTAAAACGGTGTCTTTAGAATAGTTTAAGAAATATTCAGAAATTTTGACGACTAAAACAAGGGGTATAGAAATTTTGACGACTAAAAAAGGTGTTTTCAGAACTTTGGACGAAAAAAACAAGATGTAAAAAAATTTTGACGACTAAAAAAGGTTTTTTCAGAACTTTGGACAAATAAAACAAGATGTATAAGAATTTTCACAAATAAACAAGGTTTTTTTTAGAACTTTGAACAAATAAAGCCAGATGTATAGAAATTTTGACAACTAAAAAAGGTGTTTTCAGAACTTTGGACGAATAAAACAAGTATAGGAATTTTGACGACTAAAAAAGGTGTTTTCAGAACTTTGGACGAATAAAACTAGATGTGTAGAAATTTTGTCGACTAAAAAAAGGTGTCTTCAGAAAGGCGTCTCAATAAATTGTGACAACTAAAAAAGGTGTTTTAAGAAAATTTGATGACTAAAAAGGGTAAAAAGGTGTCTCTAAGAAATTGTGACTACTAAAAAAGGTGTTTTCAGAAATTTGGACGACTACAAAATGGTAGTCAGAAATTCTACGCCGAAGAAACCCCCCTCCCCCAAATCAAATCCTGGCTACAGTCTTGTGGTGGACGAAAAAGATGGGAAGAATTTGATGGAAGTGAATGAATCCAAAATTAGATGGCTTCAATTATTATAATATTAATTGGATGTGATTGAATTATAGACATCAATTAAACCGATCTTATATTGTCGAATCCATACTAGTTAAGTTGAAATGAATCTCGATTCATGATTAGATTGAGAAGTTTTTTCGAAGATTTGTTCAATTTTTTCTAATAATTATTTGAATACTGTAAGTTTACTACATTTATATAACTTCATAAAGAAAAAAATATAAGGGTGTTCAAGTAATGTGTTTTCAAAATGAGACGTTGATGCATCCCAGTTCTGTTGTGGCATCGCTCTAATTGTGTTGAACAGGCTTTTAGTTAATTGTTCGAAAATCTCCTTCTAACATTGTAACGTCGTCAGTCGCCTGCAGTATGTTCATCAAGTGTCCATGTCCTGACACTTAAAGTTTGGGGGGGACAAATACATGGACCGTCCCCCCCACCACATTCTTTGGGGGGGACCGTCCCCCCCTGTCCCCCCCCCCCCCCCTAGGTCTCCGCCCATGCTTATGCGTATGTTGTATTTGCAGTGATAAGCTCGAATAAATCAACACCTATTATAAGGACTCAAGCACTATATATATTATATATATAGGCTATATATATATATGATTTTATATATATATATATTCATCTGGGTCGTATACACGTTCCCCATCGATCGACAAAGAATCGATAATCGCCACAACAAGGAAAAGACAAAGACATTGGATTCGACACATATACTGAGAGGAGACACCCTTATGAGATAAATAATAATAGAGGGAAGATTGGAGAGACGTAATGCTAGAGAAAGACAGAAGCTTCTGGACTGGATGATGCAGGATTCGGGAGGCGTACATGTAGACCTGTCAACAACTAAGAGAGGAAGCTCAACATCAAGAGCTTTTGGTGCCACCGGACGTGCGAACCTGCCAACGGGCGGGTACAGAACAACATGATGGTAATAATTATGTGTATAATTATAGTCCACTTAAAAACCAAGGCGCTGACTTTTGGCCCTACTGGGCCGCCGTCCAAAGCCGTTTACGATTTAAAAATGTTTACCTTGTGGCCCGATCAGTTCGCCGTAAGTATGACTTGGGAAGTTTGGGTTCTCCCTGATAAGAATCGCTACCCTAGGGCATAAATCCACTTCAGACACTGAGACACATGATATGAAGTCCAAAGGACAACCGCTTCGAATGTCTTCGAAGGCGCCGCTTCCCAACCGTCTTTCATCGTTAGCCTATATTATTATTATTAGCTGAACAAGACACCCCACGTGGTTAACCATTGCTGATCCTCTCCAGTCTCCGCTGCATGCAGCCTCAGCCTGTCATGCATGTAGCAGGGTAGAACAAAGTCTGTTATTTGGCCCACAGTTCAGCGACTGCATGCGCGATATCAGGATCCAATAATGGAAGTTTAACGACCGTGTATGACCAAATGGCCTTTACAGTCTTTCGAATTGTTTCTACTTTCCTGTTGTTTCATGTTGTTTGTTTCCTTGTCCGGTGTTCCTCTCGTCCTCTCGGTTGTTTTTCGAGTCTCGATGTGTCCTTCTTCTCTCATCTCTGTATCTACAACACTTTCTATACATATATATATATATTAATAATTTAATGTGTGTTTTTTGCAGTTGTTTTTGGATCTATTTTTTTGGTATTTTTCAGATTTTAATCTACGTCTAAAGTTCATTAATATACACAATGAGATGATGAACAGTGATGTATGAGTGATGTGCATGATATATTTACAACATATAATTTAAAATATATGCCGTCGCATGTCGCCTGTCGCTACCTATTATTAATACATATCATCTACACATCGTAAGACGGTTTCCAACGCAGTTAAGCACTTGTGTCGGCACCACCTCACTTCAGTCAGATGAACACATAATGTTACACATAAGTATATG
The DNA here is from genome assembly GCA_945859605.1 of Lumbricus rubellus. Taxonomy (NCBI): domain Eukaryota; kingdom Metazoa; phylum Annelida; class Clitellata; order Crassiclitellata; family Lumbricidae; genus Lumbricus; species Lumbricus rubellus. The sequence goes on along the minus strand of OX243812.1, from coordinate 20,259,833 downwards.
CAGTGCTTCTTATATACAATTCAATTATTATATACAAAAGGTCGATGAAACTGATCCACTGCAGGAGCAGCGTCAGTTTCTTCGGTCTGAGCTGTTGTTGTTGATGCTTCTCTTTCTTTCTTTCTGTATCTACAACACTTAACACACTTATATGCATTAATAAGACAATGTGTTTTTTATAATTGTTTTTTGTATATTTTTTTGGTATTTCTCAGGCTTTACTCATATGATTCGCTATATACACAATGAGATATCACAGTAATGAATGGTTTATATACATGGTAGTATTATATAAAATAATATATTTTATACAGACTATATTTTATACAGACTACTTATTATATATATATATATATAATAGGTAGTGCATAATATATATCAGTTAGTGTATATCAGGCTCTCGTGCTTCAGGTTTATATATATACAGGTATATATATATATATTAGTATTATGGTCTGCGGTTGGCTGGCCAAAAAGAGTGTAAACCTGAAAGGCGGTGGTGACCTAATGTTGCACTCGTTGAAGTTGGGAAGACTTAGTGGCCCAATAAATCGATGATGTGATGAACTGTAGTCTGTAGAAAATGCGATCTGTCCCAAGGTGAACACTGGTGTGCTGAAAACATCCTATTCAACCACCTGATATAGGGCCTACCAAGTACAGATAATAGATTTTTATTTCTTCTCTTTCTAACACACAGTGTAGGTTATGGGGCGTAAGCTTACGCCAAGTTATTCACGCAGCCCATTAGCTCTATGTTACGCACAGGCCTACAGCCAGGCTATAGAGGGATCGCTTATATATTCAGATAGGCCTGAGCGTGACCTAAAATAAGTCGACACTATAACAGATTGGCTACACTAGTTTACACCCTGAACTATGACCTACAGCGTTACACGCAATCATTATCTTCATTAGCGCTCGATCACAACCTATTATAGGCAGGGCTTAGAGTGCGACTGCATGGACGGTCATCGTAGTCGGTCATGCAGGGGCTTCTATCCCATGTATAGGCGGGCGCGACTTGCGCCCAGTGAAAAACAGGGGGGAACATAAGAAAGCCAAAATTCACGTCGATAGGGGGGGAATGGCCAGCCATGGAGGCAGTGTTTAATCTAGTCATCTCTAGGAAGAAGTTTTCTTCAGAAATTACTTCCCCCCCCCCATAAAAACTTTCAACATTGTAGGCCTATTAGTTATTAGTTATAATAGTATTACTATCTACATTATTTCATCACATGAACTGTTTTAATACGCCACGATAAAATTTACTATTGCCTAATTATAATATTATTATTTATGGCCTACTATTTTAATAAATGATACAATCATATTATAATGATTTGATTTAGCCTAATGTTAATACTTGTACAAATAATATATTTGTACAACTAAATGCAGTGTTTAATCTAGACATCTCTGGGAAGTTCCGCAGGAATTAAAATTTTCCAGAAAAATCGATAGGTGTTGTGAACACGTAGTCCTATGTAGAATAATTCCCCCCCCCTCCACAAAAGTATATAATGCAACATTGACACCCCTATATAAATTTGACAGGTTTATACAAGTGCAGTTATCCCGTCCGTAGAAGAATTTGACTGCAAAGCATCGAAGTCGGCCCACTAAAAATAAGGTTATGCATCACCATTTTGGGGAATTAGCCTAAATGCATGTTTCAAGGAGGAAAATTAGGCGAAAGACTAAAAAATGTTGTTAGAAAATTTATGTCTGAGCGGTTTCCGTTCGCCCAAAACAGCCATTTACTCTTGCCCAAAGCCTAAATTCCCCAAAGCAGTGTGACTAGGTAACACACTGATTAAACACTGAACTGGCTTATCTCCAGTGTTATCTTTCAAATTTCAGACTGTCAAACTAAAAAATATTTTGCTCCTTGAACACTTAGAAAAACAACACCATTATTATGTAGGCCCACCTTGTATTTTATTGTTTTGCAGAAATTGCAATGCAAAAATTGCAAAAATTTCTAATGGGGGAGGGACGCATACCACACCCAAAACCCCTCCCCGTCTTGGCGCTCGTGTTTCGGTGATCGTCTGCAGATGCTTGTTTGTCTCTCCCCTCAGAAACCTTCATTCCCTATAGTTAGGGGGACAAGATTACATATTGCCGGGGGAGTAGGTCGGCCCAATAAGGGGGGAAAGAATATGTATTGCGCCCGGCTGCTTAGGGGGGGATAGAAGCCCCTGCGGTCATGGACGGCGTCCAGGCAATTATATTCAAATCTCAACGGCATTTTACCACTTATTAGGCTATAGCACAGCCTGGAAAGATAATAATGGGCGTCATTACGGGCGCCCGCACAGAGGAGCAAGAGGGGCACTTGCACCCCGTGAGAAATTAACACATATTTTTCTAACTGCTACTTTTGGGTTGTTAAAAAAAATTCGCACGAAAGCTACTATTCGTAATTGTTAAAAATTATGCACGAAGTGAAACAGAAAATTTATTGGGGGCCTACTCTTAGAAACCTTTAAGAAAACAGGCCTTCCAAAGTTCTTAATTCACAGCTTTGCATTATTCAAGATCTTGCAACTAAAAAAATTAACCGTGACCCTTGTATTTTGCCCCCCCCGGCAAAACATTTCTGCGTGCGCCCATGGACGTCATGCGCGCACTTTTTATTTTACATTGGTATAATATATATATATATATATATAAATAAATTATAGGCTATAGATTTGATGAATCGATGGCGCAAATAAACTCCGCCACTGGTTGCATTCTGCCAGTCCCAACCCTAGATAAAAGAGGAGGGCAACACTATATAATAATCTTTGAAATGGCAGTGTCGTTAAGCATCATGTAGATGGTGCACACAATTTATAAACACCGGCAGCATCTGCAACTCCGATCAAATTTTCAGTAAACCTAGGCTATAGCTAGAACAGAGGCAGTCCAATAAAATTGGGAACAGTTAAAATGCATTATATGTAGCCCACGTAGACCCGGTACGTGACGTTTTGGCGCCGCCGTTTTGGCGCGACCGTTTTGGCGCCGCCGTTTTGGCGCGACCGTTTTGGCGCCGCCGTTTTGGCACCGCCGTTTTGGCGCCGCCGTTTTGGCGCCCATATAAAAATTGATCTCAGCAGCTTATTTTCGGTTAAGTTTACAAATACATCAGTACGAAGTTTAATATTTATTTTTCAAGTGGTGTAATAATTAACCGTAATCTGTACCCTATAAGGGACGGAATGACTACAATAACCCTATACCTAATCCTAACCGACCCTCACGACGCCTAACCTGAACCTAACCGACCCTCACGACGCATGTCTTATACATACATTCTTAGCTATTTCGGGCATAACTTTTGAATGGCGTGGAATATCATTACAAAATTTACCTCGAAATGTGCGTAAATGAACCTCCTACGATTACCTACAATCTGATAATTTTTATACTCTAGAACGAGGGTGAAAAAAATTCCGGCGCCAAAACGGTCGCGCCAAAACGGCGGCGCCAAAACGTCCGGCGCCAAAACGGCGGCGCCAAAACGTCCTGCTTCGTCCTCTGCAGTGTTTAAAGTGTAAAAAGAAGTGCCCGGACGCCCCTCGCCTATTCAGTGTGACATGTGCTGGCAAAATAGTTGGCAGGACGGCATAGAGATTTGAAAATAAGTGCCTAGACGCCGTCCATGACCGTCCTGCCACCCTTTAAGCCCTGGTCCTATGCATAAATCGCAAATGTCGATATGATCCACTGTCTAGCCGATTTAGGATAAAATTCGACATCTTGCTTAGACATCGTATAGCATTTTACAATGTGTGAACTTAGTGCCTCCTATACCTTGTTTAGTCCTTATGGCCTCTGAAGATAATACCATAGAAAGGCATAGAACCATCTTGTTCATTTCTTACCAACGCGCCTTGTCTACTTAAAACTCCAACCTGATGTCTAAGCCATTGCTCATTCCACAGACCCAGGCCTGAAATTTCTATAAGTATAATAGGTTATATTCTATCGTTTGGCATACTGACTTTGGGAACATTATTATTAAGTTTATTTTCAGACTCTTTCTTTGTTACATCAGATTCTGAAGGCTGTCATTGACTCGATGATCGTGACTTGCTTGTGTGGTCCTCAAGTGAAAAGCTTAGCCTATAATATGCCACCTATCTATGCTAGAGCGCTGTCACTATTACGTTTCGGCTAATAATAGACCTACTGTAACAGTCCTTATCGCTCTCGGCTATGTTGCTTTACCGACCTGACCTCATTGACCTTGCCACGTATAATTATGTTGTGGGGCCTGTGGGCATAGGCATACGTTATCTTGTCAAAATTAATGACGAGATGAACTTAGGCACTACTTAATTTTCGGTTGAGATCGTTAATTAGCCTGCAGTCGTAAAATTTACTGCAGAGACAATGCCTATATATCTATCAATACAAATAATGATGAATTAATAATAGCAACTGTGCTTAGAGACTATACTTGATCTAATATATTAATCTCAACAGAACGAATGACTTAGGTCTAGTTGTAGAATTGCTATGCTGACGGACACATTTACGCGTAGAAACAGTTACACGCACGCAGACCTACAAGGTGGCCACGTGACAAAGATAGTCGCAAAGAAATGTTACGCTTTCAAAGCATTAATATCGTAATATTATTTCCCCAAATTATTGAGTTTGTTGTTTTCTAATTTGTTTAGCCTGTAGGCCTACATCTCAGTGATTTAGATTTTTTACTTATTTACTTTGTAGGGGCCTATGTGAACCAATCTTCCAGATTGTTGGGCACGGTAACTTGATTTTTACAAACTCACCTTTCTCAACCGGTTGATAACGTTATGCGATCGTTAGGCTTACAGCTTGCAGGCCACACAAAAATGCCTGATGTAGATTAAAATAACCTGGTTTCAGAAAATAATGTTCAGCATGTGCAGTAATTGTCGGCTCAGTTTCCGATGGTTATCTACATGTATCTGGACGCCTACACGAACTTGATAATGGGCCTACATAGACCTACATGCATTGCGGAAACAATGATTACATGACGGCTTGAAAGTCAGACGAGTCGGGGGGTAGGGGCTCTTTCAGACGGTCGTGGACGAGTGCGGTCTTCACAGGCTAGCGTCTTTTTGGACATGTGTTAGTTCTGCACGTCGTATACTATTATCACAGGAGCATTGCTAATACTTCGAATGGGTCTTTAGACTTCAGTGTCGACCTCCCTTGCCCTCTACCACCGTCGCTTTTCTGCTACCGGTAGCCTACTCAAGTCGGGAGATGTCGAAATCAACTAGGACTCACGTTAAGCGCCTTCGTAAGGTTATTTTAGAGCGCTATATAAATGTTCATACACACAGGTATTAGACGGCTATAGTCGATAACCAAAGAGTATCAGACCCCATCATAACGAAACACAACTTATTTTAGGTCGATCGTACATAGCTTGAAACCCTATAGGCCTAATTATTATGATCCAGACTCTGAGAGCAACTTTTTTTAGACGCGCTGGACCATGTAGGGATTTTATGGCATAAACAATGGACATAATTATAATGTATGCTGTTTAGAAATAAATTCCACATGGATACAAATAGTTTGAAATGAGAGATAAATGGTTGAATGGCAACATGCTGGCGTGAAGATCAGAGGGATGCGGGTTAGAGACCCGAGAGCAACCCTATAGTAGCCCACGAGTCTGACTCAGCATCCCACTCCAACAGAGGTGACTGTGAAATGAGCAATAGGCTATGCTAGAGCTGGGAACCTTGTAGGTTGTCATATACAGTTATATTCAACTCATGCTAAACTCGTTATATTCTGTTAGCCTACTACTATAATAGGCCTATCATGTAATTTTACTGCGCGTAGGTTTTGAAACAATTAATGAACGAATTTTTCTATTGTTCTTTTGCCCCGATTTATACAGGATCCACCGAGAACTTTAGCATTATAAACCTATTCTAGAAAATTAAATCCCTGAAATGGCTCATCTTCTGTTTCCTGGCTGGCGTGGACAGGACGTGGTGAGTCAAGAAATCAACGTATTAGGCTAAAGGTCTACCCTACATTTCCTTCACTCGCAGTTGCTCAGCGCTTCGGCGTGAAACTCGATTGAGCGTTCGCGCTGCAATTGGGAGCGCCTCTGAGTAGCGAGCTTGATGGGGCGCTATAACAAGTGCACATACAAACAAATTTCCTACAAAGGAATATAAGACTCCAGAGATAAATAATCAGTGAAAGCAGACAATGACTTGAAGAGCATCATTAAAAAGAATATTTATGAAAAACCATATGTAGCCAATATATGAGCACCACTAAAAGGCATATTTGAAAAAATATATGTAGCCTATATCTAATCATCACCTAAAAATATTGCACAAGAGACTAGACAGGTCACCAGTGGATGGCTCCTTGATGTGCGCAGAGCCCACAAAACGGATTCCCATTCAAAGTTGATAGCATCATCATCATCATCATCATCAGATCAGAGTCTCATGGTCAACTGCGTCGATAATGTCAAGCAAAGATAAACGGTAACGTTCGCGAAACATGATAGCGCAACCGTCACACAGTCACTTGTTGACGGTATAAAAAAAAAACATACCGAATACAACAGACTAAATCTTTTCATTAAAAAGCTGATGCTGATTAAATATACGCAGCAACATTAACGATGAGCATTCTAAAAGATGTGAAAAAGCAAAGGAGGTAAAGTATCGCAAAACGTAGATCTAACTCCGGCATTGAAGTATTGATATTCCTACTCAATAATATTTCGACCGAACGTTACAATATTCATGTGCGCATAAAATTCCAGCACCTACAAAACGGTTAATAATTTCACACCGCTGTAATTATACCTCAGTCGTCTACTCAGCGGCAGCAGCGATGGCAACAGCAACCTCAGACAGTTTTCCCCCATGATCCTCTAGCTTAGTTTTGAGGAGCAGATCTTCGCTGACTTCCTTCAGACCGACATCGTCGGAGCGGTGAGAAGAACCGACGAAGAGCTCCTGGATTTCCTCGAGCGTCTTTCCCTTCGTCTCCGGAACACAGAACCCGACGAAGACGCATCCGAGCAGACCCCATCCGCCGAAGAACCAGAAGGCACCGGAGTCGTTCAAAAGCATCCGCATCCGAGCGTATTCCTTCGTGAGGACGAAGACCAGCAGCCAGACGATGCACGTCGCCATGCCGTTGATGATGCTGCGCGCCCTCGTCGGAACCACCTCAGAGACGATGAGCCACGAGATGGGACCGACGCCGAGGGAGAAGCAGATGACGAAGACGAGCACGCTGATCAGGGACAACCAGTTGAGACCAGCGACTGGTCCAGAGGAGGTCAGATGGAAGCAGACGCCGAGGGCAATTATGCTGAGCGCCATAGGGACACCGGCAGCGAGGAGCAGTATACGGCGACCGACTCGATCCATGAGGACGCTAGAGACAGCGGTGGCTAGGACGAGGACGACGCCGATGGTGATGGTGGGCAGCTTGGGGTCGTCAGAGAAACCGGATGTTGCGAAGATCTCCGACGAGTAGAAGATGACTGGGTTGATGCCGGACATCTGCTGGTAAACCATCATCCCGCAGCTGATCAACATCGGTCGGTAGATCTCAGGAAGAGCAAAGTCCCTCAGTGTGACTCCTCCTCCTCCTCCTCCTTCTCCTCCTCCTTTTCCGTTGTCGCTCGTCTTTTGTGCGGTTCCGCAACTCTTTTCCATCTCCAGATACTCATCGTCGAGGTCCGCCTTGTCTCTTCCGGTCAACCAGGCGAGCGACTCAATGGCCTCGAGGCGTCGCTTCTGTTGTGCGAACCAGCGCGGACTCTCCGGAACGATGAGCAGCAGGACGGTGTTGAGAGTGGAGACACCGAGACAGGCGACCGCAAGCCATCTGTATCCCAGTGGAATGCCGAGGCTGTAGACGATGAGGATGCCTATGCCGGTGAACAGCTGGAAGCAGGCGCCGAGCAGTCCACGCCGGGCAGTGTTGGCCACATCTGTGACGTAGAGTGGGATCGCGACCGACATCAGTCCGCATCCAAGGCCGGTCACCACGCGTCCGAAATAGAGGAATGCGACATGCGAACCGGATATGATCGTGAACCATCCGAGTCCCATCGGAAACATACCCAGCATCATCGTCGCCTTTCGTCCGCACCTCACCACAAGGAAGCCGGAGAACAGTGCTCCGAACATGGCTCCGACGGCCACCAAGGACCCAAACCACGACTGTTTCTCTACGTCATCTAGAATGTAGCGAAGGTCGGCATCCTGCAGAGCTGGGTTGGAATATCCCAACATCAATCCAACAGAAATGGCGCCAATGCAGGCGATAAAGGCGGCAACGACATCTCTAAGGCTGCTGTGCTGTTTAGATGCGGCAGGCGATGATGAAATGGTCGGAGACGGATGTTTTTGACTGTCGTCATTCGTCCGTGACGATGGTGATTCATCCGTGGTCGACATTCTTCTTCCGGTTCAGCAAATTTGTCGGGTTTTGCGAAAATCTCGTCGACTAAAATCGAATGACATGTTGTTGTAATGCAACGAACAGCTAAGGACTCAAGCACCAACCGTCGTCTGGGTCGTTATACGCGTTCATCATTATTATATAGGCTGCGTCGCATTGGAAGACTACGGAGGCCCAGTGCGGACCACATCGTTTCAGCTCATGAAACATTTTTTTATTCTGTGCGACAAAAAAATGGAAATACTTTTCTGATGTAGGCCTAATTTGTGCATAGAAAATAATCATCGTCATTATCATCATCACCACCATCATCATCATCATCAGCAGCATCATCATCATCGTCGTCGTTGTCGTCATCGCCGTCATCACTACAACCACCACCACCACCACCACCACCACCACCACCACTACCACCACCACCACTACCACCACCACCACCAGTGGTCCACTACCACCACCACCACTACCACCACCACCATATTCTTCCATCGAGTAGCAGCAATATAATATTATATATTTATTGCAACATAGTGACACCAAATCATAAAATTATCGCAGATGCTATATAACTAATAATTAACTTGAGAACTGGCTTACAATTTTGAAGTCGGTCAAATAAATTGGGAGAATGAGTTTATGGAGCGTATTGCTAGGCTAATAATATTATTAGGTAACGACACATTGACGCTTGTCTGTAAAAGTCTAACAGAGGAGCACCTACACTCCTACAGGCTATAGGCCTAGTCTGTACCATTGTTTTAGTCACGCTGATCAGGTCTTATGCGTATGTTGTATGTGCAGTGATAAGCTCGAATAGATCAACACCTATTATAAGGACTCAAGCACTATATATATTATATATAGGGCATTATAGGCTATATACATGATTTTATATATACGCTGTGTCCGGGTAAAAAGTAGACCCCACAAAAAAGTGTCATAACTCGGTCAAAACTTTTAGGATTTATCTGAAATTTTAAACACAGCAACAGTGTCCATATTTACACTCGATTCCAAAGTCGTTTGCAAATATTCGCGAGTTTGTCAAATTTATGAGCGTTTGCGTTGGAGCACTGACAAATTGAACTTTCCAACATGGAAAACCTGAAAGGAAGTGAAATTCAGCCAAAAAATGTGTTTCTTGTTCTCGGACACACGATCGTAGACGAAGTAGGTTAATAGCTATCCCGGGAGACACTCGGCTTCATATCCTGCAGCTGTGGCCTTCCAGCAGTCCAGACTTTGATCCGGAGTACATATGTACTGGAGGAGCGCGTTTTTCGTTCACGCGTAGGCCTATTCATGACATCGATAACCGTAGGGCGTAGGGCGCGTCTGTTTGAAGATTGGCAGTTGTTTAACCAGGTGATCATCGACAGGACCATCAAACAGTAGCGTCTATCTACGGTCGTGTGTCCGTGAACAAGATGGACATTTTGAACAGCATATTTAGCTGAATTTCACTTCTTTTCAAATTTTCCATGTTGGAAAGTTCAATTTGTCGGTGCTCCAACGCAAACGCTCATAAATTTGACAAACTCATGTATATTTCTAATCGGTTTTAGAATCTCGTGTAAATATGGCCGCTGTTGCTGTGTTTAAAATTTCAGACAAGTCCTAAAAGTTTTGACCGAGTTATGACACTTTTGTTTGGGGTCTACTTTTTACCCGGACACAGTGTATATACACCGTGGTTCAAAAAAAACTAAGCCAAATTGTTTTGCATATATCTCAAATACCTGATGACATATCAAGCTAATATTTTCCAACTACTTAGAGAAGTGGACCAAGAATATGATTCCAAAATTTCATGAGACAAAGTTGAACGGTTAAAAAGATATGAATTTTTAAACTTCATATGCCGAAATTTCAGTTTACAAGCAATTTTCTGTCAGGTTCAATAAAATGTTCTCTTATATCTCTAATGCCTGATGATTAATCATTCTAAAATTTTCCAGATATGTGGAGAATTGAACTAACAATATGATTACAACAGTATGGTTTTATTATTTAATTAATTAAGATGCTCAAAATGTCCTCCTGCTTTCACGCAAGCCTGGAAGCGCTGGCGCCATGCATTACGCAACAGCATCGTCGATTATCTTCTGGTCCAGGCCTTCCCACACTTCCAACAAGCGCTGGTTGCTTCAGATCGTTTAGATCATGGATTGTTGTTTGGTAGATGCGGTCTTACATCACGCTCCACATTTTATAATTAATTAATTTTACTTCATCATCCCTGAAGACCAAAATTTGGAACTATCAAGCATCGAAACCGCAACGAACACCATAACAGACTTGCTGAAAACAGACATTTCTGGAGATCAAGTTTAATTATTCATATCTTTCTATCCGTTCAAATTGATGACATGATATTTTGGAATCCTATTCTTGGTTCAATCCTCTAAATATCTGGAAAATTTTGGTATGATTAATAATCAGGCATTGGAGATATAAGAAAACCAGTTTAGCTTACTTTTTACTGAATCTGGCAGAAAATTGCTTGTAAACTGCAATTTTGGCACATGAAGTTGAAAGATTCATATCTTTTTATCCGTTCAATTTGATCTCTTGAAATTTTGGGATCATATTCTTGGTCCACTTCTCTAAATAATTGGAAAATGTTAGCGTGATATGTTATCAGGCATCAGAGATATATGAAAAACAATTTGGCTTAGTTTTTTTTGAACCACGGTGTATATTCATCGGTCCAGTGGGTCGTATACACGTTCGCCATCGATCGACGAAGAATCGATAATCGCCACAACAAGGAAAAGACAAAGACATTGGATTCGACACATACATGTATACTGAGAGGAGACACCCTTATGAGATAAATAATAATAGAGGGAAGAATGGAGAGACGTAATGCTAGAGAAAGACAGAAGCTTCTGGACTGGATGATGCAGGATTCGGGAGGCGTACATGTAGGCCTGTCAACAACTAAGAGAGGAAGCTCAACTTCAAGAGCTGTAGTGCCACCGGACGTGCGAACCTGCCAACGGGCGGGCAGATAACAACATGATGGTAATAATTATGTGTATATAGTCCACTTAAAAACCAAGGCGCTGACTTTTGGCCCTACTGGGCCGCCGTCCAAAGCCGTTTACGATTTTAAAATGTTTACCTTGTGGCCCGATCAGTTCGCCGCATAAGTATGACTTGGGAAGTTTGGGTTCTCTCTGATAAGAATCCCTACCATAGGGTCTATCCACTTCAGACACTGAGACACATGATATGAAAAGTCCAAAGGACGACCGCTTCGAATGTCTTCGAAGGCGCTTCCCAACCGTCTTTCATCGGTAGCCTATATTATTATTAGCTGAACAAGACACCCCACGTGGTTAACCATTGCCGATCCTCAGTCTCCACTGCATGCAGCCTCAGCCTGTCATGCATGTAGCAGGGTAGAACAAAGTCTGTTATTTGGCCCACAGTTCAGCGACTGCATGCGCGATATCAGGCTCTCGTGTTTCAGGTTTATATATATATATATATATATATATATATATATATATATATATATTAGTATTATGGTCTGCGGTTGGCTGGCCAAAAAGAGTGTAAACCTGAAAGGCGGTGGTGACCTATAATGTTGTAGGCCTACTCGTTGAAGTTGGGAAGTGGCCCAATAAATCGATGATGTGATGAACTGTAGTCTGTAGAAAATGCGATCTGTCCCAAGGTGAACACTGGTGTGCTGAAAACATCCTATTCAACCACCTGATATAGGACCTACCAAGTACAGATAATAGATTTTTATTTCTTCTCTTTCTAACACACAGTGTAGGTTATGGGGCGTAAGCTTACACCAAGTTATTCACGCAGCCCATTGGGTCTATGTCACGCAGAGGAATACAGCGAGGCTAGAGTAGTCGCTTATGCCTTCAGATAGACCCGAGCGTGACCTAAAATAAGTCTACACTAACAGATTGGCTACACACTGAACTATGACCTACAGCGTTACACGCATTTCTTATCTTCATTAGCACTCGATCACAGCCTATTATAGGCAGGGCTTAGAGTGCGACTACATGGACGGTCCGGGCAATTATATTTAAATCTCGTAATCGTAATCGTAATCTCGAGACTTCTACAGCGCCCACAAAAGCGAAGTCATTCATTATTATATATATATATATATATATATATATATATATATATATATATATATAATATACAACATGTAGGCTATGTCGCGTTGGAAGACTACGGAGGCCCCGTGCGGACCATATCGATTCAAAGCATGAAACCATTTTTTATTCTGTGCGACAAATGGAAATATTTTCTGATGTTATTTGTGCGTGGGAAAATCATCATCGTCATTACCATCACCATCACCGTCACTATCATCATCAGCATCAGCATCATCAGCATCAGCATCATCATCAGCATCATCATCTTCTTCTTCATCTTCTTCCTTTTCGTCATCATCGTCGTCGCCAGAGGAACGCCTATTGGCTATAATTATAGGCCTAGTCTGTACCATTGTTTTATTCACGCTGATCAGTCTTATGCGTATGCTGCAGATGCAGTGATAAGCTCGTATAGATCATATATATTATATTATATATATTCATCTGGGTCATATAAACGTTCACCATCGATCGACCAACGATCGATAATCACCACAACAAAGAAAAGACAAAGAAATTCGGGCAAAACTCCGAACTCCGGTCCCAAATTATATCACAGCATTTTTCTCACCGTCACTTCACAAACCGTTCACCGACTACTGAATATTGTAATTGGCGCCCAGAATTTGCAGATAACTGCCGAAAACGATTCGTCTAACGACAACTGGTCTACTGACCAATGATCTAGCGCTTGAGAAATGGAAGTTGAATGACAGTTTTTAGAGGTGAAATGAAGGTTGGATTGATGAAAAAACGCAAGAGAAATGGAATCTGGATGATTATTCTTTTACAGGGGAAATAGAAGCTGGATTGACGAAAATAACGCATAATAATTAAATGCTGGACGAAAGTATTTCTAGATCTGAAATAGAAGTTGGATTGATAAGGAAACCGCTTAAGTAATGGAAGCTGGATGAGGGCATTTTTATATCTGAAATTGAAGCTGGATTGACTAAGATAACAGGCGAGAAATAGAAGCTGGATGAAGGATTGAAGGTATTTTTAGATTTGAAGTAGAAATGGGTGCATGTTGCAATGATGTTGGAATATATTCAGGAATGAAAATCATCAATCCAGCTTCCATTTAAGCTATAAATGTACTGGTAAACAAAATGGCCTCAATACTGACGTCATTCTACATAAGGGTGGGTAAGTAAGCATTGGAGAAGCATATCTATGTGATAAGCCATGCGAATTAATTTGGGACCGGAGTTCGGAGTTTTGCCGAAATTCGATTGGACACATAAACTGAGAGGAGACGCCCTAACGAGAGAAATGATTATATGATAATAGAGTAAATAGACTAGAGGGAAGAATGGAGAGACGTAATGCTAGAGAAAGACAGAAGCTTCTGGACTGGATGATGCAGGAGGCATATCAACGACTAAGAGAGGAAGCTCAACATCAAGAGCTGCTGTGGTGCCACAGGACGTGCGAACCTGCCAACGGGCGGGCAGAGAACAACATGAAGGTAATAATTATGTGTAGTCCACTTAAAAATCAATGCGCATACTTCTGGCCCTACTGGGCCGCCGTCCAAAGCCGTTTACGATTTAAAAATGTTTACCTTGTGGCCCGATCAGTTCGCCGTAAGTATGACTTGGGAAGTTTGGGTTCTCCCTGATAAGAATCCCTGTATACCCTAGGGTCTATCCACTTCAGACACTGAGACACATGATATGAAGTCCAAAGGACAACCGCTTCGAAGGTCTTCGAAGGTGCTTCCCAACCGTCTTTCATCGGTTTAACATAATATATTATTATATATAGGCTATTATTAGCTGAACAAGACACCCCACGTGGTTAACGATTGCTGATCCTCATGAGTCTCCGTGGCAGCCTCAGCCTGTCATGCATGCATGTAGCAGGGCAGAGCAAAGTCTGGCATCGCTTATTATTGGGCCCACAGTTCAGCGACTGACTGCATGCGCGATATCAGCTCTCGTAGGCTACTTCAGGTTTTTCTATATAATATGGCTATTGGAATTGGGCGTGCGGACGGTGCGGTTGGCTGGTAATGAGTGTAAACACTGAAAGGCGGTGGTGACCTAATGTTGGACTCGTTGAAGTAATAAGTAGGCCCAATGAACCGATGATGTGATGAACTGTACTAAATGCGATCTGTCCCAAGGGGAACACTGGTGTGCTGAAAACATCCTATTCAATCAGCTGATACATGTATATGGCCTACCAAGTACAGATATTATAGATTTTTATTTCTTCCCTTTCTAACACACAGTGTATACAGGTTATGGGGCGTAAGCTTACGCCATGTTATTCACGCAGCCCATTAGCTCTATGTCACGCACAGGCAGGGCTTAAAGTGTGGCAGGACGGTCATGGACGGCGTCCTGGCACTTATTTTCAAATCTCTATGCCGTCCTGCCACTTATTTGGCCAACACACCTGAAAATGTAATGAGCGTCCATGCACTTCTTTTTTTACACTTTTAGCACTGCGCACAGGCCTGCAGCGAAGCTAGAGTAGTCGCTTATACAATGTATATACATTCAGATAGGCCTGAGCGTGACATAAAATAATAAGTCTACACTAGCAGATTGGCTACACTAGGCTACACCCTGAACTATGACCTACAGCGTTACACGCATTTCTTATCTTCATTAGATCTCGATCACAAACTATTATATATATATATATATATATATAATTATAATATATAGGCAGGGCTTAGAGTGCAACTGGACGGTCGTCGTAGTCAGTCATTGACGGCGTTCAGGCAATTAGCCTATATTCAAATCTCAACGGCATCTTACCACTTATTAGGCCAGCACATCCTGGAAAGATAAGGGGCGTCATCATGGGCGCCCGCACATAGGAGCAAGAGGGGCACATGAACCCCCTGAAAAATTGATACCTATTTTTCTAACTGCTACTTTTGGGTTGTTAAAAAATTAATTTCCTCGCACGAAAGCAACTATTCCTATTAAACAGCATCCCTATTATATGGCGCACACAATTTATAAACCCCGGCATCTGCAACTCCGATCAAATGTCAGTAAACATAGGCTATAGCTAGAAAAGAGGCAGTCCAATAAAATTGGGAACAGTTCAAATGCATATAGGCCTATGTAGCCAGTAGCCTACGTGGACCTACTTAGACCAGTTAGTCGTGTGTGTGCAGCGGCTTTATTGTGAGGTGGGCTACTTACTTACAAACGCGCAATGTTATTGGTGCAACGTGTAACAGAGATTCATGCGCTGGGGACATTGATCATTCTGCAGTCGTCCTTCCTACTCCTCCTCAATATGTACACGTGTACGTCCCGATCTAGAGAGTGCACGCCTTCAGTTACGTATAGGCAGACCGAAAATGGTTTTGGGATTCGCTATGGGTCTAAGTGAAAAATAATTCTTAACGTGAAAAGCCAGTCTGCTGTTGGAACTGCTTAATTGTTAATCATTTTTGCTATGGAATGAAATCACTATAGCCCCGTCCTCTACGTACAGGCTACTTCAGGAACAGATCCTACACTACCGGTATATAGCCTAGTATGTTACGCTAGGCATAACTATGCACGACGACCTTAGGCCGTATACCTAAGACAACAAAAAGGTTATAACGCTGTATTAGTCTGTAATTGTAATAGTGTAACGTCCTATAAGGCCGCTACAATTTAACGTCTTGTAAGGCCGCTTAGCGTACTTACTTGCTAATTGATTTTATTAGATATCGCGGTTCTATTTTTAGATCATCACATAGAAGTGATATTTTTGCGAAGGCCATAGTCGTGTTCGTTAGGAAACTACTGTACGAGGCTTCTGTCGAGGCTTCTGAGTCCTCTTGTGGTAGCCAATCACAGTAGTTTGTCCGACCTATCAGAGGCCGAGGTTTGCGTTCGACGACCGCTTTTGCGAGGTAGCCGTTGATTGGTTGATGCGGCCCACGTGACCGCTGCAACCGCCGAAAAGCGCAGTCGAGTTTAGGATTCCATCAGGGTAGGAGCTCGGCTGGTGAAGACAAGAATTTGTGCGGGTTTTTGGTCTGAAATTGTTAGTTTGCGTGGCTGATTGCCTGACTGCATGAGTAAGAAGATATTGTTGACTGAGCAACGGGTTTTGGTACCGTTTGCGATTGGTATAATTTCTTTCGTGATCGTCGAATCGTGTGCTGATTCGGACGAGTGTGGTTTTCTTTCTGAGGTGATCGAAGCTACACGTTTGCCATTGCCGAGGCCATATTCTGTGTGAATATCTTGATGACAAACAATTATACCGGGGCAAGACATTATCCGATCTTCTTTACATATTCGAATTCGAGAGTGACTCAAAATTGCACGGAAAGGCAGGGAAGTATCAAATAATTTAATTGCTCCATAACAGAATCCGAAACCAATTAAAGTTAATTAATTGAAATTGATGGTGGCTGATGATAATAATTGATAACTAATGTGACTGATAATAAGAATTGAAACTTATGTTGATGCTGAATAACGGTCGATACAAATCGAACCGGAATGTAATTGTTTATCATAGTGTTAATAATCGAGCGTGATTACTAGAAACAAGGTTAGGCACGCTTGTTGATTATTTGCTTTAATCCCGTTGGGGTTAAAAGACACTGAACTCTTAGTGAAGAACAATATTTAGGCCTAATCACGCATGTTAATTGTCAGCAACGCTTGTTCATTATAATCAGTTGAATTGTTTAATTAAATATATCAAATCAGACGTTAATTAATAATCAGAAGATGGAAACTTCTATAAGGTCTGAGGATCACTCTGATGAGGATTTAGAGGAATACTTAACCAAGGGGAAGAAGGGAGGAACCCCTGACAGACTAGAGGAAGGGTCGATCGCACTTGAGGATTGGGGATGTAAACAATCTGTTGAAGGGGATTTGAACCCTGATGGGCTTCCGTTAGGGGAAGCCGTCGTCCTCAGACCGAGGACCGCTGACATATGTCGCCACTCGACCGAAGCTATTCCTGGTACCAATAAGAGACATCCCCGTCCTGAGGTGGAAGACCCAACCCTAATCTACAACTATACCACAGGGAAAGTGATGGGTCCCATAGATCTTACTTACTTGGATGGACCTGTAGAATTACCTGACGACAGAGAACCCCTTCAACAGGGCGGCGCCTCGTTTGAGATCCTAAGGCGGGCTCCTACCACTTGGGAGGCTGAGGAGCAACACCAGGGGTGGGACCCAAGGTCACGTGGTTTTCTTACGAGGGGGCAGCAGGCCGTTACAATAGTAGGCCTGTTTTCAAATTCCATGCCCTCTCGCTGACCTTGCATGTTTTTTAAACAATACCACTGTAGTACTGTAGGCCTGTATTGATATTTTCCTACCTTCAGAAGATCGAGTGCACGCGACAAAATATCAACGACTAAAAGCAATTAGGAGTGAAAGACTCGCTCAAGGACCTCACACAGTTAATGTCACCGGCGAGACTCGAACCCGCAATCAGTGCCGCGCTCGCGAGGCACGCCCCTCGGGCCCTGCGACGACCCAAAAACCTAAATCGCAACGCGACCACGTACTAATCATGACAATACGATGATGGTAGGCCTACATATATAATAACCTAATAATAATATAAGTTGATATCGCCCTGCTGGCGAAACAAGCAAATGGACTACAACAGTCGCTAGATAAAGTGGTCCAAGTGAGTCGAGAAATGGGGATGAGCATAAATGTACTGAAAACGGAGAGCCAATTCCTCGGAAGGGGCAACATCAATTTTCTCTTAGAAGCGGATGGACACCAACTAGAACAGACAGAGAACTTTGTGTATCTGGGGGGAACCATTAGCACAAATGGAGAATCTGAAAAAGACGTGGACAGAAGAATCGGGCTGGCCAGAGGAATACTGCAGGACAGGTGCTGGGTAAGGCTTGGAGCTCAAAGAAAATAGGAAAGGCCACTAAAGTTCAGATGTATGAGACGTTGGTGCTGAGTGCATTGTTGTACAATTCGGAGACCTGGACACTGAGGGAAGCACAGAAGCAGAGGCTGAGGGTGTTTGAAATGGCGTGCTTACGAAAGATAGAAGGTGTCACGAGAAGGGATAGGATTAGGAATACAGAGATATACAACAGACTGAATATTCAACATGATATAATACACAAAATCCAAAGCAAATGGCTACGCTACTTTGGCCACGTATCCAGAATGAGGGATGAGAGATACCCGAAGGTAGCTGTCAACGGATAAATTATGTGCATGGAAAAAGAAAAAAGGGAAGACCAAAGAAGAGATGGGTCGACATGATACGTGAGGACTGTCGGAGAGAGAGAGAGAGAGAGAGAGAGAGAGAGAGAGAGAGAGAGAGAGAGAGAGAGAGAGAGAGAGAGAGAGAGAGAGAGAGAGAGAGAGAGAGAGAGAGAGAGAGAGAGAGAGAGAGAGAGAGAGAGAGAGAGAGAGAGAGAGAGAGAGAGAGAGAGAGAGATAAAGAGAGAAAGAGAGAAAGAGAGAGAGATAGAGATGTGGAGATTTTCCATAGCTGGGCGGCTGTCACGTGCGAAAGCATTGTCAAAGCCATAAGTCAAGTAAGTCAAGTCAATATATTATAAGTTCTAACATGACACACTTATAAAAAAGTCTGCTGCGGACAGCGGACTGCATTTTTAGTTTAATAATAATATTAGGCTACTTTTGATATGCGTAGAGGCGGCAGAGCGCAGTAGGCCCCCTATAGTCGTTTCTGAGGAGGGAGTGGAGGGAAATAACTTCCCAACTGTTAAGCCTGGCGATGTAACGTGAACGAATTCCATTCCATTATTGTTCTAAGCTGTGTCGTAGACTGTATCTTAGAGTCTGATGCCGGTCTATACTAGGATTAGAACTTCGGTTCCTGATTGTTTCGATGACCGACTGCAATCTGGCTCCTCCATCGTCCACCCACATCCCTCTAATCAATCCACCTCTTCACTCCCCTTCTCATCCCTTGGCTCATCAGCGCACAACAATAATATATAAAAAAATAATAGTGGGCTTGCGGGATATTGAGCTAATCCGCGCCAGGGGCCCTCCTGCCTTTGCGAGGAGCTTACGGGGTTTTACGCCACGCCAGAGGGTTGCGAGTTTCCAAAAGCCTGTATGGCCCAACGCATACGATTTCCTATTGGGCAGTAATACTGGAAGAGGCGATTTCCGTAGGGGAGGAGGTTGTCGAGTACAATGTCTGGCCCAATGTCTGGCCCATCCCTTCGTAGACTATCAACAACACGTGCGTGATCGGCAGGCTCTGACGATTTTTGACGAATTGCAATGTAAAACGTTTAAAATTTCTTACAAATGACCCTACGTATGGAGGAACATTTTGCACAGGTAATCTTTAGCGCTCTTTATCGTTAAATTTAAGCATGGTTATAACATAGAAGACCTAGGTGTTTTTCGCGTATAGGGTAAGGTTTCGCGTCGTGAGGGTCGGTTAGGGTTAGTGTTAGGGTTAGTGTCGTTATTAGATTAGATTCTTATGATTTTTGCGTCGTGAGGGTCGGTTAGGGTTAGTGTTAGGGTTAGTGTCGTCATTAGATTATTATGATTTTTGCGTCGTGAGGGTCGGTTAGGGTTAGTGTTAGGGTTAGTGTCGTCATTAGATTCTTGATTTTTGCGTTGGTTGTTTAGCAGTTGTTGGTCAAGCTAATAGCCAACACTACAGCTTGACCAACAACTGCTAACATCAACTACCTTCTCCCCCCTACGGTCTTCGCCTCTTCCAGTATTACTGCCCAATAGGAAATCGTATGCGTTGGGCCATACAGGCTTTTGGAAACACGCGGCCCGGCAGGTACTAATACAAATAAACTACAAACACACACAAACAACAACACCAACATAGAGCCACACAACCGTCACTCCTCACAATCTCCCTCATGCCATTCCCCTCAGGCAGCAACGAAGTGGTTCCTAAAGCAACACAGCAAAGCAACGAAGATAATTAAAACATGTTAAATCAGATAAATAATTATACAGTAAGCTATCATCATTGGACGAAATTAAGTGCAAGACTATAATTATCCTGCTGAGGTCTATCATATTGTGCTCATCATCATTTTGCAGCGATCCAGAGGACTGGGACAATTAGGCCTACACCGATCCATTCACATAGATTCCATTACACTTCTGTGTGTGCAATGATACATCTAGGGGCCAATGCATATAAAGACTTTTTCGCCTTTTCTGCTTTCGGAGCAACGTTTGAAATTGCATATAATAATATTATATATATAGAATTTTATATATATATATATTATTATTATAATGTAATGCAATAGAATTGCTTCGGGCCCCGAAGCAGCCCGATTCCACATTGGACATAGGCCTAATATTTCCTCTGGACCTGGTTCTTTATGAATGGCCAACCCTGCATGGGCACAAGGAACCATTATTTGTTGGGTACAAAATGAGGATTGTCAGACAACATAATCTAGAAATGAACAATGTTTAGGCCTTGTTCGCGAGGCTTACCAGATGCGCGCAGTGGTCCGTGCACATTAATACACAATAGGCCTACACATGGAGGAAATTCCCCCCGTCCCTTCGACGCCAGCCAGCAACTCGATATCACGTTTCCGTCAGATTTGCATTTTCTAGATTGGATGCGACGCCATAAATAGCCTATTATTTGTGTTGGTTGGGCTTTGATGGTCTTCGGTTTTGGATTTCTGTTGTTATTCGGTCGTCTTCCAGTTGCAATCGGTTTCATTTATGTCGTTCGATCCATGTCTCGACGCTGTGGCAAAATTTAAAAGAATATTTTTCATAGGATGATCAACGTAATATGTTAGGTTACATGTAGCCTATAAATGGACAGAAGAATAGATTGATGCCTGGAAAGTAGGCTAGATGAATAAATAAGACCAATGGATGAATAAACGGATAGGCTAGAATCGCTAGATGAATGAACAATTAAATAGGCCTAGTTGAACGGGTGGATGAATTGATATCCTACCTTCGCAGAATTTCAAATTTCTTTTGTCTGATGATTTTTTTTCTCGAAGACGTCGAAGTGCATTTCGTTTCGATCTTTCTGTCAGCCTACTGGTCAAGTATAATCAGTGGCGTAACTAGGAACTCGGGGGCCCCTAGACAAAATATGAAGGTGGGGCCCTCTCCCTACGGTACTTATTGAAATGTCTAATGTATTATTACTTATTAATTTACTGAAATGCTGATGTATATGATCAAGATACAAAATCATACAAGTACAAATTACAGTAAACTGTAAGTTCCTAACAAGGCTGAAATGACAATTATGACATGTGCGACTGAACTTAAGTAGGCTGGCCTTAACGGCCTATGTAAGGTTTGGTTGAAGTCCTTTGCTATAGTGTGAAGTCATACAGTCAAAACTCAGAACTCTTTTTTCCTTGCCTTAATGTTTGCAAATTTGTCCACAAGTGTGTCCAGATCAAGCTGCCTGGCTGCTTCGTTTTCAATGTTCATCAGCGCCAAACTGTCAAGGCGATCTTGTGCAATTGATGAGCGTAAGTATGACTTTATGAGTTTCAGTTTTAGCGCTGTGCACTGCTGGAGCTGAGCGTCTCCGACTCGTCGCGTCGTGTCGGGTAACTCGGGTTGACGGAACTTGACGGGTTCTCGGGTAACCATACTGAGAGTCTGACACGGTATCGTCTACTTAGTCTACAGTAGAGGGGCCCCCGAGTTTGCAAGACTCGGAAAAATTATGTTAAATAAATATTGTAGTAGACTGTCTACTACAATATTTATTTAACATATTTTCGGAGTCTTGCAAACTCGGGGGCCCCTCTGGGGTCTCTGCACTCGGGGGCCCCTTAGACTTTGTCTACCCAGTCTACCCTATTGTTACGCCACTGAGTATAATTATGTCTTAAAACGGCACAGCTTTTCAAATGAATTTCACCTCTTTACTTCATCTTATAGACGAATTTTCGATACCGGGTACTTTTCATGTCGAGATGAACCTCGTTCTCATGACGCGCGAAGCATTTCGGTCTAAAATGACGTCATAAGAGCAATAATCGCTAGATGACGTCTGTTGTAAATTTGCGTCATATGTATTGTATATAGTTAATTAGTAATAGGACTTAGAAGCCTTTTCATAAGCGCTCAGTCAAAACAAACGCAGACTATACATATAACATTGGGCAGAGCGCTAGGTTCAGAATCCACCAGTGGTAGTAAAGAAAGACAAAAATGATAAAATATTGTTGTAGATTAGGCTTATACATGTATATAATAAATTATTGGGCCTAATCATTATAGGCCCTAATGTAGGTAGGCCCTAATTATTTTATGCATCATGCATTAATGCAATAATTATAGACCTAGGGCCTACTCTTTATCTCAGACTGAGAGATTAAAGTGGAAATCTGACAAGGTTTATTTATTCATTTATTCATTCATTCGTTCATTCATTCATTCGGACATTTATATAGCACTCCTTTAAGTAAAAAACTACCGTACTCAGAGGCGCTCCCGACTCCAGCGCGCCCAAAAAGAACAGTTTTAAGTTTAGTAAGGAATGATCCTGGTATAGAGTCTCAGGGTGTAGGCGTAGCTCAAAAGGAAGGCCATTCCAGACCACAGGACTAACCACAGAAAAGTCTCAATTCTTCATGGTAGCATAGTTGGCTTATTTTATGGTTAGGGCCTTGTGCATGGGCCCAAAATTCCTTAAAACGGCTTTTCCCGTAGGCTTATATTCTCTTCGTTGCATGGTGTGCGCTATAAGTTCCAGGGCTTAAAGTGTGGCTGGACGGCCATGGACGGCGTCCATGCACTTATTTTAACATCTGAACGCCGTCCTGCCACTTGACGGCCAGCACAGCCTTGAAAAGTAAGGGGCGTCCAGGCACTTCTTTTGGAAAGGTATGGGGCGTCCAGGCACTTATTTTTTCACACTTTATTATGCACTGGCTATAACCAATCGGCTACATGCAGTGCCTCGCCTTCTAAATTGGCGCAGGATTATATTCTCTATACTCCTGTGTACAGCCTACGTGGACGTCTAGGATTTATTTCGCCTCCGCCAGGTCAACACTAGAGACCTCCTATGCCGTCGCTAATATCCAGGCTTTGGACTCGGCTCTGAAATCGTCCGGATGCTTGTTGGGGAAGGGGGCTGGCAAAATCAGTGTGCAAAGCTAACACATTTCTATTCGATTTCTGTACTCTGTAGGCCTATGCCTAAATACTGCCGTCCAGTAGTATGAGAATTTTAAACAAATAACCGAGGACATATCCATATGGACCGTGGAGTTGTGTGTGTTTGTATGTGCAAAGAATAAGCCTATAATATATAGTCTACTGTGGAGTTCTAAGAAAGACTATAGAGGTTGAAACATCCCATTCCCAACCCTTCCCCCCACCCGACAATTCTCACCTTGGTATAATTATTATTTCTTATAGCGGGGGGGGGGGGGGCTTTTTAATGTGCAGTTCTTAACAAAATGTGCAGTTCTAAATGGATCGATTTGTGCAGTTGTAGAAGCCCTTCTGTGCAGCTAGAAAATTAATAGTAAAAATTAAGGGCATTGTCATCCGATTGGCAGTAATTTACCATGGAAGATGGGAAGGAAAAGAAGAGGTTCGGTAGTTCTAAGAATTTCTTTTAAAAGCCCTGCTTATAGAATATTCGTTTGTTGACAAGCAGGTCATCACACGTAGGTTACCGCAACCTCGAACTGCACTAGACATCAACAAACCTATGTCCTAGTTATACATCTATTCTATTATGCTTACGCTCATGCCTGCCTTTACGCCTGCCCGTGACCAGATACACATGCAGCGTTGCGTTACGTCCGTGTAACTGCGGAGTGAAATAAGGACAAGCTGACGCATAGGTTTATCACATCAGCACGAGCCTATAATATAACGGCCTAAAATTCATAAATATACCGGGTAGCCTAAAGTCACCGCAAACTGCCTCGAAATAAACACCACAAGCAAATGTTGGTCCTGACGTAACTAACAAGAAAATTCATTATTATTATATTATTATTATTATATTATTATTATTATTAGGCTATTATCTATATTCGTTTAATTTCAATCTCTGAAGCAATCTCAATGTCTGCTGACAAAAAACAATAAGTTGACAACACACCAGCCAAGAACAGTTGCCACAAGTCAGACACTTATGTCTGATTAATGGCAAAGGACCAAGGATGGAACAGGAGATAAAGGATGGGACTAGCCTAGCTTAGGTCTCTCTCTCTCTGTGTTTGTTCCTTCAGTTCTTTTCAGAACATTTATCGACAAGATCTCTCCATCCCGTGCGACGGTCGCCTGCAGTCTCCTCTGCTTTGTCCTGCAGCTGATTCCCATTGCAGTCAGGTCTTCACTAAATGTACTCCTCTAGGTCATTGGCCGTCCTCTGCTTCTCCTTCCACCCTCTGGTCTCCACGCATCCTTTTGTCATTTCTGTAGCAGCTATTTCTTTTACAGGGGTGGAGGTTGCTAACCCCACGCCCCATCCCTACTCCTTTTTCAACCGGGCCTGGGACTGGCTTTGGCGGTACGTCGGGTTGGAGAAATGAGTCAATCGAAATGCACAAAAAAAATTGGATAACTCAAGTTTTAATAAGCCTAAATCAATGTTGACAAAATATAAATAATCTGCAGAATCAATAAATTCAGTGCTTTAGTTGTTAAGGATAATACAGACCTCCTAGTGCCCCTCTTAACCCCTCAGCTACGGAACTGAAAAAGTGCTTCGTGTTCCACATATCAACATTATTTGTGTTCGTGTACTATTGAGATTTTTATTTAGTTATCTGCAAAAACTTCAATAAATCCATTTTTTACAACTAAAACACTGATTAAATCATAATGTAAAAAAGCGGTTGGCCCTATTCTGCAAAAAAACAGGTATGACAAATTTTAAAAATCTATCCGACGAAACATGAATAATTTAAGTAATCTGCGAGCAATTTTCATCAGTACAAAACAAGTTTCTGACATACTATGCAGTGTTCAACCCTAGATGCAATAAAAATCACAGTTTACTCAGATTTGACAACATAAAACAGTTCCATATAATTGTATACATAAAACTTTTAGAAGCAAGTATTTTGGCACACCCTGAAGTTACTTATCATTATACTTATATAGTATACATGAAGGCTTCACAAGAACAAGGTATTCTTCTATTCTTCACTTACAAACTGTCAATTAACTGTGATACAACCCTTGATAAATGCATCAAGTATCATAAAAACTGGATCACCAGATGATAAATTTCAGACGGACTTGTATACAAGACTCAAAACTTCAAAAGCAATACAAATCAATAAGTCAATAAGAATTTATATAGCCCTCTTTCAAGATTCCTACTCAGAGACAGTCGAGTTCCAAGATTGAGACGAAGACAAAGACAGATGGATAGAAACATGACCGAGATAGTGACTCAATATAGATAGAGACTGTAGGTTAAAACAGTTCAAGACTGAGGCTTTTGGTATTTACCGCACAGGGTTACAAAGATAATGGAAAAACAATACAAACAACTCATGCATCTGTTTCAAAACTTGCCTATATAGCTATTATATTTTTAATGAGATCCTTAAGCATAGCGTCGCCTAAAATAAATATGCATGACGGGAATGCATAAAATGCCCACCATGGCTGAAAACTCTTTCTACAGGAGCTGAAAATGCAGGCATGCTGAAGCTGTTTTCAATAAGAGGCGAGAGAATCCTAAACTTCTTGATTTCCACTACGAGTGACTGCGTCTTCAAGGGAATAAGACTTTCGCTTCAAGAATCAAAACAGTTTCCAAGAAACAAGATAAGACCACACGACCAAGACTGAGACCAAGACAACAGGTCCTGAGATTGAGAAATCAAAACCCTGTCTTAAAAAGTCTCGAGACCAAGACTCGGTCTCGAGATCATGCACCACAAATTTCAGACAAGATTTCCTTTTCTCCACAGGCTTATATGCTATGGACTCCTGCAGAGAAATTGTCACCTGAAAAAGGACAACATATGGATAGAACACTGAAAGACCCGATTACCTCTACAAAAGGCAGACAGGAAGGCATCAGTTTGCTGTTTTAAATCATCCAGATGTATCGATTGTCTGAACTTAATTGTTAGACAATTGAAGTAGAAGTCTAGGCACAAGCATAACAGATATGGACAAAATTAGATCTACCTGACTTCTACATTGTCTAACAAAACAATGGAAATAATCGTTTAATATTAAACATCTGAAGAAACATTAGGAAATAACTTGTCACAATTGTTCTTTTCTCAGCCATCCCTTGACAAGTAAAATTACATCCCATTCCAACACTATTTTAGCATAACATAAAGTGCACACGTATGCCTATATATTTGAAATGGACATTGTTTGTGAATACGTTCACAGGTAAATGTTTTGCCTTTCATTTTAGCAAGTCAACTTGTTTAACCTATAAGAGATCTTTGTCTTCATCTTTGTGATGCGGAAGAATGATCATTCAATGCTAGAATCTGACACTGAGAATCACTTTACATATAATTATGAAGCACAGGATGAACTGAATTTACGTTACGTTGTAACTCAGCTCGTCCAATATTCTTCATCCGTTACAAGTTCCTAAAAGGTGCTAAAGGTATTTCGTAACAGACATAATACATACACAATTTATACATATATACACATGAAGTCTATACAAAACATATAAACCAAAACATATACATAAATATATATATAATTTCTATGTACAATATGCATAACAATATATACATAACCATGTTAATATTTGCATAAATATACATATAAACACCTGGTTCACTCATTTAGTTGTAGTCTCCAGGATTACATTTATTATACAAGCGTCCATGGGTAATAATGCGAGGATGTTTTGAGGATCAGGACACGCTGTTGAGTGCCGCACCCGTCGGGTGAGGTTGGACGGTGGCGCTAACGTTGTTGTCGACGACGACGACGAGTCGATCTGCTTCAACGTTTGGTATTCGATGTTCAAAGACAACGCGAGGGATGCACGCATCCTGAAAACACACACAGACATGATGATCTACAGCTATTTGTCAGGTAGAGCATCTCTTGCAAGAATCATCAACAGTAGACAGGACTTAAAATGTGGCAGGACGGTCATGGACGGCGTCCATGCACTTATTTTAAAATCTGAACACCGTCCTGCCACTTATTGGTCAGCACAGCCTGGAAAGGTAATGGCACTTCCTTTTGGAAAAGTAAGGAAAGTACAGGCACTTCTTTTTTCCACGCTTTAAGCACTGGGAAGGACCGGCAGATAACAGCTTAATATATAACTACAGGCATATATAAATCATTAGTCCATTGATAGGCCAAGTCCGCATCGAGAATAGTCTGTCAAGAACCCAAGGTACAGTCAAGCAGGAGTACCAAGGCATCAGAACTTTCAGCAATTAGTGATATATTACTCGACATGTTATAATTTAATAAGATATTCGAAGATGACATCCACGTATGAATGAACAAATTCTTACCACAAGGTAGCGAATTGCATCCCGTGAAACGTGAAAACAGCCGCTGAGGTAGATCTCCCTAAGGTAAGGACATCCATTGGCAAGTGCATAGATGCTGCGATTGGTCAGACTGTGGACGCCAGAAAGGACAACGCTTTCCAGAGGACAGTACTGCGCCAAAGCACAGACACCGACATCAGTCACCTATGGACAAAATAATCGTAAGCATATAAGTGAATGCATATAGTAGTGTCCCTTCAAGAAAACTCTCAAAGGTGCCATCAATACAACAAAACTGGACCACGATAAATAGAACGGTATTCAATCGACAAAACAGACGCAGCATTCATTGATATGTTGATGAAGTTCAACAGGTAATGGCTAATTACCTTGCCTAAACATGATGAATACCGCAGCTTGGTGATCTTAATAACTCAAAATGATTTACAATCATGATTATTTGATACCCCGGTTATGTGTCGTATCTTTCAGACCATGTTTCATTAATATTTTCCAACATAAGTAGATAATGCCGTAAGAATGTGCGAAAACAATTTATATAGCACCTTTAAAGAACACTTTCAGGTATTACACTATGGTAAAGTTGTTCCAAAAAGTTGTGTATAATCTACATTTCAACAAACATATTAATTGCAATAATAGAATTAGACATTTCAACCATGTCTTACCTGACGGCATGCCTTGATACCAAGCTCTTTTAGTGATGTACAAAGATTAGCAATCGCTATCAGGAATTCGTCATTTACAACTTGTACGCCTGACAACGCGAGATCTTCAAGGGCCGAACAGTTTGTGCTGACCTGGACAAGCACTTCAGGATCCAACTGGAAAAGAGGAAAATAATGAAAAATCACAGATGATCACAAAAAGACATGATGAAATTGCCGAAGGTGAAATAAATGTTGCCTTAATAATCCCTTATAATAATCACTAGTTCTACCAGTATTTATTCTAAATAAATACGAGTAAATATGATTGAATAAATACAGTCAAATAATAATTCCTCCATCTGGAACGATCTCCGTTCGGAGCTGTACATAATGCAATAAAACTTTGTCATTTTATCCTTAGCTGTGGCTGGGAGTACTCCTTAGAAGGTCTCATTTGGTATAAGTCCATAGAAAGAGTTAAGGAAATAATGAACGATAAATTTATTTATTAAACATTTCAGTTACATAAACTAAACTAGTTATATAACAAGTAATATGGTTTGACATCAGCTGATGTAGACAACATAGGCATAAGTTCAGAGTTTATCATACTAACCAACTTCTGCCAATAGGTTCACAAAAATGCTTTCATCAATCAGTATTCAGGGCATGAATATAAAAAAATTATATGAATGAACGCTGAAACCCTAACATTACATTACCATTGGAAGCAATTCTAAAATACCATACACAACTTGATTGCAATTCAAAAATGAATCACAGTTGAAAGCCGAATACAGACCATCTCATTATTAGTACTAAACAACCATCAGAACCAATCCAGGGCACAGTAAATTCAAATATGCATCTATTTTTTGACTAAAGGAGGCACTTCTACCAGAGACGATTGTCTCCCAGGTCATACACAGCTCAACAATACCAGCATTATAATCTGCTAAAAAGTTTTGTCTGCATACTGTTGCATTTCAGAAATATACGATTCCTACCTTTGGACAGCTTAGTTGAAGAATTTTCAGTTTGCATGCCCGATTATAATCTCTCAACAGGGGTAAGAACGTCAGACCAGTCACCTGCTTGAGCATACTCAGCCCAACAAAAGACAGAACAGAGCAGTGTTTTGAGATTGCGGCGATACCAGCGTCTGTAAGTGGTGACATCAAACCACCGCTCAGATCCAGCTTCTGCAACGTTGGACCAATTGAGCAAAGAATCTGCAAGAATTAGGAAAGAAATTCAATTATACTTTTATAGCAAACTGCTCAACAACACGAAACAAGCAGATAATGCTTGTTCCTGCTTATCTTTAATGCAATGGCTTTCTCTGAAATGAAACAACTGATGTCACAATATTGATTCAAAAAGTTTCTCCTTTTGTTGTCATTTACCATGTACTATGACGCCAATAATTACTTAAATAGGCTCTTCTTCTGGGTACACTTTTGCTGACAATGATCATAAAATAGCTATGTTACAATTGGGCTCTGCTGTTAATAATGGAAAATAATAATGTTATTTCTGTATTGCTTTCAAAGCCTTCAATAAAAAAGAACTGATCTACAGATGTATCCATAAAACCTACTGGTACATCATCTTACTAAGTAGTGGTCAGCATAATTCAAATTATACAGAGTACTGCAGATGCTATCTGACACCACCGTCGCACTATATCCCCGATGCTGTTCAGGTTAGAATATGTGACGTCGTTCCATCTGTCAACTCTAGAAGGAACTCATTGTTTGGGTCCAGCATGCATGTGCCATTCTACTACTTGTATTTTTAGTTACTGAAGCATCACTTGTACCCTAAATCTCATTTATGTTTCGATTTAATGACTTCTGGATCATGCTGGATAGCCTCTGATTGTTGTATACTGAAACAGTACTAAATAAATTCTCCAATTACAATCATGATCAAATAAATCTTGTGATCATTACACAAATACACGCATCTTGAGGTAATGAACATTGCAATCGTAAAGCATTACCTCATCTAGGGCTTCATCTGTGATCGCAGGAACTCCACACAATCGAAGTGATTTCAAAGCTGTCAATCGCGTGAGGGCGCTCGTCAGAAGTGCACTGTCATCAGACATGATTCCAACTAGTGACAATTCTTGGAGGGCCGATGGAAGTTGGGATAAAGAGGCAGACGCAGGGTTCCGCTGGAGGCCGGTGCAGTAGGAAATATCAAGTTCCTTGAGATTTGTGCACTTTTCAACAATCTAAAATATTTAACAGAATGTGATTTAAGCACAGATTGCATAGCATATTATACAGTGATTCCAATTAAACCACTGGATCGCATGATGAAATAGAATATACCAAATTAAGTTTTAAAAAGCAACAGCTTTTTATAATAAATGTTGCTGCATATGCAAGTATGTATAAATGCAAATATGAGAGGCAGCTTAGGAGAATCACAAGACTCCAGAATGAAGAGCTGATCATCATGTAATTGTAATCATGGATTAAGGATTTACTCCAGTTGCCATTCCAAAGGTCAACTCAGCATATATTATTCTTTTCATGGTGTTTGTAAAGTGAGCAGTATGATGTGATAGATGCCTTGCTTGTCTGCATTTAAATCTGACTACTATATTACAACTTGCAATCATCATTCATACTGTAACATGACTTATAATCATACTGTGGTGTGTCAGATTGAATTACTGGTACTTGTAGACATGAATGTATATCATGCTATGTAAGACATGTATGTGTATTCAGTTCATCCAGGAATTCATATACTTATGTGCAAGCCGAGTATTTGTGAATTTTGGGCTTATGAGCAGCAGTAATGTTGTAGCTATTAACCCATTAGTGCCCGACGTCCGTTATAACGGACGCTCAGAAAACACGTTAAATTAGAGCTAACTGTATAATATAGTCATCACTATTTTTTTTAATTGGTGGGTCAATTGGCTATAGATTTCACTATTTTGATTTCCGGATTATGTGGATTAGAAATATTTTATTGCTTGTGCTAATGTGTCTATTGCAGCATGTCTAAAATCCTCGCTACCCTTAGCTATTATATTTATGTTTGGTATTGAACGAGGAGGAATTTAGAGGAAGTGTAAATGTTGTTTGTAGTAGCCATATTGGTCAATATCCTGACAAAATATTATCCCAATTGCCACAAGTTTTCCAAAGGAAATTTCGATTGCAATGTAAGCGTCCGTTATAACGGACGTCGGGCACTAGCCCAGAGATGACGTTTCCTACAGTAAGTCTCCATGCGCCATTGTTCCAGCAATTACCACCGTCGTTGCATTACTTGTAATATGAAGTAAGCATCAGCCTACAGTTTATTCAGACTGGCGACTCACTATTTTGACATGAATATTGTAGACTTTTGCACTTCTGACATGAGTTTTGGTACGTTGGGGCATGTAATGAAGGAGCCTGTACTTGAGGAACATGTACACATGTCAATTTACCTTGAAACCCATAGCAGCCAGGTGCAGAGAACTAGTATCACGCCTCACTATACTGATTATTTGCTGGCGTGATCGCTATGTTGTAAGAAACTTTTACCCCCCCCCCCCCTCAGAGGAGACCTGACTCAATCCCTGTCCGTCCTCTCCCCGGCCGACCATCCCCTCCCAATGTAGGCTTTGGCTCATTTCTGATTTCCTCTGTTTTGCACTTGGTTCAAGATGTGCCCACCCTGTATAGAACATAATCCCTAGTAGGCCTATTATAGTTAGTCTTCAGTGCATGAACTTTTAGGATGGTGGACGAGGGTCGTGTGCAGGGATAGTCACACAGCCAGAAGAAAGCCATGTCTGTTTTTCAAACTTCCATGTCCCTGCTCTACAATCAAGGCATGGGCGACGTGTTGATACGTAAGATCGGCGCGATACTAACATGATATGAATCAAGCAATGGAATTGTGATGGCCAATCAGTCTACCTCTATGACATAACTTGGTGTCTCTTACAAAGTTTACTAAGGCAGCAATAGTTTGACTCAAGGCAACAGATGTAAGTGTACACAAGTGTCATGGCGTACCATCCAGTACTCAAGTGCTTGGCGTACCATCGACCCAAGGTCAACGTGCTGCTGCAGTCCTGTAAGCCTGATGTACAATGCGATGGTAACAATCATTGGATTGTACTAGAATACACAAACTGCCATTGCAAGGCTTGAGAAATGTGATGGAAACCTTTATCCTTAGAGCCACAAGCACTATCGCAATACATGAAACGCTCGCAAATAAGCTGGTGCCCTGCACTTGACATTAGGTAAATGAAGATAATCAGCTAATGAAGTAAATAGCTGTTGCAAATCATCAAAAACATTCACCAATTGAAGCATTGTATGAAATAAGAAGAACGCTTAATGCTCAATGGCAACCTAAGCACTGGGCTAGTGCCCGACGTCCGTTATAACGGACAGTATGGAAAGTACTGATAATGTAGCACGAATCAATAAATAAGTTATCAGCCATGTTACTGCACCAAGTTGTTGAGATTACTGAAACCACAACTTAATTTGTTGGGTTTTACCACTTTGGGCACTAATGGGTTAATGGTCACAAGCTAAACACAAAAGGCATCACATGACTTCTAAGGAAAAAAATTAGACTGACCTGACTTAAACCTTCGTCGCTGATGCGGCTGCATCCATGGAGATTTAAACTAAAAATAGACAAATTTAATTTAAATGAGTATGTCCATATTCATTAAATTTAATTTAAATGAGTATGTCCATATTAAAAGACTGGTAAGAGCACTGATCTTCCCTGTGGTCCTATATGGATGCGAGACATGGACAAAGACACGGGATATGGAAAAGAAAATCAACGCGTGTGAGATGTGGATTTGGAGAAAGATGCTAAGGATTTCATGGACGGAGAAGAGAACTAACGAATCGGTGCGCGAGGAGCTTGGACTAGAGAGGGAGGAGACACTGCAGCAAACAGCAACTTGGAGAAAATTGAGCTACTTTGGCCATGTGATGAGATCTAACGGTCTGGAAAAGGAGCTGATGACGGCATGCGGTGAGGGAAGGAGAAGATGCGGAAGACCTAGGAAGAAATGGTTGGATGAGGTACAGGAAAAGTCTGGCATGAGACTGGAGGAGCTACGAGAGGCGACTAGAGAGAGGAGACGTTGGAGAGAATACACCAAGGCTTTCGCCAGAGCTCCAGAAGCTGACGGCACCAGGTGACCAGGTGATGTCCATATTGAGATTATAAGAATTTGTCAAAAATGTAGTAAAATAAAAGAAAAAAAACTTTTAATAATGGCAAAACACAATTAAGTTACACAAATTTCAATAAATGATAGATATCTGTTAATGCTTTAATTTAACGATGAGCGTGTACTAAAAGTGAATGTGAAACAAAAATTAATTTGTGCAAAACTTATAACACAGCTTACCTGACAATATTTGGACAGTTGTTGGCAAGTAGAATGAGGCTATTGTTGCTCAGCGTGTAAAGGTCTCGAAGATTCAAAACTTTCTACCCATGATCACAGCCAAAAAACAAACATTTCAACATAACATAAATTTTTTCATTTTATGTAAGCATATTTATGCAATTTTATAAAATTCCGTAAAAGAGGAAAATTGTCATAGTCTTCATCAGTGTCATCATCATCATCATCATCACCATCATCATCATCATCATCAAAAGTGTTGTCAAGTTGGAGGACAGTGTGTGTGTGTGTGTGTTTGTGTGTGTTTGTGTGTGTTTGTGTGTGTGTGTGTGTGTGTGTGTAAGACTTTACTTGACTTATGGCATTGGCGATACTCCAGCATGCAACAGCCGCTCATTTATGGAAATTCTCCATCGCTATGTATGTGTGTTTGTGTGTAAGGTTATTCCTACTAAGTCATGGCCAGCCAGTGAACAGTTTACAGCAATCAAAGTCTATCATAGAGATCAAACTCTAACATCATTGACAGTGGTACGCAGGTTTGAGCAGACTTACAAGAGATGTGCCAAGGCGCTGAGCCACGCAGGCAATGACGGAGTCGTCCAATTTTTTGCAGGACGTCAGAGACAGCTCCTCAATTACATCATTCTTTTTCAGTAGAACCTGAATTGCTGCAATGAAAACACAATCAATCAAGTTCTATGCAACCACATTAAAGAGGTTCTTACAGTGTAACACAAAACATTTTCTAACTAAACCTTAACACAGTATACAACTATACATAGTAAGTAAATCTATCATCAGTTCATTTTATTAGCATAATTAAAAATATACTACATTAAATTTGCAGGCCAAGTTTAAAACCAAAATTAAAAAATTGCAAAAAAACTGATAACCTTTTTCAATAGAACTTAAAACTAAAATTACAAATAACCACAAAAATAATAAACACATTGGAATGCTTGAACCACAGTCCGTTGCAACCAACAGACGTATGCCGCTTTCGCTTACCGGTGTAGCTAACTAGGCTAGTACTTCAGGTATGGTTAGTGGCGAATTTGGACCCAGCACACTATCGTACAAACCATCATGTCATAATGCAACCGGTAAGAAAAAAGGAAGCCTACAATGTTGAAACAAAAAAAGAATATTATTAAGTACCGTCATTGCAGATGCCATTGCAGGATTGTATTTTGACCGTCTTTAAGGATGGGCTGTGCAGATATGGAAATGCCTTTGCTGTAAGGCTGTGCAATTTTCTAAGCTCAAGAAACTCAAGACAACCTTGTCCTCTGGTGATGTGTGTTATCCCAATATCTGTACAGAGACAATCATTTAAACATCTCTTAATGACATGGTTTAATGTTGCAATACATTGGCTATACAACAGTCAATTGGAAAGCTTGTTGAAATTTAACTTACCGACTGGAGCCAAAATTCTAGTCATGAGAGAAAGATGACATAAGATATCTCTTCTAATAGCACCATATACTACAGGAAGAAAGATCAGACAGAGTACTTTATATGCAAAAAAGTCAAGAGACTTATGTTGCTAATTATTTATTAAGCGTACTATTTATTTATTATTTATTTATTATTATTTATTAGCATCAGTCACCTTCTAGAAACGAAGCATCAAATGATGGTACTGAGCAACTGTGGGTGAAAGACACTTGCTCAAGGTACCATTGCACCAACAGCTAAAGAGGAGGTTCAAGCAGCTCCCTCTACATCACTAGGTAAGTGCTCCAACAATTGGCAATCATATCTCGCTAAACATTTTGTTTTAAAGTTTCTTAAAAATTGTGAATGATCGTGGTTGTTAGTCAGCGCACAGCTGCTTCTCATTCAGGACTCTCTATCACTTCACCATTGCTAAGACGTTGTTACATCAACATAAATTTAAAGAAACCTAAAATTCAAATTATATACAAGCAGAAAATGGCTAAGTATTCTGACATCACTGCAAGTATAATCTAATAGTGAAAATAACTTTGAAATCATGCTACTTAATTTCGTTACATCACTCATATATTACATCACTCACATAGATTAGATAGCCATGCTCATCTCACTGAGCCTCACCAATATCATCCAATCCATCTGTATTATATGAACTTTGAAACATAACTCAATATCTTTTCTGTTGTTAACTTACTCCTGCATGAAGCCTTAATGACTAGTACTCCCACTCACCTCTACCTACCTGTTACTGAGCTGCAGTCACTTATGGTGAGATGCGCAAGCTGGCACTTGCTCAGGCTCAGCTGCAGAAGTACACCATCAGTCACTTGCAAACATTTGTAGAAGTTGATGCTCTTCAGCGTTGATGCGAACAGGTTGTAGGTGATGTGTGGAAGGTATTCTGGTGTAAGTCGGTCATGCAGAACGAGTCGTTCAAGCAGCATCTCTTTGTTGATAGTGGCCAAACTACGTACAATACAGCTGATGTTACCATGGAGATTGTTGCCAAGACAGCCAAGGCACAGATCTTTCAGAGTCTTCATGACAGCCAATGGTCTTTGCAGTCCTAAATAGAAACATATTCGCAGTTTAAAACAAGCCAAACT
The DNA here is from genome assembly GCA_945859605.1 of Lumbricus rubellus. Classification (NCBI taxonomy): domain Eukaryota; kingdom Metazoa; phylum Annelida; class Clitellata; order Crassiclitellata; family Lumbricidae; genus Lumbricus; species Lumbricus rubellus. Next base: position 20,223,180 of record OX243812.1, on the reverse strand, counting down.
CTGTGATGTTGCTTGATGATAGGTGGAAACAGGCTCAACAGAACATAGGACATGTTCCTGCTGACAACCGTCTGCAGCCTGTCCTAGGCTTCGTGTGTGTGTGTGTGTGTGTGTGTGTGTGTGTGTGTGTGTGTGTGTGTGTGTGTGTGTGTGTGTGTGTTGTTCAAAATGTCAGGTGACGGGCCTGGAAGAAAATTCGTTGAGCTCCTTGCATAAATCAGCAGTAACATTGCATTGCTATATCCCGAGAAACTGTAACATTTCTTTGCATGCACTATTAAACTCAGGCCGCAACCTCATGACTTTGATTTATCAATTAAGGACAAAAGAAATTTCATTCCTAGGGTTTTATACAAAACCATGTACAAGTTCTCTCCGTTTTGTAAAAACATTCTGTAACAATGCCGATGTTATTTGAAACAAACTCTTTTTTATCTTCCGTACTGCACACCTGTATACTGTAACTGGTTGCTGTCTGTCAACTGGATTATTGAATAAACGAAAATTACTTACTTACAAAAAGAACAGGGTCCCGCTAGAATCCTAGCGCTGGACCTACTCATCTTAGAAAAGACCAAGATTAATCTTAGAAGGAATAAAAAAATAATTATAAGCTGGCATCAAAACATAGTTATGCAATGTTCAAATACCCTTTGATTATAATCCGTCTGTATCACTAGGGCAATTTTGTCAACCCCCTCTTCTACAAATCGTACCTTATTTTGTGTAAACAGATCAATTAATTGCCAATTGGTTATACAGAAAATAATTGGTTATTATAAAAATTGGTTATTAGAAGAAGAAAAAAACAGCAACGACAACATCTTAAAATGAACCACGTTTGCGATGCACCGAGACAAAAGTGGCATTCATACTTACTGAACCAGTAGAATTTGTTTTAAAGTTTGGCTTTGGCGATCATTGTTCACCTATTATACTATAACAAAAGGTAATATTGTGATTATTATCATCACTGAAGTCAATTTTCAATAGTTAAATACTATCCGTGAAATGACACTAAATATAGACTCATCATAAATAACATGAGAAATCCGACGATAGCCAATGGGAAGCTCAGAAATCTTGTGTGCACTTCGACTAAAAATAGATCAATTTCGATTGGATAATCCGATGAGCAATGAATTGCCGGTAACTACAAGAGGCTTTTATCTATTCGATTTTTGGATTCATAAAGCGCCTATCCCAGTACAACCTAATCAGTGATTAGGCCTAATTGATTAATAATTAATTGATAATAATCAGTAATGGTAATGTCGCGAATCTCTCTAGACGCACCAACGCGAAGCACCCTTCTTCTCAGCCCGCTCAGCTATCGTCAGGATGGCTCCAGCGACAAACGGGAAGTAGGGTCTGTCCATATGTCACGCGTGTCGTTTCAGGGGGAAGGGTGGAAACGTAAGTTCGCCTTTGTGGTATTTCGAAGGTCAGCCGTTCGCATTTTCGCTCTGATCGATTCGCCCTACTCGACAACTCTAAGACAATGTTGAGAACAGGAAAACGTTTTATTCGTAGGCCTGCAATCGCAGATTTACTTGCACTGCAGACTGTCCAGTGTCCAGTCGTCGCTCGTCGTGTTGTCAGTAGTTTCTCTACCGATACAGCCTCTACTTTCTCTTCCGAATTTCGACTCCGAATCTCCTCCGAACGCTCGTGCAGACACGCGGCCATCGACCTTACCGATGTAGCAAAGCGAGCCAGTGCTCTTCGGGTCCGTAGCTCAGTTGAGAACAGCTGTTCGTTAAACTGAGTCATCCACGCGACCCGGGTTCGAGCCCCACACAGGGTATTAATTGATTAAAGTTTCTGTTAGCTGCCATTGGCGCTTTGCTGTTATGTTGCTTGTCTCGAGTTCTGCTGAAAATAAGATAGCCCTTCCCACTTCTGGCTTGGCCGAACCAGGAGTGATCCAGCACCTAGGCCCTTGGCGTTAAGCCGAACCCACTCCTGTAAAGCCGACCTGCGTGTCGTGCTATAGTGGATCGTATTTTGTATAACCTATACCTGTAATCATTCTGCGGTTTGTCAGATTGAATCAATAAAGAATATATAATTTGTTTATATTTTAAACTCGTTACATGTTTAACGACACTGCCACATCAAAGAGGATTAGTGTCGCCACACCATTTTTAGGTCCCTGTGGACGGACCGTTCTAACCGGAGATTTGAATCTCTGAAATAGCCACCTTCGGGAATCGAACCTCGGTCCGAAGAGAAAGGATTATCGTCCAAACTCTTCGCACTCATCTTTTCTCTCCTTATATACCTTTCTTGGGCTCGGGTACGAAGGGGCTAGGCCTAGAGGCTGGGCTTCGAAAGAGGCTAGGCCAGTGGTTCTTAACCTTTTCAAGGGAGCCGAACCCCAAGAAAAATCCATGACCATTCACCGAACCCCTCAAGTTTGAACAATAATTTTTCTTTTTTGCTCGACATACTCTGGGGTATAAATATAAAAGAAAAGGGTAATAGCTGCTGTTAGCGTACGTCATACGATGGTATTTTTGAAGAAAAACAACGAAAAATTATATATCTTATCTTAGCTTTAAATTTAATAAGGTTTCAAACAAAATTTATTAAATAAAAATAAAAGTTGAAAAAATAGCAGATGATTTTTCACTGAATATGTGTATAGGCCTATTTCAGAGGACCACTGCCGAACCCCTGGCACTGGCTCATCGAACCCCAGGGGTTCGGTCGAACACTGGTTAAGAACCACTGGGCTAGGCCAAAAGAGGCTATTGTATGCCTGTCTCAAGGATTATCTCTTAATGTTGACCCACAGTGTTTAATCTAGACATATCTGCGGTGGGGGAGAGTTCTTGCAGAAAAATCGCAACGCTTTGTACACATACAAATACGTAACATTTGCCACCAGAAAAGTAAATGTGCAACAACCCCCCCACCCTGGAAAACCAAGCAGCATTGTGCGCATGCATATAATTATGGACATGTTGACAAATTTTGGTAAAATAAAAGACCAAAAACGTCATCAGTAGCGAAAATTGTAGATTCATTAGAAATTTTTACCAAATGACTAAAAAAAACGGTCAGAAAATTTGACCTATGAAGGAGTCGTCTGCCACCCAGCCATCTGCCCAAAACGGAGTATTTGCACCATCCCAGAATTCCCCCCACCCCAAAGCAAGGGACTAGATTAAACACTGGTTGAAACAATTATGGCTTGGCTTTAATCTACATCGCTTGATGCATTAGCAAGTTATTAGTTAGAAGAAATGATAGCAAGAACACCATCTAAAACCATCAATGCAATTTTACAAAAACTTGACATTTCACACCCCTAAAAGGAATAACTAGCCAGTTTGTTATTTTACCTAACTTGTAACCAAATATGCCATTACCCTACGACTACACAGCATTCCCAAGTTAGTTTGTGATTGAGTTACAAGCTAAGGCTATCGACAACCAAAACTGACAGCGAAGAAACAGCGTTATTAAAGAAAAAGGTAATTGTAAACGCTTATTGTTCGATAAGCCTGCATTGTCAGACAACGACACAACGTTCTGTATTAGTGTTTTGATCAAACAAGCAACTCGATTCAACTGTTCATCTGAAGCTCTGAGTTCGATCCCTTGAACGCGACCTGAAAATTAAAGAAACGAACGTCAGCTTTCAAATTAAACTTTTAGCGACATGGGAGCAGCAGCAGATACCGAAATGTAATAATCAAATAAATATTTTTGGTTCAGTGCAAAAAACAACTAACATAAAGAAGAATAGGGCTGTGAATTTGCTGCATTAAGACAGTTTTCATTTTAAACACTAATCTCTGAATAATCACTAAATGAAAGATAAATATTTAAATTTACGTAAAAAGAAGAACTAGGACAATCAGAGGTAACTCAGATAAGAATCATTAGAATCAGAATCGCCACTTTGGGATTAAGACTGAACTGTGGCATTTCATACGTAATAGAGTAAACTTTTATTCTTTTTCCAACTCCTTGATGACCAATTTTAAGTGGCATAAACTTAGCAATTGGGTGATTCCATGTCAATTCAACCAACGTCATTGACATGACCGACTCAGATTTACTTGAAATTTTACCCACGTGTTCAACCACATAAGACTTGTAAAAAACCAAAAGAAATTTTTTTGGGGTCAATTATATTCAGAGATATGGGTCGGCGAACTTTGACCTGACCCGGTCGACCTCGTACCTTTGAACCTCTATATCTCAGCTTGTATAACAGCTAGGAAGGTGATCTTGGTGTCATTTTTTAGCTCTTTTGATGAACTGTTTGGGTAGATTAATCATGACTGTTTAAATGTTCAAAATCAAGACCATATTCCACAATGAAGCACTTTAACCTTGACCTTGACCAAACGGTTTTTTTTTTAAATCTGAAAAAATTCACAATTATAGATCAATGTGTTTTGAACATCCTCAGAAAAAATCAGAATGGGATCCATAATGGCTTATTTGTTATGTCAATTTTGGTTCCAAATTTGGTTGAATTGACACGGAATCACCCAATTATTCAATTAAAATGAGCAGCCTATAGTAACCAAAATACATTATATATATTATATACATAATATATATTATATATAAAAATAAAATTGTAAACGAATATGAGTCATTTGCTGCTGAGAAGGCAATGCATTCAGAACACAAACGTTCTTACCCAAATGCAGCATTTACTACAGTAACCAAACACATCTATTTCTCTCTGATTGTCTTCAACAATCTTCATATCAGATCTGCGCTGTATTTAAAATGGTGAGACTGCACAAGTCGTAAGAACAATCTTCATTTACCTGCTTGGACTTTTGCTGTAACTCTTCTTTCTCTCTGCTGGTGAACGAGATCTTGACTTTGAATAGGACCTGCACAATGAAACAGAACAGATTTTTCACGCTTCAGCCACAAATTGCAGCTACTACTGGGGTATGATCAAATAAAGTCACTAACTTCCATATGGACTTCAAATGAATTATTATAAACTTGGCAATACAGTTAAAGGGTTACTTATCAAGTAAGTTAAATAAATTTCCGTAGCATGCACTATTCAGCAGTATATGCTGGACTGCACTAGACAGCACACCAGCATACATTATGCTATACAGATCATTTCAAAATGTTCAGTGTAAGTGGCCAAGGAAAGCTTATCTTCAGAGATGGGTTCTGCTATATATACCCATTAGCTAAGACCAAATTAACAGCCAGTATGGCATTTTTACAGGATATACCTTTCACTCGTAATGAGCTAAAAACAGCCCAAGGTGAGATGCTCCTCTCAGGTACGGTATATACCTGTCAACAGTGATGAACTTAAACGCATTTGGCTGCTGCCATCAGCCGTACACAAACTTATGTTGCGGAAGTTTGTTGGTGGCTGCTGTTGGTGCTAAACCGTGAAGCGGTAGAAAGGCAAGTTGATGATGATCGACTGGTGAAGACCACTGATTTGCAATGCAGAGATTGGCGACCGTGCGGGAGAATTGGTGGTGGTGCCGATGAATGATTGTAGTTGTAGAGGTGACAGTGGAGCTACGTAGTAGCATTGTAGTAGTTGAAATGCGAAGCCCTTCGAGAGGCAGATTACAGTTGATATTTATGAAGATATTCTGCAATTCATCGTGAAAGACAAATATTTAAATTTGACGAAAACACAAGGTACGACAACCACGTCGTCTCTCCTAGGTTTTACATATTCCAACCTGAATTCAGACGCGCTGAGAAAAAGTAAACAAGACAGTGCAAGAGTTGAACTTCATTGCTAGAAGAAAGGCAGGAATCAATCTAACTCGCTTATACCACAAAGACTGACCAATGTTTGTTGCAGACAAAATAACATCAATATGACTTTGTCAACAAATTGTATCACATCCAATAAAATGACAGAGACAGTTTGATAATACTACACATCTGCATTCGTGATCATGAAAACAAACTGAACTTGCTTGAATCAAAAATATTATACATGTATGGTAAATACATAAATACATGAGAAAATAATTTGCACTAAACTGCAAAGCAAAAAAATCAAATCATGAGTTAAACAAAACAAATTAAAGCTAAAACAAAGTCAGGCAAAAGAAATGTCCTAATATACAATATTCTGCATCTATATAAATAGCAAACGAAAGAGGTACTACAACAAGTATGTTGGAAGCTGGATCAATGCTGAAACTTAAAGAACACAGAAACACTGAACGTAAACAAATAAGTTAACAGAAATAGAGCCAAAAAATGTAATACAAACTTCACATACAAACAATAGTTCAGGATTATTGCACAAACTGAAAAATTCTGACCAAAATATTCATCAGTTTATTCTGATAAAAGTTTAGAACAAACCTTCTGCTGCTGCTTTGTCGGCCACCTCCGCCTCCTCCTCCTCCTCTGCGATCACGTGGGCATTCTCTTGACAGATGACCTCGCTCTCCACACTGGTAACATCTCTCCTCACTGGAACGTCGAGCATTTCGTGGTGGAGGTCCACCGCGGTCGCCACCACCACGGTCGCCACCACCTCGGTCGCCACCACCGCGGTCGCCACCACCACCACCTCCACCTCCTCGTCTCTGCCAAGGTTTGGGGCGAACCTTACCAGTGGCATGTTCTACTCGTACCCTTGCACCACAGACATTTCTAAATAAACAAAAAGGAAAGTTCTCTATTTTATGGTTTACAGTTTAGATCTGAACAGAATAAAAATTTAATGTGGTCAATTGTCATCGGACGACTATAGGATAATAGATTTAGAAATTATACACTAATGTGGACATCATAATTAGACATTACTTTGCATGTATACTATACATTGTATACGTAACTTTTGCTAAGACCCTCGCCCATCCCTGCGTACGCAATTATATGGACAGCTACTTAAATTAAGACAAGATGCAACATGCCCTGCACAACCATTAGCGAACCTGGCAATTGCTTGAAATATTAATCCCCGAATCTGAATCTACACATGGCCGGATTAACAAATGTGGAGGCCCTGTTCAGTAAAACTGTGGGGGCCCATACCTTAGAGAACACCGACAAAAGGGCCCCACACATGTGTAAAGTTGTATATATTAAAATTAATAGTCCGGATAATTATAAATTTGTCCTGAGCCTTTTACTCGTTTCTAGTTTTTACAGTTAGAATTACCAACCCAAAATTTCCTATTGAAAGTGTAGGGTCCCCTAAAGTGCCGAGCCCTTGTTCGGCCAAACATGTTGAACATTCCTTTCTCCGGCTCTGAATCTACACCAGATTTACTAAATCTATTTTCTAAATGAAACTCAAATTATTTGTGCAAATCTACTAAGTTTCTAAATGTTACACTCACGTTCCATCTAGCCCTCGAACAGCGTCTTCTGCGTCGCGTGGATCTTCAAACTCCACAAATGCAAAACCTGCTGGATTTCGTGCAACCCAGACGCTCTTTAATCGACCGTAGTATGTAAATGCTCGTTCTATCTCTTTCTCTTCCGCCTCTTTTGGCAGGTCACCAACATAGACTTTGCACTCCATCTGTGTATCTCGGGCATTGCGAGACATTCTAATACACGAACAGAAACAAAAATTTATCAATCCATTATTGAAATGCACAAAATGTATTCGAGCATCAATCCATAAAATTAAACGGCACATGTACACAAAGTATCGGAGCAGAAACTTAGAGTCTTGGCTCTGGGCTGAGTAGTGAGTTCACCTAAATAGATGGGGCTAAACTACACCTAGATGGTATTGTTTGATATGATGTCTTATGTATACACATAGCCCAGATAAAAAATACCAGATTCTAATCTATATACAAACAGAAATTTGGGCAAAAATTTGGATCCCTCGAGGAAGCTATCACTTCAGCATAGACTACTTCTTTTAACATTATGAATGTTGCCCAATGGGTAATGTGTCAAACCACAACGACTAAATTCCCGAAATTAGCGTCCGAAATTATTTCAATGTAGCATCCTATAATATATACTCCGTGTTTTCAGCTCCGTGTTTTGACCGTCTCGCCGTTTCATAACAACGCGTTACATTACGAATGTTTGCAGAAACTTACTTAAATGGAAGCTGGATTGATATATTCTTGCTTAAAGAGGCGCGGGGTTGATAAAAATGTTCTTGCTTACATTGGAGCTGGATAAAAACAAGGTTATTTAAATAGAAGTTGGATAGCAACTACTGAATGAGGCGATTGACATTAATATTTTCGGACGCTAAAGTGAAACGATCCGTTAAACCTGGAGTATCAGATGCTATCATGCTACCATTGAAACCATTGCAAAAATTTTGGACGCAAAAGGAGAACATTACTGCCAAATGCACCAGCTTCGCTTTGACGATTCTTTTGTTATCCTTCATGTGCATTGACACTGAATGCAATTGTACCTATGTATGCACAATTTTCTCACACTGTAGACACTCTACAACATCCAGTGTCTCTAGAGTTGCAAATATCGGGGGGTTTTCAAACAGATTTATCGTGTTCACATAAACAGAAATGTTGAAAATTTTGCTGTATACTCATGTGCTTCTTAAATCATCCAATCACGGCGCACCAAAACCGTAGTCCAAAAATACTATACATTGCCCGAAAATTTCAGCCCCCCGATACAGTTCAGTCCAAAAATATGCCAATTAAAAAATTACAGAAACGATAACACGCTGTTCCCCGCGTTGTCTTTGATTTCAGTCGGAGTTTCTTTCCCCGTGGTGTCATTGAATTTAGTCGTTGTGGTTTGACATTTATATAAATTTGCACAGCAAGTTCCATCTACTAACTCAGTGATCTAGTCTTTGCTGAACATAAAAATGTCCGCTTTCTGCAATTTTATACAATGCCGCGGAGTGGGACTTTGAGACTGACGCCCAACTACTTTTCAGGAAGTGCGAGAAGATGCTGCAAAGCAACAACTTAAACGCCCACAATTAAACAAAAACCCAAACCTAAGACGCAAAGACTAATTGTAACTATGTTACATCGTCTAAAATTAAAATTCACACGCTCTTACTCCGCAGGATTCTGTTTTCTAAAGACCTTTGTCCAGAAAAGTGTGCCTTATAACGTTACAAAATGGCGACCCAGCAAAGAAAATTATCATATTATTTTTATAGCACATTACCTTAATTTCTATAGCACATTTAAATATTGATTTTATTCACTATTTCGGGCGCTTGTTCTGTAATATTTAATAAAAAATGTGTGTAGATAAAAAAAATTGCATGGTTTTCTATATTCATATTCGTGGGGCGCGATGGTAGGGGTTTGGTGCCTTGGAGCCGGAGGGTCCAGGTTCGAATCCACCTCAAACTCGGAAACTCCTTCATTCGCAATAATATTGCTCGTGTGCATGAATAAAAGATATACCCACCCACGTAACATCTCATAATGTTTTCGATTAGGCCTACACCAACCACCCACCGATCCATCCTTGAGTGTTACATAATTATGCAATGACCCGAACATTTGCACACAATGTATTCATTAAAAAGAGGTAGAAATACATTACAAAAGAAATCCTTAGTGTCCAGAGATGCATATAGGCTAATGAATACAAATCCTTTCTTCTTATGTCCATGAAGTCAACCCCATCATCCCATACAGCACTTAAGCAATTAAAGCAAATTGTGAATGAATGCCGTCTTGCACAACAGACCATACTTGCTGAACAACCTTACCGTAACTGAAATCTGAACGTTCCTTCCAGAATAAGTTCAAGGAACATTCATAGCTTAAGTTTAAAGTGACTAGATCTGTTAGACATCCACTTTGCACCCAATGACAGAACTAAAATAGAACGAATGTTGAACCGGATGCGACGACTTGGTTACCTTCCAGCGACGTTCCCGAACATACAGAAGTTAGCTGCTGGAGCTGATGCTGGGCTGCTTTGTACTCTAATGCTAAAATAATGCCAATCACGTCCTGAGGAACATTTACCCACCTCTAGCAAAGATCACCTATAACTTACGCCCTAGACCTCATCTTTTTGTTCTACCAATTAAGGATGATAGAAACTTTATTCCGATGGTTCTCTTTGCCTCCAAATAATGACAGACATTGTTATGTTCACTATATTCTTGCCATTGGCGATTTTAATGTGCTTTGACGTGTAACTGGGTGCGGTGTGTCACCTGGATGACTGGGTGCGGTGTGTCACCTGGATTTGTCTCTTTTATAATGAAACGAAGATCTTATAATGATGAAATTGTCTTGCCAAGAAATTATGATTTCTACATACTGAGGCACAAAGTATCCCTGCTTCATGTGAGGTTGATTGCCGGTAGATATTGAAAGGTTAAGAATGGTTCTAGTGACACAAACTTTAAAGATTAGAAGAATGTTAGAAATCCAGCGCAAGGCCAAAATAAAAGAAAAAACAGAAAATTACAAGTTTGCAAATTAATACAGCTTTTTAAAAATTGCATCTTGATTCATGTGGGGCGATGCTAAAACATTTAATATAATTGCCTGATGGTGCACTGTAAGTTCATAATTCACATAAGACATGAAACCAAAATTATACTTCGCTTTAATGTAACCTTACTGCAATGTAGCTTTATTATATAGTCATTTTTTATGTGACTCCCGTAAGTATTGCCAGATGTTGGTTCAAGTGTATTTCAATCACAGATTTACGTAATAATGGTAATAATAATGATTGAATCCTGTAAGCAATTCTGTAGTCTCACGAAGGTAATGTAGAGAAAAGTCAACTAAAATTACGTACAGTTAACATATGTACAGTTAGCATTATACCTTTCTAAATTTCATATACAATACAATATGCGTCAAAAATTGTGCACACAAAATAATTTGCCCCTGCAAGAGTTAGCACACACGGTAGCTTATATGTTTCGCTGGTAAGTTTACATATGATGCGTATATCCTTGAACAACAGCCAGACTTATCGTATCATCGTAGTCTTATGGTTCAAGTCGAATTTTCATCAGCCTCTCTAGCTTCTCTGCTCGGAGAAGATCTTCCCTCGCAATAACCGGCTGCCTGGAAGACGATCTTGGCTCCTCATTCTCCTCCTCATCCTCCTCAGAGTCATCTTCTTGCAAAGACTCGTCTGTAGCAGGCGGCACAAAATGAACACCAAACGCTGGATTGAAAGTTGGGTAACTGCTGTAACGCAGAGCAAGACTTGTATCCGACGCTTGTGAAATACTGTGTTCCTCTTCATCCTCCTCCCCTTCTTTGGAATCAGAGTCCTCGTCAACATCGTCATCATTGAAGTAGTCGTCGAATTCTCCCGGCAGCTTCTTCTGCTTAATGTGTGACAGCTCTTCGGACAGATTCATTTGGTCCTGATAAACACTCGGACTCGTGAGATAGTTTTCACCAACCTGATTATTTTCTATCCACGCAAGAAATGAATCCTGAGGAATCCTACACTCCTTTTTTTCATTCGCAAACTTCTCCAGGCATTCCGATGAAAAACAGCTGCCATTTAATCCTTCGCCTAGGAACGACTCTTGTTTTTTCCAGTCGGTAATATCCAATCCGGAAGATAAGTTCGGTTCGTAGCTGTGCGTCTCAACTTCCACGCATTTCACCGACTTCTCATTCTCACGGTCATCTGAGACGACTGCGTGTCTCACTGTGGTCTGCGATGCTGCCTTAAATTTCGATCCATCTTCACCGATAGACAGCTCAGCAAAATCATCATCAATCTCGCTCAACTTTTTTGAATCACAAGCAAACATTGGCGAAGACATCTGTTGGTGAAGAGGCGACGCATGGATCGTGTTTGTCAGACGATCGCTATTCTGCTTGCCTTTATCGTAAGCCTTTTGAAGATCAAATGGTGATAATTTCTCTTCCATCAGCGTGTTGCCAGCCGTTAAGCTGTGATCAGGTGAGGCTACGCTCTGATGTGATAAGTGATATGACTTCTCAGTTGGAGCAAAACTTGGCGGCTGTGAGCTGGATCTGTCATCTTGTCCGATCGATTTGCCGGAGGCTTTGTCTACATAAAAACAATTATTATTGTCTATTAAGTAATCTTGTTTTTGTGTCTATTTAGACATACACAATTATACATAGAGCTTCTTAATCTAATAGCTGTAACTGGTAAGTCATATGCACACAGACTTTAAACCATTATAAGAAACGTAACAATAAAAAAAGATAATTTCAGTAATAATGGCAACTATGTATCTGTCATTGGCAGCAGATTACATTACTTATACTCGTTCCTCATATTCATTTCTAAGTATTTTAGGAACCTTGAACAAGCTCTTCTCATCTGCACTCTACCCGGAATCTGCTGGTTGGGCTCTGTGCATATGCATGAGCCGGCATTTCTGTAAACTTTTCTAATTATTTGAGCAATATTTAGTAATTGATGAATGCTCTGTTCTAATAATCGACCTCTGATTAGCTTGTCATAAAGTTGTGAATGCAAATTTCTAAAAATAATGACAATAACCTAATGTTATCGGTATTGTTTAGATACAATTTACACTGATTTTACAGCCATGACTTACGTTTCAACTGCATTGCTTGATGCAGAGTCTCCAACCGGCCATAGACCTATAACCAGCACAAGAACATTTCCGTTAAATTACAACAAGCTTATTCTTAGCTTTCATTCAATGGAAATTTTAAACCACAGCGATTTTTCACCTGCAGCTTTTAAATGGAAAGAGATGAGCAAAACTTCACTCAGCGACTTTTCGCAATAAGTTTCTGTAATCCTTCAGTAACATTTTACCACGAATCAGCTTTGCTTCAATTCGCATCTCTGTCATATCCCATATCTTTTAAAGTGCCATTACAGTTATCATTGAAAGCAGTACATCCACACTTCAATTTATAACTGACTGACTCTGCACAATGCTCATGTAATTACGGTAATAAAATTATGTTCGTTAAAAAACCAACACATAATAAATAAAATGATTTTATGTGCAAGTACCAAAGTGCTGTTGTAATAAGCAACAATACAAAAAGAGTGGCAGCAAACCTCGGTCATAAGTGGCCGCTGCTTCTTAGTCTCTGACGTGCACTTAACGCCCAGCGACATCATGTCAAGATAGAGTTCATTCGGCCAACCAAGCGATGTCTTGTCTCTTATCATCAGAAGCTGGTTTCTGTTGTTGACCATAACGTTTCTGACATATTCATTCTGCGAGAAACAAATGTCATCATTATTGCGCTTCTGTTTTAAGTTCTAAAAACGCGATTGATTTGTTAAAAAGCTGGAGCATGAAAAATATCTACCAGACTTTGGGATTAGCATTAACAAATTCAGGAATGGAAAATACCTTCGAATAGTCCACTAATGAAATAATTCCATACTGCTCTCATGAACTCAAAAAGCATTTAAATATTAATTTATAATTTTCTTACATACCCATAATATAATTATACCTAATGCACTGATCAATTGGTGCTAAGCTGTGTTAATCTATATACACAGACACAAAACTGCATTTCTAATGAGCTATTTACATTTGGACATAGAACAGGTGGAGGAATTCTGCTACCTAGGAAGTATGGTCACAGATGATGCAAGATGCCATGTGGAAATTTAAAAAAATAGCCATGGGAAAAGAAGCATCCTAAAAAAACTCCTCAGAGAAAAACTAAATAAGAACCTGAAAAAAGAACGATCAAAACGCTGGTGTGGAGTGTAGTCCTGTATGGATCGGAAACATGGACAATAAGGAAGGATGATATAAAAAAGATTGGCGGCCTTTGAAATGTGGATTGCTAGACACACTAGAGCAGTTGACTTACAAGCTACAGTAGTATCACGATGAAGGTCAAAACTCACACTCTATTTACAACATTCTTAGAAAGAAGCATGGATCAGCTAAGCTATTAATTTCTTCGTTACCAAGTGGCAATGTACATACCAGCAATTTGCCGCCCTCGCGTCGAGGATCATCTGGCTTTTCTCCTGTGCACGTCTCAAAAATCACCTACACAAGACATTCACAGAACACTGAAACTTCTCACTAAGGAGCTACATAAATTTGAACCATATTGCTTAGATTATAAATTAGAAATGAATGCTCTATTAGCATCAGTAATTAATTAGAGAGGCAACAATCAAAGTTGCCAAAATTACAGGGGCAGTATTAACTGCGAAATCAGAAGCTGGCAATTGATACAAAGGCTGTGACAAGTGGCAATATCTAAAATGGCAATGTAGAGATTAGCCACCCAAAAAATTGCAAAGTCACAATGAGAACAATGTTCAGCGAATGAATAGACACGTTAAAAATAAAGAGGAAATGTAAAGACATAAGATATTTGATAAATTCCAAAACTCTAAAGCTCACGATTCCAAAACTGTACGTATCCGTCTTGATGTTGAACTGAAATCCTCCTGTAAAGAATTCCTCAGGTAAGTACGCTCGAGATCCGTACACCTTTTCGAATTCGTTTCGCGTCACATGCGTCAGTTTGCCTGTAACCGTGCCTCCTGTGGCCTCCTTCGCAAGACCGAAATCAGAAATCTTCGCTTCAAAATGTGGCCCCAGCAGAATATTGGCACTGCAAGCACAACAACGAAATGACTGAACTTACCAGTAGTACCGGTACTAAGATATGTGTAAAAGGACAGCTGATGGGTATATGGAGATCAAGCCTCCCTGATGTTGTGGACAGGATCTAGACTATCTCGAGAGCAAGTACTTCATGCACAAATATTAAAAACTGCTCTACTTTTGAACTACTAATGCTTTTCATGGTCATGAACGATTCTGTTCCGAGTATCTTATCATAACCGAGAGTGATTCCGTTCCCAGTATCTTATCATAACCGAGAGTGATTCTGTTCCCAGTATCTTATCATAACCGAGAGTGATTCTGTTCCCAGTATCTTATCATAACCGAGAGTGATTCTGTTCCCAGTATCTTATCACAATCATGAGTGATTTTGTTTCCTACATTCAATAAAATAAATCATGAGTGATTCGAGTCCCTACGTCTTGACGTCACCATGGATGAGTGGTTTAGCATCGATTGTGTGTAGATACTGCAGTCCAGCTGCCGCATCTTTCAGGATGCTGTGTCGAATCATCCAAGGCAGTGGCTTCGTATTGTTCTAACAAACAATGGACAAAACAGAAGGACCTTAAATCTAACTGCCCATGGCTGAAAATGCATTAATTAGTAATTACTGATATATAATATATATATATTTATATATATATATATATATATACGGTATATATACCTTCAACAAAACCAAGCCTGCAGTAACAGTACAGTCTAAAAAAGTTTTACAGCGCTGTTTTAAATGAAGCTGATCACTACTGATGAAGTACTGATTAAATGAACTGATAACTACTGATGAAGTACTGATTACATTTCTGAAAACATTTCCTTCCCCAAAGTTTTTTGTGCCTCTGAATAGTCATTCAGTGAGAGGCACTATATATATAGAGCGCCTCTGAGTAGGTACCTTGAATGAGGGGTGCTATATAAATTTTGATATATATATCTGTGTGTGTGTGTGTGTAAATACAATACAATGTATAATTATATGTGTATATACAGCGCTATACTCGTATAAATTTCTAAGAACATTTCTTCTGCTGCTTACTTTACAGTCCAGCCGATCCTGAAGCGATCCGTTCACCATAAACTCGTAGACAAGGCAGACGGCTGGACCGTCAGTGGAACAACCAGAAAGCATGATGATATTCTTCTGTCGATACCTTCAACAAAACCAAGCCTGCAGTAACAGTACAGTCTAAGAAAGTTTTATAGCACCGTTTTAACCTTTTCGTTACTGCCCACCCTGGGAACCGCAGTACTGCCACCATAGGTATGTATTTATATTAATTATTGTTATTATTATCATTATATCATTAATATTTTTTTATTTTTAAAGTTTTATCAGAATTATTATATTATTTTATATATACATATATTGTATATATGTATATTATATATTATATATATTATGTATTATGTATATATTATGTATTATTATTCATAATGTATTTATTTATATGCATTTATATTAATTATTATTATTATTAATATATTATTAATATTTTTATATTTTTTATCTGATTATATTATTATATATATTTTATATATTAGCCTATATATTATATATATTATGTATTATGTATTATTATTTATATGTATTTATTTATTTATATGTATTTATATGTAGGCTATATCATGGTGCAAGAACACCATGGCTATATATGCCACCACAGAGATGTATTTTTGACCATAGATTTGTATTTTTGTTATCATAGATATGTATTTCTGTATGAAAGTGCACTTGTTGACAACCAACGACATCTCTACACACTGCTAAGGGGTTTTCTCGCAGTACTAGAGAATCTAACAATCATTCTTTATATCCCGGCGCCGCGCCGGTATACGTACGGCGGCATGTTTTCATATCCCGGCGCCGCGCCGGGTCACGTAGCGAAAAGGTTAAATGAACTGATGAAGTACTGATTTGTAAAACTTATTTAAGCTAACATCCTTGAGCACTGAGCAGCAAACTGTCTGGCATTACGTGCAGTCAGAAAAATCAGCAAAAATTATCAGTGATCACAAGATAATCGCAATACCTTGCATTACAATACTTCTATGATCTACTTTAAATGGCCAGTTTCATGGAGCGGTTTTTTAAGAGTCCTGAAATACAAAGTTCCACGACAAGGATATTGGCATTCACGTCATACTGATTCAGGACAACAAACAAAGATGAAATCTATCTATCGGGCGCTAAGCTACACTTAGACAAAAGTGCATTAACTTGCTAGTACTAACTTTGACAATGCGTTGATCTCAGCAACAAAATCCCTTGATAAAACCTGGTTTTCTCTCTAAATCAAGAAACAGAAAAGCTTTGAAAACTTCATATTGTTAAATAATTATACGATAATTAATTAATTATAAATCATAATTGCATCAGTAATGACTAATGTTACTGGCCAGTACACAGGTGACATGCCATTGATGCAATACAAGTTTGCCACATTGGGGTTGAATATCATATAACTACATCCATTGTGCCACACACAGAACCAGATGACTAGCTTGTTACTAGAGGGCACAATGCAAGTTTATGACAGGCTTGGAATAACCTTGAAAATAAAATTTGGCTTCACGAAAGGTATTTAAAATAACGTGGCATCTCCTTAACACCAAATTTAAGCCACATACACACTAATCCATTCTGTGAAATCCTGCAACCCTGTAATTATCATAATGAAACGATAAGCGAAACACTTTCAACTACAGCTGATGGAAATCCAGACAGTTCTATGATTTCTCACCTTGTGCAGAATTTTAATAGCACAAGTCGTTTTCTTGATGTTGCCGCAATAAACGACTCCGAATCCACCTCGACCAAGAAGGTTGTCTTCGTTAAAGTTGTCTGTCGCAGCAACGATATCGAGATATGGGTGACAGACGATGAACGACAGATCCGCATACTCGGCTGAAATTCAGAAAACAAAGATCATAAAATTTTGACTAAAGCTCTGTTTCCATTTATTGTCTGAACATCAACAACACCATATGATCAGAAAAGAGTAATCGGAAAAATTAATATTATGGTATAATTTTCTTCCGAAAGGGGAGTTGGCCAAACTATCCTACAGCAATTTTGCAAACTGCTAATACACTTGCTTATCACCTCAGCATCTAGAGCTAAAACCATGGTAGTTAAACTGGAATTCATATTTCACATTTCATTGTTAAGCTGTGTAACTAACCACTCACAAAGGTCGTCAAATTTACTGGACTTCTATTGGTGCACTTGGACTTAACCCAAATATCCTTCAAAGAAGAGAACTGTGTTTTCATTGCATTATAGTGTAACAAATGAGTTAGTACATCATTACCCTACCTCACATCAGCTTACCGATCTGTGTTTAAACATAAGAAATCTGCAAGACAATGTTATACCTGATTTATAATTTGATGAAGAACTCTTGATTGGTAATTCAGGCACATCTTGTGATTCAACAGGAATTCGAGCGTTACTCATCGATTCTTTTGACTGCAAACGCTGGCTGGGTTTTCTCGACGAATTCGGTGGGAAAAAGACGTCGCCTGAACCGAGATTTTCCGAGCATGTATCAAGCGGGCGTGTATTTTTTCCAAAGGGTGTCGACCTCTGACTAGTTCTTGACATCTAAAACCAAACAATCACAATGACAAAAAAATATTTATAGAGCAATCTTCCGTTGGGCATTCATCTATTCAGCTAACTCAGCGCACAAGAAACACTCATCTTATGGCATTCAGTTTATTAGTTATAAAGTCATATTAAGAGTCCTATAATGATGAAATGGCTATCTGTGTGTGTTTGTGTGCGTGCGTGTGTGTTTGTGTTCAAATAAGTAGGCTACTCCATAATTTATAGTCAATTCAAGATGTAGTCACATTTTGCACATCCGTTAGAATGAAGATTCAAAGTCAGTAGAGGGACAAGCGGTCTGAAACTGTGTTAACCTTGCCATGTGGA
Organism: Lumbricus rubellus; assembly: GCA_945859605.1. NCBI lineage: Eukaryota > Metazoa > Annelida > Clitellata > Crassiclitellata > Lumbricidae > Lumbricus > Lumbricus rubellus. The sequence continues at coordinate 20,204,722 of OX243812.1, read as the reverse complement.
CAGCAGACTAATGCAGAGATGACCTATTGTCCAAACTGTCCACTCATCCATAAAGCCCACATCCTCACACAGACTGCATTTTGCAATACACGGCCACCTAAAAACGCACTCACCTCACTAGTACACACCAGCAATATATAATAAGAAGAGAAAAACCAAATTACATCAGCAGTCTGTGCGGTAATGTTCATCTTGTTTGGTTCCCAGTCCTGTAACTTCGAATCACGCTCGTACGCTGTGGTTCCCTTGTATGGCTTGCCATCTTGCGTCCCATTGTTCCCATTGTTTAGAAGGCAACTTGGTAGCGGTAGAGCTAAAAAGTGAGTGCCACAAATGCAAATACTTTATTAATACAGACTGTTACGAATATCTTAAGACTGTTTGATTAACTGTCCCACATGCTAACATTAACACAATTGTGGATTTACACAGAATGCTGGAAATAAGCAATGATGCTGGGTAACAAATTCACAATCATTCCTAGAACAGTGAAGAGTAGTAAAACTATAACTACTCACATGCTTAATGGCTTAATGCAGACATTTGTTGTGACATGGTCTCTTTCCTCCTCCTCTATGGGCTAAGCTCATTTCCTCTGCATCCCATCACTCTTTCAAGGCATTCCTTCCTCCAGGGCTTCCATGCTAAGGGTACCTCCGAGTCGTTTACTGCAAGAGGTGCTTTATATCTTTATATATAATTTTAGATACACATATACAAATTTTATACACTATCATTCATTCAAGAATAATGATGAAAATATTGTGAGAAACATCTATAGGATGTAAAAAAAGACAAATTATCAACTGGTACACAGTGCAGAATAGACATACAAATGAATTACAAAAGAGCAACCTGACTGTCAAGTTGTCAACTTTAGAAAGAGAAAGAAAAGAGAAATTATCTTAGCCATCATCAAATGACTACAGCATAACGAACATTTACATGTGCAGAAGATTTTCAGAAACGACGAGAAATTTTCGCCAAACAAAGCCACACTAGAGAAACTTCCTGGTTGTGCAGTTCTACAAATTTCTTTTTAAAAGTCCTGCCTTGCTAGGCAATCCTTTTATATCCACTTGACTTCAAGTACATTTTAAATGTGCAAAGGGAGAAAGTTAAGTTTTTAACCAGAGATAAAAACAATAAACACCTGAATTGAAGAACAATGGATCTATTAACAAGAGTTTTGAATGCTGATAATGATAATAAATATTAGCGCCACTCAACAGCTATTTTACGTAAATTCATATTAATGAAACACTTTAGTGAATATAATATAGCCTACATGTATTTTTTAATTGGACACTTGATATCCAGTATTTATACTACAATGTTTATATCTAAATGTCAGAGAAATGTTACAACATTTAATCACATGAAACGTGGTGACCGATACAATCACGTGTTTGATCACAACAAATGTTCTCTGGTTGTCTTCAAATAAATTTTTATACACAAAGAATAATAAACAAACAAGAGTCTACCTCTTAACACTTTAACAACGAGTTTCATTGGTTTCCCAGTCGCATTTAATACACTTGTGTCATCAAAGGGTTAAACTCCGCATGCATGTGTAGTACTTGTGTGCATTGTCCAATTGTGTATGTCATCATGCATGAATTTATATGCATTTATACATGCACATAACTGCATGCATGTAGACGAACGTACATTGTATAATGTACATATAAATAAGTACAAACTACACAACTACATGCATGAAAGACAGAGGGCAGAGAGAGGCAGTCTAAACCATACAAACTACACAACTACATGTATGAAAGACAGAGAGAGGCAGTCTAAGAAGGTATGTGGTAGTTGTGGTACTAACCTAATTCTGTAACAGCCTGGCTAGGAGTTGGCAGGCTTCTCTGTTCCGGCTCTGTCTTGAAATTTTTTTTGTTTGGATTTGGTAAACCTCGATCTTCATTGAATATCTCATCAGAAACTAAACATCGTCAAACAAATTTGATGACAAGGTGCAATTCAATTAAAGGCAATGTTATTACAAGCGCCTAAGTTACGGTAGTTATAATTATATACATAACAAGTTTGTAACATAATATCAGGTCGTCTGAACATTTATTTGCCAGCTAGTAAGGACTGGTAAAGTGTTCCAATGTGACAGACGAAAATCAGTCCAATGTGACAGACGAAAATCAGTCCGATAAATTAGAAAATATGCATCTCAACCTAGGTTAAAAATATCTTAGGCTGTTACCGGCAAAGCATTTCGGAATTTCTTTGGAAGACTGTTGCGGCAGAGCATTCCAGAGCACAAGCTCCAGATAAATGTTCACTAGGAAGTTAGGAACAATAATAAACTTGATAAAATGCTAGAGCAAACCTGTGGGTATCTGTCATTCTCACTAAGTAGTTCTGTAACTTGAACTCTTCAAACATTGTAGTGCACTCCAGAAGTCTTCCAAAGAAAATCTAAAATCTTTTGTCAGAAATTGATCAAGATATATTTTCAGTGTATGCTAAGGTACATCTTTTAAAATCTCTCAGCATATTTGTCATTTTTTGTCAGTCATGTTTGAGCACTTTTGACAGGTCCCGACTAGGCCAAGCCTACTCAGATTGACTGAATGCCTGTGCTGAGTCAATCATTTGTCGGTATAAAAGGAAGTGCTCAGGTGGCTTTGCAACTGGCAATTAAGAATATGATCAAAGCCACATTTATAAGGAAGCAGCAAATAAAACATCAACAATGGCATACCATAGTTGAATCAAATGAAGAAGAAAATTTACCTTTCATCTCAAGTAAATGGAAAGGTTAAGGGCAGCAGGTAAGGTTAAGGGTAGCACATCATATGTTAGTGTTATAATTTATTATGATGATGTAATGCAATCCATTATACATTTATTACAAGTCCCTTTCAACAATAGTCCTTAGATTTCTATAAGTGGTCCTAGGTAGGGCCCCCAGAAATTCGCGATCTTGCGCAGCGCAACTTTTCCGCAAATTTCCAGGTTCCGCGCAACAGCGCAAAAATTGCCGATCCGCGCGATTTTGGCGCAATTTTTGACAAAATCTTGTTAATTTATCTAAATTGGGCTTTATCTGACTTAAAAATCACTTCAGCGCGCGGCAGTTAAACGTAGCAACGAAACCGATGGGCGATAATCAAAAGGGCGGCCGCCGAATGGGACGAAAATATATTTGAATTTTTAGTTAAAGATCGTTATTTTTAGTAGTAATGCACAAAACTTAAAGTTTAAAAAATTCTTGAACTTCACGGCCACACAATAAAATATGTTAGACGAAGTTTCTCAAAGCGATCACACGGCAGCGTCGCGTGCTGTCTCAGCTTATGACAGAACGAACGCATTTAACCTATAGGCGTCAGGGGCCGCGTGTATGGACGGTCGTACATCTGGTCCTGACTACCGCCAAAGTCGGGCCTACGAAGTCAGGGCCTACAAGCCGTCAAAAAACGGTGTGCACGAAGAAGGCCTAGACCATGGCCTATTTAGGCCGTGACCAAAGTGGACGTAGTCAAACTAAACTTGGCGTGGTAAAACCCAGTGTCACTAGCACACACGATTAAGGCTAATCGCGCATGCGCCAAACTATTTATGGTGGTCGTCTACCTTGTAAATAAGCAGTTTTGGACGAACGAATAACAAAAGCGCAAATTAGACATTTCCACACGATTTTTAAATATAATGGTGAGCGATCCGAAAAAAATACGGAAGCCAACTTTTCTGATCAAGAGATTTAGAAGCATGCTTGAAAACATAAGTCAAGAGAAGCAACCTATAGGCCTACACTGCACGCTGCAAAGCGCACTGTATTGGTACTGACCGCTCGGCTTGGTCCAGGGTGGATTTTAGAGTAAATACAGCAATGGAACATTTAGAAGCCACGAGATAAAAAAAAAGAAGTGGAAGGATTTGAATTCGGCCGTTATACAGGATTTAAGAAATGCTTTTGTCAAATAGGTTAATTAAGTTATGGTCTTTGACTTTGAAAGTGGTAGCTGAGTCATGTCCTTGTAGCAACTTGAGCACATAGGTATGGCGCTATAGAAATTATAGTCAGCATCAAGACCTCATCCATGAATAAAATTAAGTCAATAGTCCTTATGGACAACAAGTAAAACGAGTTTTAAGTAGATAGTATCTTCCATTAATCTACTATCAATTGATCTCATTCGTTCTCCTCAAGGCCGTAGCCAGGATTTTATTTCGGGGGGTGTTTTCGCCGCCAAAATTTCTGATGACCATTTTTTTAGTCATCCGGTCGAAATCTGTTAAATATTTTCGCCGTCAAATTTCTTTTACTTCATTTCGGGGGGTGTTTTCATCACTTTTTCATGATTTTTTGCATGACGAACTAGAAAATGCAATAGATTTTTTCTGCATTTTCCATTTCGGGGGGTGTTCAAACACCCAAAACACCCCCCTGGATACGGCCTTGGTTCTCCTCTTTCTGCATCTTCTCATCGACCACTCCATTTCTGGACAGGGCTGACTTGCTTGTCCCACGAGCTAGAAACACTGTTGCTGAAACTCGATCCTTTACCCTCCTTATGGAATTCTCTTCCCTAAACTCTGCGTGGGACTCTACTTTCAGGATCACTATCTAGATATCTCTCTTTTTTCTTAAGTCCTATTTTTGTCTCTAGGGGTTATCACACTCTTATCAATTTGCTTGAACTCAAAGCAACGCTCAAAAGAGAGACCATCAAACAACGAAAGTATTAGTGTTATCTGTTGACATATTATATAATTATTCATTCAGCTAGTCTACATATTTAAGATTTTTGGCAGCAAGAGTTGTTCCGATAGTCAGGCCCGGTTTAACCACTAGGCGAACTAGGCGGCCGCCTAGGGCGGCAAATTTCTGGGGCGGCACTAACATGGAATTTTTAGTTTTTAATGTATAGTATTCTATTCTATTCAGACTATTCTTCTTTCTATTGAATGCAAATACGAATTAAAACAAAAGGCACCATAGCATTCTCGGTGCCTGCAGAAATATTTGCAGGGGGCAAATTTTTTTCCATGATCACAGTTACCGTAAATGTTTTAGTGACAAAATCTTGAAAAATGCAACACTGGATATTAAGAGCACGAGTATTTTTCAATGAGGTTTCTTAATGCAAATTTTTCAGTTTCATTTTGTGTATTAGCTTTAATATGAATAGTTTTTTTAGTGTGAACAGGGCCGGATTTAGGCATGTTCAACATGTTCGGCCGAACAGGGGCCCCCACACTTTCGACACTTTAGGGGGCCCCCCACAAAACGGGGGGAAAAATTTTTTGAGGGAAATTTCGACGAAACGACTATTTTCCTGAAAAAAATTTGATTTTCCGGAAAAAAAATTGGTAGGATGACTAAAAAAAAAGCTCATCAACTTTTTTGGCGGATGAAACGGTATGATTTTCCCGAATTTTTTTCCCCCGACTAAAAAAAAAAAATTCCGCAAAAATTTCCCGGACAGGGCCCACACAAAAATTTTCAGAACAGGGCCCCCACATTGCTTAATCCGGCCCTGAGTGTGAAGAATTTTGTAGAAGTAGAAGTTAAAAGTGGGTTCCTGAAGCGGCGCTGTAATATTATAAATGCATTGAATGAATGAATAGGGCCTAAGTGAACAAAAAATAGGTGTCAGTTTTCAAGTTGCAAGTGTTCCTCTAGCTACTTCTAGGCCTATTGATACTTAATTTTGTGCAGTTGTGAAAGGTTGCATGACGGCGAGATTCCAATCAAGTAGGCCATAATTGACAGAAAAAACTATTTGCTAGGGCGCCTGGCGGAGGGTTAAAAGCCAATGATCACTGTTCCAGCTTTTAACAAGATTTTGAAATTGTTGATAATGCAAGGCAGAAAATTAAGAGCGTGTTTATATCTACAGAGATTCTAAACATAGATTTCTGACTTTCACTCTATGTATCTTTCGTATCATTAGTGCTTTAATGCGGAGAAATTTGTTAAAAACCCAAAAGTAGTAGTTAGAAAAATAAGTTTCAATTTTCCAGGGGGGCAAGTGCCTCCCTTGCCCCTATGTGCGGGCGCCCATGAATCTTAGTTGCCGTGGGCGGGGGGAAGGGGTGCAGTGCGACAGGTTCGCCTAGGGTGCCAAATACTCTGGCGCCGGTGTCACGAAATAAAGTCTCCCCCCGAAACGAAGTCTCCCCCCGAAACAAAGTCTCCCCCTGGCTGAAAATCTGTTTTGGAAGAAATTTTTCTTGTGTAAAAGTATACAAATGTTCGTGTTAAATAACGTGTTATCGTGTTAGCAACGTAAACTAACGGTTTGATATGCTCATCTATTAATTTCATGCGATTGTAGCCGATTTCACGATCAACGGGGGAGACTTTGTTTCGTGGACGGAGGAAATATTCTCTCCCCCCGGAGACTTTATTTCGGAATATAGTCTCCGGGGGGCGAATTTATTCTAGAACAGATCCTCCGGGGGAGAATCTATTTCGAAATAAAGTCTCCGGGGGGAGACTTTTAGGGGGGAGACTCTGTCGCGCGACACCGGCCCTGCCGATAGTAGTGAAATAGGTGTGGTGGAGATTGCCACTGAAAGAAAATAATCTGACTAATAATGTGAATCACACTCATTTGTAATAGATTTAAATTTGTCATGGTATTGGATAAATAATTGCTTACTTGACAATGATGGCGAACATGAGCACCATCAATGCCAACTATGCCACACCTGTCTAAAGTCACCCAAGAACAAACTGTTCAACTCATGGCTAGATTCAGAAATTGAGAAGAACACTGCAAAGAAAGAACTGATTGAACTTCTGAAGAGGAAAACATTCCTTGAAATACAGAATCTGGAAGCAAAGTCGGACAATAGTCCTAAGCTATAAATATGAGTTGTTAGCGACCATCTCCTGTCACCCTCTCTGGTAGTCTTCACTCATCTTTATCTTCTCTCGAAACCTGCCTTTTCTATTGGGGTTGAACGCACTGGGAGCACTTCTGAATGGCTCTTGCCATGAGAACCGCTATATAAATGGTCAGATAAAATACAATACAACATAAAAAAGCAGTTGCTAAACAATGTTTTTACTTTTTATGACACAGGACTTGGTAAATGCATAATATGCAAAACTATTAGTGCTGTCTGTTTACATTAAAGAGTCACTCCAATAATACTGAATACCCTCATCCATCAATAAAGTTGTACATGAATCATCTGAATCACTTAAATTAAGACAACAGTCCTTGTGATAACCAGCAAAGTGAGTTTTAAGTAAATAGTATTCTCAATTTATCTACATTCAGTCACTTATTATGGCACGTTAGATCCAATGGTCACGGCAGGTCATGAAAATCAAAGCGGGTCACAGACCCGAACAGATCTGTCTCACTTTCAACCCTGCTTTAGACCGACCATAGCTTTTTAAATGATAATGTGTTACATTCTGGACACATCATTTAATCAGAAGATCCATTAACAGTACAACTGTACAATTACAACGAGAACATTAGTTATCTGTTAAAGAGCAAAGACATTATAATAACAGAAACAGAAAACCAAAGCTAATATGACTAATTAAGACTACGTGTTTCAGATTCACATTTCGGTGTGACCTTCCACGTTTTACAAATTTATTTAATAATAATAATATTGGCATAGTGCAGAACAGTTCACTGTTTACTTCGAAGTCGCATAATCACAACAGAATAACAAGGAACACGAGCAATATTTTAACTAAACAATGTATAACAGAGCTGCCAGAGCCTCATTACACACTTGCAAGAACTCTATGAACTCGATTGAACTGAAAGCTGCAAATAAAAAGAGAGACCATCAAACAGTAAAGACTGTGCAGACAACCTAAATTCATCTTTATCAAAGGTGTGCATAGCATTTAATACTGGAAGCTCTGCATGTAGAAGATAATTATAATTATGCATTATACCACATAATAAACAGAAGTCAAGAAATACAAATTTCCAAATTAGCATATACTTAATTAATACCAAACTGTCTGGAGATTACCCCTCAGAGAAGGAGACACCATGCTGAGAGAAAACTGGTCCAGATTGCCATTTTAACTTCTGCGTAACTTAAAATGTGCAATTTAATGTTGAAAACATTGAACTGGATTCACAGATTATTAAGTTCTTAGCTGCCTCTGTTTAAAATAAAAAGCTATATTCAGCTGCAGATTGGATGTAAATAGTTTACTAAGTCATTAAGCAGCTTCAATCAGTTTTCATGCCAACAAATCTGAACATAGAAAAGGTTATTAATCAGTCTGTCTCTTGTTGCCTTCCCCAAGGCCGATCGTGCCTGCTCTGTTGCGGTCTGGATTCCAATTGCTGCAACGCTGTTGTCATCTTCCCATTGTTTTCATCGTCCAAAGTCAAATGGTCGATGGTGTTGTTGAAGTGGATGGCACTGTTGTGCAAGACCACACATTCACAGATTATCTGGCAGGCTGTATTTCACAAAACACAATTAATTGTTCATTTAACATGCAGCTGAGAAAATTTAATTCTGCCATTGCAAGTTTAAAGCCATGCAATCTGTTACATGAAGTCGATTGTTAACACTATCCTGTAGCTCAAAACAGCTCCAGTTTAAAGTAACTGTTCTGTTTAATAATAATATAATAATGACGACAGTTTCTATGGCGCCGTAACACAGCACATGCCGTTACAAAGGTGCCTGTACAAACAGAAACACAATCAGTCAAAAGTACGCCTTAGAAAACATAATTATACGTTAAACCTGCCTTAAGAGTCTAGTGCAGTTTCTGTTCTTTGCATAGAGTGGCCTTCACTTGCTAAGTGTACTTCAAGTACTTGTAATGGTAATCATAAACTTGAGCATGCTAAAGCCCCTTAATTAATAAACAAAAGCATGCCATGTGCTATATGCCTTCATACAAGCGAAAAATGCAAATGCAACAGCGTTGTGTCTATTCATTGAAGAGCTTAGAAGTAAGAACATCACAGAATAAAATTTGTCTGATATTACAAGCCGTTGTTACATGAACCTGTTGCTTCGGAAGACTTCGGCTGTCACTGCGTCTCGGTAACGACTTCCCATTGAGCGATCAACCCCAAATTGCTCACCAATGACGTTCCAGTTGCATAGAAGCAAAAAGATAGCATAACCTGCAATGACAGACCATATTTAATTATTAATAAACATATATTATTAGATAATTGCCAACAATCACAGGTTTCTAGAACATTAGTATATAACCAAAATGTATTCAGTATCCGCTAACAAAATGTGTTCAGTATCAGCTGCTAAATTAAAATTAATCAACATTCGTACAATAATATTTCTCTAATACAATACATTGAAAATCATTCATTCATTATCACTTGAGACAAGTAGCCAATCAATTAGCAAAGCTTGCAAAATAATTCCTCAAAATTCTCACGTACACTAAATATTCAGCTCATTCCTTCCAGTATAATTTCCAGTACAGTTTATTTAATTAAATATGGCAATATTGCACAGCAGAGCTGTACAAGTGGAAAATACATGAACATCTAAAATAACACTATGGCTGAACACTGACCTACGCAATGAAATCAATCTAATTAGGATGAATACATTGATTATTTGGTAATCTGTCGTTTTACAGAATAAATCATACTTAATTTTTGAATTGGCGCAGCATAATTATTTTTTATGATGCCAGCTTCTACTTTTACATGACACATTCTAGTAAATCATGTTTCCATTAAGGCTAGAATTCATTTAATCAATCCAACCTCTATTAACTGTTTTTTATCAATCCAGCTTCCATTTAAATAACAATTATTTTCAATCAATCCAGCTCGAATCTTAGCAATAATGCTTTAATAAATCCCACTTCTATTTAAGCAGAAATTATTTCCATAAATCCGACTTCTATTTAGCAATAATTCTTTTCGTCAATTCAACTTGTATGCTATCAGCGCTAACTTCCATGCAATGACGACTGATTTATTACCCTAAAGTGATAGATTACCGATTATTTTGTTTCTATGAAATACTAAAGATACGCATAACATAGGTTAAATAGCACATCACTTAAGACTATCACCGTTACCGTAAGAAACAAAATACGTGGTGCAATATAATCTTACCTTCATTACCGAAGGGAGTGTCCCCTTAACGTGACGCGTGGAATTCCGCGTATTCAACAAATTCATCGCAAATTATCTGCAAATGGTGATGGCGAGAACAAAAAGCATTCTGCATTTCATAGTCCGAGGATGAATCGAGTGAATTTCGCTGATTTTTAACGACTCTTGCGTTTAAAACTCCTTCGAACCGACGAATGACAGGCGCCATTTTACTTCATGTTTCTAGGGCCTTTAGACCGGACTTGCAAAGTTACGACTGCTTGCTCGGTGGACTAGTTTTCGTCTGGCCTACGGGCAGAAAAGGCTCTTCATGCACACGGGTGTAACTTTCTAGTCGGACTTTGAGACAAATGTAGGCCTGACTACCATTTCCGACCTGTCGTACGACCACTCATACACGCGGCCCCAGGCGTGCACACGAAGACGGAAGGCTACTATTCAACACGTTTTGTAACTTGGTGATTTATTATAATATGGGCGTATGATATATAATTAATACCATCTTGAAGTTGTAGGCCTATTTGTAATGAGCGTAGATTTCGGTGGGCGTAAATTTTGCAAGATTAAAATTCTTTGCAATCGTCTGAATACATTAATCTCATGGTTATAGAAACTTTATCACTGCATTTTTGCTTGATTTTCCAATTTCTAGAATGCCAAAGCTTTACACTAAATGACAAAAACACTGTTCGATACTTTGGTACACTGATTCAGTGAAAAAAAATAACGAACATTATAATTTATTAACTTGTGCAAAATTGGCGCAAATTTCTCGTTTTTGGTGCGCAATTTTTTCAGTTTCTTGGCGCAAATTTCTGGGGGGCCTACCTAGGGTTGAAGGATATTTTGTCTGCAGTGCAAACACAAAATCTGAAATTAATCCACTAAAGAGATAATCTAATCTCTTCAGTCATGATCAAAAAACTCGATTTCATTACGAGTGGCAGATGAACAAGCAGTCAGTCAAACAACGAGCATGTGGTTAGTCCTGTCTGGAGCACAATACAAATAAACATGATAGTCAAAAAACTGTGCACTTCCTTTGCCTTATCTAATTACGTCAATGATCCGCAAGAGTTCAGATCAGGAGTTGAAGGAGTTCAGGAAATCTATATCCTTCTGTACGCCTGAATATACTTGTAACGCAGTTCGTGCAATGGATTTCTTTCAACAGAAAAGGCCCTTCTCTAAAATTTCATTGAACTACAACAAGGCTAAGAACACAATCAGAGACACTGCAGGGGGGAACATCATGAATCGTGCTCGGCTGAACAAACATTTCCTATAACAGTTAAGTGAGACGCAATTCAGTTGATGGTTATGAGTAAGATTGTCCACAAAGAACTTTTGAAAACCAGAAACACGTCTGGGCATAAGCAACTTAGCTGCAGAAAATACAAAGTGCAGAATGAAAGTGGAACTCAAAACAACACCAAACCATGTTTTGTCAATGCTTCATGGGATCAAAATCTATATGAATCAACTCTGATCAATCTAGTCCACTCGATCTCTCTCAACTCTCTAGCCTATTTTGGTAAGCTCCAGTTCTTGCAAGTAAGTAAATAATGTAAGTACGAATCTTTGCCACAGTAGACCTGGTAATGACTGACAACTCAGGTAGTCACAGCAATGCAATGATATGACAACAACTGTCTTACATAGGCATAAAATCGAGCATTGTAAACTGACAGTTCAGTCACCAAGACCTGTTTATTTCCACAAAATTAAAACAAGTTGAAAAACAAAATAGTGTTGTATGTGTTTTTTTAATAAACTTTGAGCCACATTTTGCAAATCTCTGAGAAGAGCAGTTTATTGGCAGGATACCCCTAAAATGGGCCTCACTCACAGATACACCAGTAACACAAAAGCTTTGTCAATCCAAAAATATTGAAATAGGTTAATTTAATAAAATGCAGAGATAAAATTCAGCAAACAGGAAAATCGAAGAACACAACGGCTAATATGAAGTAGATATAAAACATTAATACTTATTAGTTTCATTATAAGCTAAATGTCAAGATGCCACAGCCATAAGAATAAGTAGTTAACAACTCAATGCTCTTAGCCCTTAAGCAATTGAAGGTGGCAACTGGCCATTCATCCTTCATTATTCGATCTTCAAACCAACTCATTCAGCTCAACATTCATTCTCAGTTGACCATAAGTTGCTTTCATTTAGATCAGTCAGACAGACATGCAAGCAGCACAAAGTGAGGCTAATAAAGTTGCTCCATAGATGCTTTGATAGGTGCCTGGATTGTGAGACCTTTTGCCCTTTTGGGTCTCCTGGGTAAACTGATAAAACTGGAATACATGATGTAATTACCACCTGTATCATGCTGGTCTACCAAAATACAATATGTTATAAACGAATTTAATAATAAGAAATACCAATTCCACGGAGCATCTCGGCTGCCCTTCGCAGTTTGAGTTTGAGGAGGTAGAGACAGAGCATCTCAATGGTGGCATTGCTGTGGCTCCAGTACGTCAGAAGATCCGACGTTGGACTCTGCGACGGACGATACAGACTGAGCTCAAAGTTTTGAATCTTGTCGACGCTCAAACCAATCTCCTCAGCTGAAAAGAACACAAAGTCTACATTCCGTTGATCGATCTCTGCCACAGCTAAAGAATGTCAGTCACCGGCCAAATGCGACTGGTGCAACTAATTTCCAGAGCAAATATTTAATTAGGCTTTGAAAAGTTTCTTCTGAGTTGCAAACATTGAAGTTAATCTCAGGCTTGTTTGGTCAATCTCTGCCAAAGTAAACATCGCGATGACTGATCACTTTGACCACGGATGACTGCAGAAACGATGAAGGCAGGGTAATCAATTACGATAAAATGTGCAGTGATAGGCCTAACTCTCACATTTACTTGCATCCATCTTTCTAAGTTTGAGTCAACGTATTTAAAAAACTTCCTGGAACAGCATCATCAAGAAGTTTCAGTTCATTTAGAAAAAAATGAGCAAATTTAGTTTCAAACAAGTTTCAGTTCATTTAGAAAAAAAATGAGCAAATTTAGTTTCAAACATTCTCAGTTACAATATATTGACTTGTTAATTTCTTTTGGATATGACAATGACTGGATTATTCCAGCCGCTTTCATAAAAACATCAAACTGATGGAGTATATCAATTAGGCGAGCTCATTAGATGGCCTATACATTCAGGTCACTACATTATTAAGAAATCTGATTTCAATAATTGGTTTTATTTTCAAAAATCATACTTTACAGGAATCAAATCTTAAATCTTAATTACATCGATGGTGGCTAATGACCCAATGATTTAATTGGGTCACTCACTTTTTCAGTCTCACACTGTCATATATATATTAGTGATTTGATATGTAATCACCGATTAACCTCAGTTTTTACAGTTAATTTCATGAATCCATACATTCACATCTATGGGCAAAATTGAGAATAGGCCTATCTTAATTCTCATAGGCGGTAGTGAACAATAACGAGTTTTCTGTTGTGAGACAGGTTCAACAGCAGAAACACATCCTCGCAGTTCATTAATCAACTGCAGGCTGGCGCTTAATAAAAGTCTTTAAGAATAGCAATCACCGTTGTACAGAACCAAAGTAGAATGTAAACAGCACTGAACACACCAAGCAGTTTCCATTGATGGCCGACATCCAGGATGTCACAGATCTTTCTCCTCGTCGAGTATTGCATCTCGTTCACATTTTTATTCGCCATTCTGTCTCATCGATCCCTATATCTACACAATAATTATAATCACCGGACTTTCTTTCATAATCCAATTTCATTTATACAAATGCCCCACACAATACTATTATAACGGACACACGACTTCGGTCACTCTTCGGCGATTATAAGATTCGCCGAGTCTTAGCAGCCAATCAACGCTCGATACAAGTCGGGATTTCCCTACAAATCGGGATTTCCCAAAAAATTCAAAGGATAAGCTTATAGCACATAGCATAATGTGGGTTGGGCTCATAGACATCATATAATTACTAACGTCGCAAAATTTATTAGAACGAAGTTAGTTCCTGTTCAAGAAGACTAATCATATCATAATATTATCAGACACATTAGTCGGGCTGCGTTAAAATAATTGCAATGTACTACCCGGAAAAAATTGGCAACAAGCTGGAAATAACAAATAATTAAAGATAAGATAATAATATAACTAGAAAATGGTCCCCAGCTTCTCAAATCTCCTGATAACTCAAGTTATTAGAGAAGTTTGAAGGCATAAAATCGCAATGTTATTTCAGCGATGTACCTCGGATATTTTGTTTTACGCTTAATCTCGAAGCTGGGTTGCGTTAAAAGAACTGCAATTTACTACCAGGAAAAAAATTTGCAACAGGCTCGAAATGATAAATAATTAAAGATATAATAATAATTTTGCTTTAAAATGGTCCCCAGCAACTAAAATGTTATTCTGGGTTGTTTTATAAAGAGAATATTTTTGGTATAAAACGAGGCTATTTGCGCGCCAGATTCCGAGTCCAGGTCAGCTGTTGGTTGTGTAATTTGAAAGCAGCTGATTTATTTTTATACAGTACAATATACAATACAACTGAAATTTGATAATGCCCTCCTTACAAAGCTCAGAAGTGCACATTGAAGTTCGGTGGTAATTAAAAAAATATAGGCCTAGCCTACACAGACTTAGTACACAGTCCTTAAAGTGTGGGAAAATAAGTGGGTGGACGCCCCTTACCTTCCCAAAAGAAGTGCCTGCACGCCCAAGGTTACCTTTTCGGGTTGCGCTGGCCAATGAGTGGCAGGACGGCGTTCATATTTTAAATTAAGTGCATGGACGACGTCCATGACCGTCCAGCCACACATTAAGACCTGGGCATACACACACACACTACTGCTGCTGCTAATAATAATAATAATAATAATAATAAAATTAATAATAACTATCCAAAGGAAATGACCGATCATGTGAACAAGTAACATATAATAACCCAAAACTTGCATCCTAAAACAAACATGAAGAATAATCAAGACTTAAGTCACACTATGTGATTAATGCAACTCAGTCCTTTATGGCCTCCAGGTTATCTGCATCCATCCTTCCACCTAGATCTTACCGCTGTTTTCCATTATGCTGCAAAGATGATCAAAAACTTGACTCTTCGTGGTCACATCACCCCCACTCTTCGTGAACTGCACTGGCTTCACATACAGGCATGAATAACTTTCAAAATACGTCTTCCGATGTACCAAGTCCACATTAATTCATATATGATATATCTCTTACGTGTACGTTCTCTTGTAACACCATGTTCATCTCTCCAATCCAGACGAGGACTAAATGATCATCATCTCAAGATGACTTTGTGGTCACACATTGAGTCAGAAAATTTGGAACTGTGCATTTGCACTAGCTGGCCCGACTGAATAGAATAAACTTCCGGACTTTTGCACATCATCGTCATTTTCACTTTTCAAGAAAACCTGAAGACTTATTTGTTTAAGATTTATTATGAGTTGGTTTTCCGGTTACATGCTTTCATGCAATAATTCTTTTTTAGGCACGTTATAAATGAATTGGGGGTTGAACTATGATCCACTTGGAATTGGGTCGTGAAAAACATACTTTACTATGGGGCTCTAAGAAGCCCAAACCCCGGGCAATTCTCACCCTGCAGTTTAATAATAATAAGACTATATATATCAATCATTATTCACTAAAATTATTATGGCAGCACAATAGCGTGGCAAAGACAGCCACCACCATCACCGATTACCACCACAGTACTACACTGTCTCCTCGGCTTGACCTCCCCGGATTTTGACCTGGCACCACAACAAACAGGGCAGTTTGGCTATTGCGGACCTGACTTGATATAGCAACGGTGAATAATCTGGTCTCTTTGTTGTGGCTTTTCTCGTATTGGTTCTGAGAAATCTTCATTTACATTACACTCAGCCAATGTCATACTGATACGGAGGTATCAAGGACAGATCTCATATTGTCACTCTGCGCCATCTAGCCAACACCACACCCATGCAGAGGCCACCACGAGGAGGTGTTCTCAAAGGTTTCCATAGTTTATTCATCATAAAGCAACCAATTTCATCTTAATCACCAAGAGCATACACAAAATCTTCCAAATTTCTATAACTGTTTTCAGAAATCAACATACTTCATATACTGTAGCAATGCAGTTCTGAACAGAGTAGCTAAAATGACTTTATGAGCTTAAAGCCCACTGTCTAACTTTCTTAAACACTCAGGGGCAAAATTGTAATGCAGGCTGTCTGTTATGCTAGTAGTTAAGATTGATGTTAATAAAATAACTGTATAACTATATATACTGTAACCGGTTGCGGTTTGTCAAATGAATTGTTGAATAAACGAAAATTATTATTGTCAAGACTGTAAATCTAGATCTGCTGTTCACAGTTCACACTATCTTATTATTGTCAGTTACATCAGCATCAGTGATACATACAGGCATGTCACTGCTTACTGAGGTATCAACCTGGACAGATCTCATAAGCAAAATATTTAGTGCTGAATCAACCAAAAATGCCCTCGTAAAACCCGGGCCACAGCCTTGCCATTGATCATATGCATAACAGAATTTGAACCACAGCAGCACTCAAAGCCTCTGAAAGCCCAGAACTGGATATTACAGAGCCAAATTAATGCTGCCAAGAAGGCTCATAATTACATGGAAACGCCCATCTGACAGACCACATTAAATGATTGTAAAGGGATTAACTTTTAAACCTCTGAGCCACAAAAGCTGGTCAAATGTTACACATGGTGTATTATCTGGAGTTTCTTGGCCTGGTCACTAGTAAATAACAGGGTTGACAATATACATGATCTGTCACATGTTGGCATTTTGGTTATTTAGTAATTTGTAGCTTTACTGGTGCTATTTTGATTTTTGACTGGGTGCTGTTTTTTATATTTTACACCTATCATTCTGAAGAATTGCCACTTTAGTAAAACAGCACACCTGCTTTTAAGGCATTTAAAGTGATACTATAGACTTGTCCTCTATTTTCTTGTATTTTAAGTGTGGAATAATGCCTTTTGATGCAATTTCATTTGTTTCAAAATGTTGAAGTAGTATAGATGTTCCGACAAAAGTGACGTTTCGTTCAGAATTGCTTGATTTTTGGATCCTGCAGGTGATAATCACTAATGGGGTACAGTCTTACTTGAAACATAAATTATGCTACAAGAGCTCTGGAGAGATAAAAGTAGGCTACTGTATTCACACTCAGGATTGCAACACATTTTTTCAACAAAATCAAATATTCAGAATGCTTATTAAACCTACACATGCAGTAATATGTATAAAAAAATAATGATATACACAAAGAAATCGAGGAAAGCAAATAGTAAGGTGCTCAGCTGCATGTTATTAATCAGCTTAAGTTTGTTAGTGAACGGTAAAGATTACAGACGCAGGAGACTCCCAGCTACATTGTACTAATGCAGATTCAGACCAAACGAGTGCGTACGGGTCCGGCAAAACAGGCTGCTGATTCGGTACAATAACCTCTAATTTCTTAAAATAAAATTGCCTGCTCTAATACGGTAGACTGTCAACATACTTCAAGTTGAAATAAACATTCAAAATATTAATAAAGCATTACTAATTGTCACAATAGAAATGTTTTATTGCGTTGTTGGCAACAGCTGACTTGGACTCAGAATCTGGCGCGCAGGACAACACTACACTACACCACAGTAGGCCGTTCACAATTCAATGGGCCTATAATTATGTGGGACTGAAAGCGCCCAGAAATTATTAATTTGATGTTAAGAAGACGATGGTTTCCCCTAGACGGGAAATTGGCCTAGACTAATAGATCGATGTAAAATTAACATCGTATGAAACACTGCAGGATGGCTTTAATTGTCGCTTTATTTTTTGGCAAAGGCTACCGTGGCTGCCTAATTATGTAGCCTAGTCTACTTTACTTCGCTTTTTCTGCATGTAAGGGTATTCTTTCTTATAGAAAAAAACTATCTGATCCAGATGGATACTGATGACTATTATTGACTAATCATTCTGATAGTAGCTAGGTCTATGTGTATTATAGACCCTGCGTCCACATGGAATCCATACAGGACCCATAATGTCACGTGGGACGTGTACGGTAGGCCTATAATCAGTCTACGACTCTAATATCTTTGCTATAATTGGTCATACAACATGCACATGAAATTAATTTGCATTGATGGTACAGTAGGCTATATTAAATTAAAGCAGAAGAGCCGGATAAGATTAGACACTGAATTGCATTAATTTGAATTGATGACGCTGCAGAATGTGATCCAACCGAATTCAAATAAGATAATTTAGGGTAATCCATGGATTCCTGGCCCGAGTGTAAGGCATGTCCCCAGGTAGCTATAAGGCTCCGGCAGTCTGCAGGAGACGCAGT
Organism: Lumbricus rubellus; assembly: GCA_945859605.1. Classification (NCBI taxonomy): domain Eukaryota; kingdom Metazoa; phylum Annelida; class Clitellata; order Crassiclitellata; family Lumbricidae; genus Lumbricus; species Lumbricus rubellus. The sequence goes on along the minus strand of OX243812.1, from coordinate 20,186,231 downwards.
GTTCAACAATTATTCTTTATTCGAATCTGACATACGAGCAGATCGGGGATGTTAGCAGAGAAGCGACGATTCATTGAAATAAAATTTCACGTCAGTTTTCCAATATAATCTTAATGTAAAATAATGAGATGTCCATTCTGCACGCTATCCAGTAATCAACGATGGATGCTCCAATGCTGCTCTTGTTGGACACACGAATAAGTCGTATATACATACATTCATTCATACATACATACATTCATACATGCATACATAGGCCTACATACATAGCCTACATACATACATACATACATACATACATACATACATACATACATACATACATACATACATACATACATACATACATACATACATACATACATACAAACATACATACATACATACATACAAGCATGCATGCATGCATGCATGCATGCATACATACATACATACACACACATACATACATACATAGGCTACATACATACATACATAGGCCTAATTAATAGTCTTAGACTCTTAGTCAGTGTAGCTTAATTTTTCTCACAGTCTTGGGAATCAATGCAGGCTATCTCTGATAAAAGGGGGGAAGTGGCCTTACCCATGGGCGGAGACTTAGGGGCCGGGGGGTGGCAGAGGGACGGACCCCTCAATGTGTCCCCAATAGTTATAAGCGCCAGGTTTTTTTACACGGAAAATGGTAACTTTTCCTGGAAATTTCGACCAAATGACTTTAAAAAAGGTCATAAGAAATTTTGGACGGTGAAAAATGGAAAAATTCGTCGGCGACTCGGTCGTTCCACTGGCAGACCAAGCCTCCGCCTCTGGCCTTACCTTACCGCAGGATTTAAAGACAATCTTACCGTTTTCTTACGCATCTAATTTCTGAATAGCCTATAGATGAAAAGCTATTGTGTAAATTAGAGTTAAGCTCATCTGCACTGTGCACGTTCACTAAGCCTAGGCCTAATTGACGAATACAAATTCCGGATCAGCAAATGTTAACACTACCGGCATAGACTTTTAATTTGCGAAACATCCGAAATTCGTGCGCTATAAGTAGATAGGAAACTGTCACTTTAAACTCACATCATGTTTAAACTCACATCATGTTTAAACTCACATCATGTTTAAACTCACATCATGTTTAAACTCACATCATGTTTAAACTCACATCATGTTTAAACTCACATCATGTTTAAACTCACATCATGTTTAAACTCACATCATGTTTAAACTCAAGTCATGTTTAAACTCAGCGTATGTTTAAGCACAGACCACTTCAACTTGGAGAGCGGTCAAAGGTCAATTGCTTTGCAACCCCATTTATTTGTATAGTACTTGCCGTCCAACCCTAAGTGCCCTCCCTCCCTCCCTCCCTCCCTCCCTCCCTCCCTCCCTTCCTCCCTCCCTCCCTCCCTCCCTCCCTCCCTCCCTCCCTCCCTCCCTCCCTCCCTCCCTCCCTCCCTCCCTCCCTCCCTCCCTCCCTCCCTCCCTCCCTCCCTTCACGCACTGCAATCTCGGGTCTTCTCAATTTGGAGAGCGATCAAAGGTCAATTGCTTTGTGGGACAAAACAACTCACTTTGTAACCCCATTTCATTTAGAGAGAACGTATACACACACACGCACACACAAATACCTACCCGCACATACGCACACAAATACCTACTCACACACGCACACACACACACACAAATACCTACCTACACACATACGCACACACACATACACACACAATTACCTACACACACACACACACACACACACGCACGCACACACAAATACACACACACAAACACACACACACACACACACACACACAAATATCTACTCACACACGCACACACAAATATCTACCCACACATACACACACAAATACCTACCCACACACACACACACACACAAATACCTACCCACACACACACACACACACACACAAATACCTACCCACATACACGCACACACATACAAATACACAACTCCTTCAAATACTTGCACATATTTCCCTTTACATTTCATTCATTATTAAACAATTACCTACACAAATACCTACGCACACACGCGCACACACACAATTACCTACCCACACACACAAATACACAAGTCCTTCAAATACTTGCACATATTTCCATTTACATTTAATTCATTATTATTCAATTGGCAAATTAATTTTTGAGCCATTCCAATTGAACTCAAAGGACGCCTTCACTTTACGAAACATGCAAACACACACCTTCATGCATGTACATGTACGTACAAACATATACGCACAGACCGGTATTAATTCAATTCTTAAAAATACTTGTTCATATTCCAAAATGCATGGTATTCATTACTAAGCAATTGGTAAATTTTATTTTGGACCATACCAAGTGTATTAAAACGCTACCACAGAACACTTCGCTTTACGAAACACACGTGCATATACACACGCAAACATGTATGCACGCACATGCACATGCGAATACATATACGTACATACAAAATACATGCACATACACGCACGCACAGTCACCCAAATATAATATCATTATTGAAACAACATAGCATTATTTTTAAATTGCTCGCATTTCAATATACAACTTTGATTCTAATTCAATTTTCTCAAGTCTTAATATTAACTATGTGAAGAAGTCATACTAAAATTGCAGTGGACAGCAACATTTATGCGTGTATTATTTACAAATATACACAATTTTCTCAAATAGTCTATACATTTCTCAGGTAGATCAAATTTTTACATTTTAGCATTGTATTACTTAGAGATATACAGAGTCTCATATACCAAATGATACAAATTTAAAATTTTGAACATGTATTAACTAGAAACAAATCATTTGCTCAGCACGATATTCGTCAATAATACATGTTTCATTATTTTTAGCATTATATTAATAGAAGTAGCCAAAGTGATCTACTATCACACTATAAAAATTTTCGCATTTTAGACTTGCATTATTTAGAAATATACCATTTTGCAATCGCAGGTATTGAAATTTTATTTTAATATTGCGTTACTTAGAAATACACAGACTGCTCAACACCACATAATCGCATATTAGATAGAAATTCACAAAATGTGGAACTCTAGACGACACAAATTTAAGTATTTTAGACTTGCATTATTTGAATGTATGTATTTTCCCCAATCATAATGTGTAGAGTTCTTTATTTCATTAATTATATTTCTCGTAAATGTACAATGTGTTCATCATTACATTCATTTGATGTTATAATGTTATGAGTATAATAGTTAGAAATACACAAAGAATACAACCGCATAATCATTGGACGATGTATTTCTTTAGATTTTGCGTCTTTATTGACCAAAAGCACAATTATTTCTCATATTATTCGTTTTAAGATGTGTGTATTTGCGGAAGGGGATGCAAATTTCTTCTAATGTACAAGAGTAATCGGCTTATTAGCAGAAGAAACGCTAAGTATTGCACACATTCTCTGTTTTTCAAAATATTTAGTAGAGTACATTAGGAGAGGATGTGTATGAGAGGAGAGTAGTACATACGACAAGTGCATTCATTGTTAATTTTATAGCATTATTCAATTTTTAAGTCATCAATATATTGTAAATACATACTTAGAATAGAAGACTGACTTCTTTATATTCACATACTTAGAATACAAGACTGACTTCTTTCTTCTTGTAAATTCGCACCCTGGTAGGAAACACTTATTCTTCCATTAATAGTATGTACTTTTTGATATAGTACAATGAATTGCAAGAGATTTCAACTTTATGTATCACTTTAACAAATACAGTATGAATTTACACACAATTTGAACATGTACATTATGCAGGAATTAATAATTTTTATAGGATCTTTTCAATTTTAAAGTATAAAAGTAGCAAATTTTGATAACTTGGGAAGTAAAGGTGAGGAGGAAATACATGTTTGAAGGTGTTATTGAGAAGGATTTCTGTATTTCTAACTTAAAACATTGTAATTTCAATTAAAATTTTATTCAAGTTGAAAAAAAATTATATTTTAGGAATACGACATTCCATAATTTCATATTTCAACACTTTAAAAATTCTTTTAACTTTGGAATTTGCAAAAGTAAGAAATTGTATGTAAGTAATTTCGCAGAAATGAGTTTCACACTTTCAAGAATTAAGAAATTTCGACCTTATATTATTTCACAAATCAAAATTTTCAACTTCTGTCATTTTAATATGTGTAATTAATATTTGAGATATAGAATTATTAGAAGTAGATGTGTTGAGGAGCATCTGAAAAATGAGAACTTTCATATTATTTTACATTTTATCTAAATGTAAAACTGAAGAGACGTACGATGTGAAGCAGCAGAGCAGTGGAAGCTGACATGAGTAGCTGTAAATGTTGATAATTTTATAATATGCACGAATATTTTAAATGTAATGTTTAGCAGAGTGAACATGTGCAGAGAACGAACTTCAAAAATAATTTTCTAAGATGTAGAATTTAAGAAGTATATGCACAATGCACGAGGAGAAGCAGTGGAATTGGCAATGCCTAGCCAGAAGACGATACTTAGTGATATCTTCATTTTCTAAGTTACGCACGTGAATTTTCTATATTTGGTAGTGCCAATGAGGAAAGCTTCATATACATTATAGTTTGTTGCGTATTGCATGTGCAAAGTCGTATGAATTATGAACTTCAGTATTAAAATGTTCTGTGCTGAGGAGTTTGTTGTAAATTTTAATAATCATGCGTCAGAATCTTGCCTGTATATTCTTGGACATTTTCATTAGCAAAGACATATACCACTTAAAATATCCATCCAGTTTTAGTAAAATTGCAAGTTTTCGTGAATTACTGTAACTTAAGACAGGCTAATTATAAGATATGTCCAATGAAATGGCTATTGAATTTGTAATATTATTCGAAATTTGTGTGTGATTCATGAGGATTCTACCGCTCGCGAGCATATGAACTTTCAAATTGCATCTTTATGTGTTGAAGGAGAAAAGCAAGTTTTGAATGCTTATTTTTCTTAGACATAGGAAGAAGTATTCTTAGACATTTCCATTAGCAAACATACATAAAAGTTTAAATGTGCAACCGGTTTTAGTAAAATAGTGACTTTTGACGAATCATTGTGCATTGAGAAAAGCAAATTATAAAATATTTTTGATGAAATTGAAATTGAATATGTTTTATTATTCGAAATTTGAGTGTGATACTTAAGTTCATGATCATTTTTAACAAGTGCAAAGAGCTTGTGTGCATGGGAAGATGTAAATACGCATTGCAGAAATGTTCTAACTGCAGAAATGTCATCACTCGATGGGGGACGGCGGCGGCGGCGGCGGCGCACACTCCATGTAATAAATGTGGGAACTCAGAAGATATTGAATGCAAACGTGCGACTTGTGATGAAAGTATATTTTAACTTGCAGTTGTACACAAAATATGCAGATCTAAATGGATTTGTGCAGTTGCAGAAGCACGTTTTGAACAGTTGAAACTAGCAAAAATGGGTATTGTTCTCCAATTGGAAGAAATACACCATGGAGAATGGGAATGAAAAGTTCTAAAAATTCCTTAAAAACAACTCTGAAATAATAATAATATAGAAAATTCACGTGCGTAACTTAGAAAATGAAGATATCACTAAGTATCGTCTTCTGGCTAGGCATTGCCAATTCCACTGCTTCTCCTCGTGCATTGTGCATATACTTCTTAAATTCTACATCTTAGAAAATTATTTTTGAAATTCGTTCTCTACACATGTTCACTCTGCTAAACATTACATTTAAAATATTCGTGCATATTATAAAATTATCAACATTTACAGCTACTCATGTCAGCTTCCACTGCTCTGCTGCTTCACATCGTACGTCTTTTCAGTTTTACATTTAGATAAAATGTAAAATAATATGAAAGTTCTCATTTTTCAGATGCTCCTCAACACATCTACTTCTAATAATTCTATATCTCAAATATTAATTACACATATTAAAATGACAGAAGTTGAAAATTTTGATTTGTGAAATAATATAAGGTCGAAATTTCTTAATTCTTGAAAGTGTGAAACTCATTTCTGCGAAATTACTTACATACAATTTCTTACTTTTGCAAATTCCAAAGTTAAAAGAATTTTTAAAGTGTTGAAATATGAAATTATGGAATGTCGTATTCCTAAAATATAATTTTTTTTCAACTTGAATAAAATTTTAATTGAAATTACAATGTTTTAAGTTAGAAATACAGAAATCCTTCTCAATAACACCTTCAAACATGTATTTCCTCCTCACCTTTACTTCCCAAGTTATCAAAATTTGCTACTTTTATACTTTAAAATTGAAAAGATCCTATAAAAATTATTAATTCCTGCATAATGTACATGTTCAAATTGTGTGTAAATTCATACTGTATTTGTTAAAGTGATACATAAAGTTGAAATCTCTTGCAATTCATTGTACTATATCAAAAAGTACATACTATTAATGGAAGAATAAGTGTTTCCTACCAGGGTGCGAATTTACAAGAAGAAAGAAGTCAGTCTTGTATTCTAAGTATGTGAATATAAAGAAGTCAGTCTTCTATTCTAAGTATGTATTTACAATATATTGATGACTTAAAAATTGAATAATGCTATAAAATTAACAATGAATGCACTTGTCGTATGTACTACTCTCCTCTCATACACATCCTCTCCTAATGTACTCTACTAAATATTTTGAAAAACAGAGAATGTGTGCAATACTTAGCGTTTCTTCTGCTAATAAGCCGATTACTCTTGTACATTAGAAGAAATTTGCATCCCCTTCCGCAAATACACACATCTTAAAACGAATAATATGAGAAATAATTGTGCTTTTGGTCAATAAAGACGCAAAATCTAAAGAAATACATCGTCCAATGATTATGCGGTTGTATTCTTTGTGTATTTCTAAC
>OX243812.1:20161840-20174340 GCA_945859605.1 Lumbricus rubellus | reverse complement strand
ACATTATAGCCTATGGATAACCATTAAACTTGAACTGTTTTTGTTCATGGGCGAAGCTGGGATTTGAAAATAAGGGGCAAAATTATCGTCAGCGTTGATCCTCAACAAACGATACAGTATCGCGTTACCGCACTTAAGTAGGCCTAGAATGGAGTAGGCCTATAGACACAAAGGTTTTTCACTTGCAATGAAATACCAAATGGAAATAGGCCTATTTTTTCTTGTAACGTAGTATAGGCTTAGCCGCTTACCTCTAGGCTACACTTAAGTGCTCTGGTTGAGCACTTCAGACAGCACTTTGCAATTTTAGAAGTGCATAATTGTAGTGCAGTTTCGGTAATAAAATAGGTCTATGTAAATGCTGAAAATGATTCGGCGACCGCGTGCAGACAATCTCGACAAACATAGAGACCCATCATGAAAACACGTCATGAAAACACGTCATGAAAACACGTCATGAAAACACGTCATCATGACGCAAAGTGTGTTTGTCCAATGCGACATCCGCCGACGCCATCCGACACCGCGGCTGATGGCATCAGGGTTGACATATCTAGAGCTACACATCGGTTGTGATTTCCTTGAATTATATAGCGCAATGTTAATGGCAGATGGCACTGCATTGTACTACGTGCTCCGTATTATATTACTGCATCCCATCACACGCATCCAGATTGATCGTCTTGATGTTAACTTGATGCTACAGGACTCTGCTTTTGGTGAATATAAATTATATATATACATATATATACACGGTATATGTATATATATATTCGCCGAAAGCAGGTTCTATGTGTATATATATATATATATATTGGCTGATGCATTGTGCATTAGACTGAATTAGGACGACTAAAGTATAGGCCTATACAGTCCCTGCACGATTACAATTACTGCGCTGTTGTGAACTGCATCAAAGGAGGATTATGGGTAATTTGGCGAACTGACGCTTGTCCTAATGATGCCCTTAAACCCAACAATTGCTTCGCTTCAAAGCTTTGACCAAATTCTGTACAGCACACGCAAGAGACTTTTCTGCACAGCATACAAACGTTAGCCTACTTTAGTTAGCTTGATTGCAACAATGGACCTCGATGGAAATCTAACGTGCAAATCTGGATAGTCTCAAAGTTACAGCGCATCCAACGTAGGCCTAAACGTAATAATATCAACGGCAGTAATAACAGTAATTATAATAATAATAATAATAACAGCAACATTAATAATAGCAATAATAATAACAATAATAACAATAACAACAACAATAATAGTAACAATAATAATAACAATATTAACAACAATAACAACAACAACAACAACAATGATGATAACAATAGGCTACTATTAACAATATAACAACAATAAAAACAATAATAACATTAACACTAATAATAATAATAATAATAATAATAATAATAATAATAATAATAATAATAATAATAATAATAATAACAACAATAATAATAGTAATAATGACAGCAATAATAACGATAGTAACGATAACAGCGCTAATAGCGATAGTAATAATGATAAATGGGACTTTTTCTTTAAACCTTGAGGACGAGGTCTGACAGTTCTAGAACAGCTTTTAAACAGTAGGCTAACTGTTGTTAGCATTGATTGAAGTCCCTGAGGAATCCTAAATACCTCGGGGTATAAAAATAATAATAGTAAGCTTAATTTACTAATTATAATAGTAAACTAACACAGCGTAGGCCTACACCTCAGTTTCCATTAGGCCTTGGCCTACATTATTAATAATAATATGCACTTTGACTTTTGAGTTATAACTGATTTTGCAATTTATTTATTCAGCGATCGGTTTAATTTTGCTCACATTCTTTTTACTATCTATCTGTCTATCTATATATCTACCCGTCCGTCCGTCCGTCCGTCCGTCCGTCCGTCCGTCCGTCCGTCCGTCCGTCCGTCCGTCCATCCGTCCGTCCGTCCGTCCGTCCGTCCATCCGTCCGTCCGTCCGTCCGTCCGTCCATCCGTCCGTCCGTCCGTCCGTCCGTCCATCCGTCCGTCCGTCCGTCCGTCCGTCCGTCCGTAATCGTTTATTTCATTTTTGTACAAGCTCCGTGCTTCATTCCTTGCGAGCAAAATCCGTTGTGAAGTCTGTCGATGATTTGTCTTCATAATGCCGAGAACTTTCATTGATTTTATCAAGCGCTCTTAGGTGTCTTCTTCCACATTATTCCGCATGGTTCTAGGCGTCTCTCTCTACAGCCTTGCATCCATTCGAGACACGTCTTGTCACTCCTTTTCCACTTTCCGAACTCACACTCCTCCTCAAACTTGTTCTTCGATCCTCCCATGTGCATCCCTACGCCCGTTATATTTTATCTCTGCCGTGCGCCATCTTATTCCCATAATGCTTCCTTGGCTGCTTGTGGCATTTGCAGTCGGCGCAGCATGAAAATGGCTGATTTATAGCATCTGATGGCGCGGCACGCAACGTCCCACGATGACGTTCGGTTTTTATGAGAAGTTTATCGGAAGCCAACCGCATACACGCATGCGCAGTGGCAAGTCCACTTCGCAAGTTCATGGAAATAAGACACTAAGTATTTGAGGAAAATGGCCGGATTCATGCGTTCCTCCATTGGTTGAGGGTTTCGTTAGTAGGCCTACAGCCCTGCCTATAACAGATTAGTTGCAACTCCATCTTAACACGGTTAAACCGGAAATACGCAGAGCATGATTAAAATAGGCCATAAGCATTATAGGCTAACTGGTGTATTTGAATGTGGATTTGTTTAATATCAAAACTAGGTCGCATGCTGTAGGCCTATAGGCCTACCTGTCGTTCTGATATCATGGCCTACTATGCGCATGGTTTGTGACTCGACCACAAAAATGGAGCTCATGAGGATTCCAGTAAATGAACTATTTTTTATTAAAGGAACTAATTATCCGGAAAATCGAAACCCTTTACCAAAGACCATAATTAGACCTTATGGTGATCACGAAAATACGATGCTATAAAATTCCTACGCTATAAGAAACTATGCGTGGAGGCGGTTGAGCTGACAAAAGCCCAAGTACATGTAGCTGCTCAGCAATCAATTAGCCTACATTTCTAGACCACCGGAGCATACCTATGCTATTTCAGGTCTAACTTTAACTATGACTCTGCTGCTCTTAACCATGCATAGATCTAAGTAGGTTTATATATGCGCTGCAATAACAATACATAATTCAAATGACGAATTATATTGCAAAATACATTACATATAATACACAATCTCAGTAAAATGTAAGTTTACACAGGTAGCACAGTCCATATATAGGCCTACTCCATCGCGTATGGCCCGTTACGGTAGGGCAACCAGTGTAAGAGTCCATATAATTATATTGACCTACTCGAATGGTAGGAATCGTGCAAGCAAATGGAGTCTCGAGAATAAAACGCGGCCAAAATTATCATTAAAGTCGAGATCAGAAGTCGACGATGCGTTCCTGCATGGAACCGTTTCTTGTTCCAGCGGAACACCCACAGGAACGTCGTCGCAAATAATTAAAGCGCTTTATACCTGGCTTCGAAATAACCTGGGAAATTTCCCTGTTCCATAAGGTTCATGAGTCTGCGGTGCGATAAAGCCAAGATTAGTTGTGCCAACTTCATTGGTAATTTATCGAGCGTGGATCCCGGTGATGTATTGTCTGGCATCTGAGATCTGACGGGTAGTAGCAATAGGTTTCCACTATACGGTACCACCAACATTTTAAGCACTTGGGTCACAGGGTACAAAATTAAGGGGCAAGACGGGGAATCACGTTACGATCGTGGAAGAGGAGTAAGTATCCAGCGGAATATGAATAAACTAAACCCGTTGAGGTCCTTCACAGAAGTAGCCTACTGTTCATGAAGGATTTCTCAAGATAGTATGTTAGCATCGACGACAGTCAGTACCTCCGTTCGGTTGGGTCAGTCAGTATTTCTGTCTGTGGTACTCTGGCGAGATTTCATCCGTTAGTTCGACGAGAAGTCCTCTGCTGCACGGGTCGGACGGGTTGCTGCTGCTGCCGGCGGTGGTGGTGGGACTGTCCCGCGACGTCTTCAACGGCGGCGGAAGATGGTAGACGAGTTTATCGGCGAACAACGGATCGGCAACCTTGAGGGTCTTGTCCTCCGGAAGGAATCCGTGAAGGTCACGGTCCTGCTCCTCCACGTCGACCGCCTCGAGGTAGACGAAGATGAACTGGTGTCGCTGAGATTCGAGCTTCTCGAGGACCGTCGAGCGGTACGACTTGACGGACCAGACGTTCTTGAGGAACGGAGTGGACAGGACGACGATCGTGACCTTGCTGTTGTCGATGTGTCTCCGGATCGTGTCCGATTCCAGGTGTACACCACCGAGGGAACCGTAGTCGTCCTGCTGATGGTGCTGCTGCATCTGCAGACAGACGCTGTACTGACTCGACTCGTTCCAGATGATCTCCAGAAGTGTTCCCGTGACCCACGCCTCGTCTGAATCGCTGTACGAAACGAAGACGTCCTGTTTGATGAGGTCGTCCTGGTTCTCGATCTTTCGCCACGTTCCTCTTGACCCACGTGATATTGCACTGGCTCTCAGCCGTCTCAGAATAAGCACGGCGACGGCACCGGCCACAGTTAGGACGCACACAGCGAGCAGTACCCCATGGACCCGCGACATGAGTCCATCTCCACTGAGGTCATTAGTTAGACCCAGCGAGCAGTCGAGCGTCTGGGTGAGGTTCAGTCGCCACAGATAGCGACCATCGGCGCAGCGCACGTGTCGGAAATCGGAGACTGCGCCGCGAAGTTTCGTAGAGACGAGATTCAGCGACGCGTGACGGCAGTCGCAGGACAATGGATTACCCTGGATGCTGAGGAACTTGAGTTGCGGCAGACGAGAAATCTCTGCGGGAAGATAGCGAATGTCATTCTGGTGCAGGAAGAGGTGCTTCAAGGAGGTCAGCTGCAGCAGGGCGTCACCCGGAAGTGTTTTCAGATGATTGTGCGACAGGTCAAGGTAGACCACGTGACCGGCGGAACGGAAGTAGTCCGACGGAACTTCCGTTAGGTCGTTGTACGACAGATCGACGGCGTTAAAGTAGATCGACTCGAAATCGGGAAACGCCGCAAGGTGGCGCCTCGAGCAGTTGATGTATCGGTTTCCCTTTCCGCGGATGTCGAACCTGCAGTCGCAGACGTTGGGACACGAAGCGTAGCTGATCTGAACGGGACAGATCGAATAGGCGAGGAACTCTGAGACGCTGAATCCCTGGAAGACTGGCGGCTGCGAGCAGTTGAGTCTTGTCCAGGCGGCGAAGCTCCTCCTGCCAGACGAAGAGTTGAATGTCCCGGTGATGTACGAGATGGCGTTCAGTTCGTCCGTCAGCTGACAGTCACACTCCACTGGGTTGGCCGTCACGTCCACCATCAGACGCTCCCAGAACGCAAAGCGTGTTAGATCGCCGGCGTTGATGTGGGCCTTCAGCGTTTGAATCGCCTCAATGCCCATCAGGTGGGTCACCTGGTTGTCGCGCAGGTCGGCATCGATGGCGCACGTGCTGTTCTCCTGGTGCTGCAGCAGAGACAGCATCTTCCAGACGGCGTCCGTCTGCAGCCGGTTGCCACGCAACGAGATGCGGATGCGCTGGCTCGCATCCTTGCAGATGCGGTAGAAGGCGTACCTGTACAGGTATCCAATCTCGTTGTAGCTCAGATCGATGTCGGTGATCGTTGGAAGGTAGAGGAACGTCATGCTGATGATCTTGCGCAGACCGTTGTGCGACAGATCGATGTGACGCAGGCTGGGACTCGTGAAGGTCCCCACCTCCAACCAGGTCAGTTCGTTGTGCTGAAGGTCGAGGACTTCGAGACGCCTCAGCTGTTCCAAGATGTACCTCGACAGACGTCCTATCCGGTTGTATCCAAGCAGCAGCTCCCTGACGCCACACAGCGATCCCATGAAGACCGCATCGTCTATGTGCCGCAGTTCGTTGTGGCTTAGATCGACGATGTCCAGCTGAGACCAGGTCTTACCCTCGCATGGATTCGCTACGTCGCTCTCCTCTCCATCTCTGAACTCATCCAGCTTCACGTCTGATCGACTCCGAGGATGAGGAGGAGTGGAGTAAAACGCCGATGACTCAATTGTCTCGATTGCGTTGTGGGAAAGATTTATTAACCGAATGGATCCGATGTCAACAAACGTGTTGTTGACAATCGCGTTGAGTTTGTTACGCGACAGATCAACGATCTGTAAGTGTTCCAATCGCGATGTGAAGATTCCGTTCTCGATGGATGTGAGTTCGTTCTCGCTGGCCCGCAACTCCACCAGACTTCCCGGAAGAACAGTCAGCCTGTCAAGTCTGTTCTTAGAGACGTTTAGAACGCTGAGGTTTGGCATCGCTATGAGATGTTCTTTGAGAATCGGGATCTCAGTCAGCAGGTTGTCGCTGAGATCTAGGATACGAAGGCTGCTGTTGACGCCACAGTGTCTTTGTTCACCTCCTCCGCTGCAGTCAACAGAGCGCAGTAGGTTGCAGGAAATGTTGACGCTGTCCAGTTTGGAAAAGGTTGTCCAGTACAGCTGGCGAATATTATTCCGCGATAAATCGACTTCCTTAAGTGAAGTCGGTAGTTCGTCAAAAGCATTCTCTTCTATCGAATACAGATTGTTTTGCGCCAATGACAACAGTCTCAGACTTTCTGATTCGTTGGTCAAGAATCTGCTGACGTCCACCGCGGTCAGGTTCAGCGTCTCCATCGTCGAGTTTACACAGTAGACAACCGTCACGCATTCGGTTTCGAATCCGTATCCGACCGAACGGGAGGCGCTGGCCGAACCTCCACACAGTTCGGTCACATCATCGCTGCTGTCGTGTTCTCTGGAGACGTAAGTGTCAATGTCTTCCGCGTTTGTCCCATTGATCGCATTTGTCCTTCTAGTAGGAGGAGGCCTACACACCGAGACTCTGAAGGGGGTGTCACCGTTCCCATCTCGAGGTGAGTTGGTCTTCGGTGCGCAGGTGGTTGAGTTGCTGCGGCAGACGGCCAGGAGACCCGGTCCCCTTCGGTCGCCATCAACGAAGCAGGTGCAAGCGTTAAGGTGAGAGGTGTTTGTGTCGGCAGTAGAGACGCCATACGTGCACCAGACAACGGCCCAGAACAAGGACAATAACTGTATCCGTATCTTAGACGCAGCCATTTTGTTTTGTAGGACGCATCCAGTGTAAACTTCTTACAGGATATTATGCATAAGCCTTTAGCCGTTTATATCAGATTTCTTTGACGAAGATTAGTTCCATAGTTTCGTGCAGAATCTGTGATGAAAGTACGATATAAAGTGCACTATAATACCGTTAAATAGATTCTAGCCATGATATTCCTATGCACTTTCAATTAAGGAACTCAATTTTTAATAACGTTATTTAGGACTAAGAACATTCTGTTCTATTATTGTGCTCTTCGTGCAGCACGAACATTGCTTTATCCGGAATATGCAGAAATCTGAATAATAATGAGTAAGTAATAAGTAAATCTGAATAATAATGAGTAAGTAATAAGTAAATCTGAATAATAATGAGTAAGTAATAAGTAAAACTTAATAATAATGAGTAAGTAATAAGTATGCTACCTGTACTATTATACAAAGTTTCTATTAACCAACGAACAGCTGGTTAGTCACGTCGAGTAAATCCGTAACTGTTAATGATTTTCTTTCTCCCACCACGCACACTCACACTCTACTTTGCACTCCAGCATCCACAGTGTCGCAGACGAAATGTACGGCGACTGAATAACTATTCAGCAGACGAAGAGCACGTTTTCACCCTCCTCCCTCCTCCTTTAATTCCAGCCGAAGACTGATGACCCGGATGCTGCCGGGTCCTTTCTCTTCTTCGGCCACTCCCCGGTTTCTATGCACCGAGTCTAGCGACACCATCGAACGGAATGCCAACGACTCCGACCGACGGACGGACGGACGACCGGGGCTGGCGGTGTTCTCATGAACGCCACTCCTCACAACACGAATCTGACATTAGCAGCAGAAATAGCAGCAGTGGATGCACGCAGCCAGTCGCTCCTCGTTCTCATGCAACGCGGCCTGCGTCTGGGTCACTGTCGCTGTCGCCTCCTCTGTCTGTCTATTTATCTCTGTCGCTCTCGCTCTGTCAAAGTCGGTCGGTCAGTCGGGCTTTTCTACGTGCCTGTATAATTATACCATGCAGTGTTTTTTCTCGGTATCTTTTTTGTCTCTTATCGTCGATCGCTGTCTACCCATCCGTTTCACCGGCTTTGTCCACCTCGTGTGCATGTACGCACACGTCCGACTGCCTATTTATATAGCGCCTTTAACGACCACTATGCATGCGCTCTAACACGGCGGCGGTCTAACAGCAGATCTACAGTGGCGCAATAGAGTTGGTTAGCATAGAGCGCACCGTAATTATTGGTTTCGGTTGTTCCAAAGTGGGCAATTTTGTTCTGCCATAGACGCTGGCTACTTTATTATTCATGAGGCAGTTCGCTGTAATCGGTGCATAAAGTAGTTGGTCTGCAGAGGCGTGCCCCCCCCCACTTCTTGCCATCTTTTCAAGGTCGACAAATTTCAATTCCAGTTGTCCCAGCTGCATTGGTGAGTCACGTGACCGTGGGTTCCTGGGGAGAGGGGGGGGGGTGACGGAGAAGTGTCTAAGATTGATTCTTGGACAAATTCTAGGCATTCGAATTTCGAAAATCCTGGCGGTCTAAGCTCTGGACACACCAGCCGCGATTGGCTGAATATATTATAGGGGCCTAACCTTGGGATACGAGAAAAATGTGTGAAAATGCGAACAGGCTTAATAACAAAAATAAACATTATTCTGATCATAGCGGATGAAGTAAAGTTATAAATAAAGTAAACGAACGCAAAATGTTGATCCTCTCTGATAAGAATCATGCTTGTTATTATTATTAAAGCTATTCACATTTTTATTAAGCAACTCCCTGTTTACCCGAGGGCAGCTATAGTGCCCTATCACTGGTCTCACCAAACCTGTCGAACTAGTGAGACAATAATCGATATATCGGACTGCAGATCGAATAAGGAGAGTGATCTTATTCGAAAGAGATTCTCAATGATGGCCGGATAGACGATGCGTTGTACGCTCTGCTGATCATCCGTCTCTCGATATGTTTGCCTTAGTCGGTCCATGCGATGTGTTGCTGTCTGTGTGTCTGTGTGTCTGTGTGTCTGTGTGTCTGTGTGTCTGTGTGTCTGTCTGTGTGTGTGTCTATCTGTCTGTCTGTCTGTCTGTCTGTTTGTCTGTCTGTCTGTCTGTCTGTGTCTGTCTGTCTGTCTGTCTGTGTGTCTGTCTGTCTGTCTATCTCTGTATGTCTGTCTGTCTGTCTGTCTGTCGTGTACGTAACTGAGCTTCTAATTTCTTGGCTTAGGCTACATTAGTGAAGATCTCCTTCGGAGCGAATCATCTGCCAGACCCAATGACCTGGCAAGGGAGGGCGACGAACAAACCATGCGAATGCCATTCTCTTCTTATCGTCGTCTTACGCCAAAGCTATCGATACTTCACATAGCGGGTTTAAGACGGCGGTCGCCACGGAGTTTGGTTGCGTGCAGGTTCCACCATTCCCATTCCCATCCCCATCCCCCCATCCCCCATCCCCCCATCCACATACCCATCCACATTTCCATCCCCATCCCCATCCCCATCGCCATCCCCCCATCCCCCCAGCCCCATCGACCTCTATAGCAATTCGTTATGGAACGGTGCTTCCGTGGTCGAGGAGGAGGAGGTGGAGGACCATCATCCAGAGAACTATTGTCATTGTGAGTGTGGAGGTGGGGGTGGGAGGGGGGTGGCGGCATTCCTTCCTTCGACTTGTTTTTTTACGAATTAGATTCCTCTCAATCTGATTGCCCCGGTGGCCACAACAGCAGCATCAGCTGACCACCAGCACCTCCTCTTTCTCATCGGTCGGCTGAAGGACTCTCTCTCCATCTTCTTCCCCGCGATGGTCACTGACCTAAGAAGAGAGGGAAGGCGGGTGTGGGATGCCGTCGCCGTGGGGCGATCAACGCCCACGGGTGTGGTGTGGGGTGCGGTGAAATGGGGGTGGGGTTGGGGGTGGGTGAGAGAAGGAAGGAAGACCGGTGATTGGCGCCTGTTGTTACAAATGCGTCACGTCATCAATGGTGGCTGCACGCGACATTAAGATAAGCCACGACCGGAAAACAAGAAGAGATGAATAACAGATGGACAGACAGAAGGAAGGAAGAATGAAAGGAAAGAAGGAGGGAAGGAAGGAGTGGTCGGACGGATGGAAAAAACGAAAGGATGGACAAGATTCGTACAAACATGCATCGTTGCACATATATACCTGCATATATTTATATAGACTCTATACTTCGATATTTAGAAGAAAAAAATACGTGCATACAAACTGATACACAGATGCATGCATGCATTGCATATATAGCCTATAATATTAATCCATGATTGCACTTGGTCTTGCACGTGACTCCATCTCTGGACCCGTGCGCTATGTCCTTGAAAAGTTATAGCACTAATTTGAATCCGCTTCCTTATTTTCTGGGTAGCGGAATGCTGGTGCTACTCAGTTAGGTGACCAAGTTCCAGGTGCAGAGGTGGTCTCCTGTGTATATACATGGAAGAAATGCTAATCGTCCAACCGATTTTCGCAGAAATCAAGGAAAACTCAGTTTTTGACTTGTCTGTAAGCCTTTGACAGAATTCAAAATGTGCTTGCATGCTTGATCTGCAACATTGATGCTCAGATTTTCCTATTCCCTACTATGAATGATTTGAGTGTGACTTTGGATGAGGGATTGACCTTTCAGAGCATGGACAGAGAGAGACAAAGGCAGAGAGACAAAGGCAGAGAGACAACAAAGAGACAACAGAGACAGAAGGACAGAGATAGAAAGAGGAGAAAGTCTGTTCATCCTTCTAGAATAAATTGCCGTTCAATCTGCCATGTGAAATCATTTGCCATGAGCGATTTAAGACCATTATGTTCGATCGCATACCTTCATGTTACTGGGTTGGGAGTGCCTGTGATGAGCGTTCACTGGAGTTGTGTGGCGCTATATAAATTTGCAACTGCCATAACCATTACGATGCATGCATAAATGCATACATGATACATCTTGATTGACATAATACTTAGAGACAGAAACTGACTATGTGATACAATGCCAATTATTATCTATCCGCCTATCTGTCCATCAATCAATACATGCATACGTATACATTCATGATTACATACATAGGCATATCCAGTAATTATGTGCAGAGAGACAGAGAGATATGCAGAGCAGAATGGCGACGGCGGGGAATGGAAAAGTAAATAGGAAGCCAGATAAAAACGAAAGAAGAGATTGACGACGGAATAGGGAAAGATGAAAAACAGAGAAGGGAGAAGAAGTGTAGAGAGAGAGAGAGAAGGGAAGAAGACGTAGACCAGAGAAGTAGAGTCCCAGAGAGCGTTTCTATAAAATCCTCCTAACAGCATGACGCCCGCCGCCGCCCACCGCCGCCACCACCGCCGCCACCGCCGCCACCGCCGCCACCACCGCCGCCACCGCCGCCGCCACCGCCGCCGTGGCCTGGCCGAAAATTATGGCCGACCGGCGACCGTGTAGTGTTTCGTTGTCCGGGGAGGAACCCTCAGCAATTTGTTATCTGCCGGCGCTTCCTCCGTATTTCGACGGAGTCCCTGTTGGACGTGGCTGGTCGGCAGTCTATGGGTTAAAGCCGACGGAGGCAGAGGAGGAGGCAGAGGAGGAGGAGGAGAAGGAGGAGGAGCTGGAGGCAGAGGAGGAGGAGGAGGTGGAGGCGAAGGCGGAAGAGGATTGCTCCGGCACGTCCCGACGAGTCCTCTGCATTAGATGCTGCTGCGTCGTTTCCGACTCAATGCAATTTATCCGTTCGTGGCGTTTTATCGGATTAAAGCGGATTAAAGCGAATAATTAAAGAATGTGTAGAGCTGCATCATGACTGCATGCTTTCATGTATTGTGTGACAACAAGGGATGAGGTTAATGCGAAGAACGCGATTGTGGAGGCGGGCATTGATTGCGGCTTATAATCCCGACGGTTAGGTGTTTGGCTATAAGATAAAATTTGTATTTTTAGTTACTCTACAGAATATGCAATGGCAGCATTCTTGGCAGATTCTTACGAATCCAGATCGGCCGGGACGTTGGTGTATATGTCCATACGATTGCAGAATAAGTAACTATTGCGAAGTCTATATACTAATGTGCACGACGTCTACTGTCCTGATACTGTTTTGAACTTTGAAACATTCTGTCCATCAATCCAAGATGGCTACTATTGTGTCATCTGCTTCCAACCTCATCTCATACGCAATATGGATGATGATTACGTGCAGCAGCGAGAGATTGCTTTCTCCTTGCAACGTTTATCATTAAAGGTCATTCAGACTGTTTCAACGCAGCTGCCATCAATTGAACATTTTATGGAGCCTGATA
>OX243812.1:20149959-20161640 GCA_945859605.1 Lumbricus rubellus | reverse complement strand
AGGAGGGACGTTTTGTGGCAGCAGTTTCATGCTTTTCCATTGTCTGTCTACCAGAGAGGTAGGGCTCGCTTTCCCAACAGAAATGGGTTTCATATTGACATTTATGCCTGACTGGCAGGTAGTCGATTAGCCTCCGAATGACCCGACTTGTGGGTCCGTTAGGAGAACGCTTCTCCGTGTTGCAGTGAATGCTGTCAGCGAGGATTTAAAGAATGTCTCTCCATGGAAATTGAAAATGGACGTATACGCTGTGTAACAGTGCATATAGCCAGTCCTGTTACATGTTCTCTAGTTCACCATGCCTGTCTGTCTCTCTCTCTGTGTCTCTGTTTGTCTCTTTTCCATATAATATCCGGGGCGAGGCTCCGCGACTGTTCGGCATCATCTAAGTCCAGTTTGTCCGTCTATCCTTCTGCATGTCTGCCTCTCGTGCTTGGTATCTGCCTCTGATTTTATTGCTTCCCTCTGCAAACTTGCATCTACGCATCTGTCTCTATGAGTATTTGTGACTTTTCTCTTTAAGGGGTCTTTTATGTACAAATACGTCTGTCACCGTCTGTTTTCGTCTGCCTTCGTCTGTCTTGGTCTGTCTCGGTCTGTCTCGGTCTTCCTCTATCTCTAATGAGGTCTTTTTGTCTTTCTTATCTTGTTTGTCTTTCGCAAACAACTAGACAAAGCTACGCAACCTTCACTTCATCTCCTTAACTGCAGTCCATGTTCTTCCAGATTCGGTCACTTACACTGTCTCCTCCCTCCCTTCATCACTCTCTCCAATTCTGTCAAACTCAGTCTCTCTCTTCTCATATTCTCTATTCATCTCTCATTCTCTCTCGTTGTCTCTCTCTACCTCGCCTTCTCTCTCCTCTTTCTGTCGTTTTCTCTGTCATCCTATCTCCTCCCTCAATCGCTCGCTCATTCTCTCTCTAGTGCTCTTCCATATCTCTCCCTCCCCCTCTCTCTCTCTGTCGCTCTCTCTCTCTCTCTCTCTGTCGCTCTCGCTCGCTGTCGCTCTCTCTCTGTCGCGCTCTCTCTCTCTCTCTCTCTCTCTCTCTCTCTCTCTCTCTCTCTCTCTCTCTCTCTCTCTCTCTCTCTCTCTCTCTCTCTCTCTCTCTCTCTCTCTCTCTCTCTCTGTCGCTCTCTGGAGTTTGGCATCCATTGCGATTTTGCAATGCATCGACCCCATCAACTGATGTTTTGACGCGCTATCTAAGTTCATAGATTAATTTAGATTATGGTGGCTTTCACTGGTGTAAGCAACTAAGCATGGGCTGCAGCATTGCATGGGTGGCTGGAATTCAGGTTCGTATGGATGGATGGATTGGACTGACTGCAATTACATTTGCGCTCTATTTGTCTGACCCTTCATCCTGAAATAATAAGAAAAATAGCTGCAGACAGTTGTTTATGTTACATCACTTAATGCATTGATGCTATCTCTGTATATGCGAGTTCTACATGTGCAATGTACATGTATGTGTACATGTATGTGTACATGTATGTGTCCATGAATGTGTACATGTATGTGTACATGTATGTACATGTATGTGTACATGTATGTGTACATGTATGTGTACATGTATGTGTACATGTATGTGTACATGTATGTGTCTGTCGTTCATTACTTCTGTGTGCAATTACAACATTTGCATCGGCTGATCGAAGACTATCACGGATGGTTATTATTGTATTGCCTCAACAATGTCACAGCACAATAAACCATTTGAACATGCGTCATAGATATCTTCATTTAGTCTGTGTCTCTGTCTCTGTCTCTGTTTCTGCCTCTGTCTCTGTCTTACTGTCTGTCTGCTTCTCTCTCTTTCTCTCTCTGTTTCTCTTTCTGGGTGTCTCTCTCTATCACTCTCTGTGTCTCTGTCTTTGTCTCTGTAAGTGTCTCTCTCTATGTCTCTGTGTGTGTCTCTCTCTCTGTCTCTTGGTATTTCTGTCTCTCTGTCTCTCTACATGTCTTTCGGTCTTTCTGTCTCACTGTCTCTGTGTCTCTGTCTCTGAATAGCCTACTTACATGCAGATACGCACGTACATAGATTACATGCCTGCATTGATTTATTCCACCAGTCATTCATCAAAACTTGCGAAGGTGAAGTAATAATTACCTGCAGTGATTTCGATGATCAGACGTTAAATCGTGAAGACTGGAAGTCGGCTGCTGGATGCCTTTGCTGAGGTCAGCGCAGTTAACCTTCGCTAAAGATTAAATCGATGATGAACCTCGATCCCATGTTCAATCGGACTTCACTGTCGTTCGTTCGTTCGTTCGTTCGTTCGTTCGTTCGAGAGATGTACGCCGCCATTGCTGCCGTGGCAGTCGCAAATCAAACGCCAGAGGTAGACGCATATGTTAGATAGACAGACAGACAGAGAGAGAGAGACAGACAGGGTCAGAGACAGAAACAAACAGAGAGAGAGACACACAGAGAGACAGGGAGAGACACACAGAGACACAGAGACAGTGACAGACAGAGAGAAAGAGAGAGTGAGGGGAAAGAGGGAGACATAGAAAGAGAGAGAGAGGCAGCAGGCTGATAGTGAAAGACTGAGACAAAGACATTTAGGGAGAGGAAGAGGGGAGAAGATAAAAGGAGAAAATGAAATGAGAAACAAGACATAAAATGCCGGGGAAGCAAGAAAGAGCGATAAATAACAAATAAAAAGTATTGATCTCAGATCTTCTACATCTCCACTGCTCTACAGTTATATACTACTTAGAACATCGGCATATAGTTATGGTCTGTACTCTCTACTCAGTCTACTGTATACTAAACAGATTCGTTTAGTAGACCAAATCACATGTTGAACCAAAATTAAATGCATGAGGTTGAACTCGAGAAAGAAACGGTGTAAACGGAGGAGATGGAGTTCATTAGAAGAAGACGGTTTTCAGTCGAGACTCGAGGTCTAAGACTTTTAGGGTCTAAGACTTTTAAGGTTTAAGACTTTTAAGATTTAAGACTATTAAGGTCTAAGACTATAGAAGAGCGAAAGTTCATGGGAGGAGAAGAGTTCCATAGTCTAGGGCTAACGACAAAATAGACATGCCTGCATGCAGAGAATAATTGTCTTTGTACTAAAATGCATGCTCACCATGCATTTTGCAGTTGGAGCAGTCAGAAAGCATTCGTCAGAGTTAGCACGTGATTAGAGGTTAAAGAACAACAGTGAAGATAGCAAGGTTGATTCTTGATTATACGTACGAATAGTCTTGTGAAATTAGAATATAGGATACAGTTGGAACTCGTTTAAGGTCAGATCAGATACACTCGTTTAAGGTCAGATCAGATACCGGGTACACTCGTTTAAGGTCAGATCAGATACACTCGTTTAAGGTCAGATCAGATACACTCGTTTAAGGTCAGATCAGATACACTCGTTTAAGGTCAGATCAGATACACTCGTTTAAGGTCAGATCAGATACACTAAGCCAGTTATTCAGTGAAGGCAGTGGTCGACGACGCTCCCAAAGGCGGTAGATAATGTAGGAAAGAACAAGACTGAATTCAGCCACTTTCTATCATTCCATGCATGTGCCGATGATGCTATTGAGTATGCAGAGGGAATAGTTGTCTGGATGGAGTGGAATTTGCGATAAACTTTAAAAATTGATCGTTAGAATTTCGAAGATGGATGAGTCTCAAGTCGATTTGAAGCAACGTTTTCAGACAATTTATGCGTGAAAATTCAAGCTGCAGCTTGATCGTTTGTCTGACCACATGTACTGTCCGCCTTCAAAGACGGAAGTATAGCCTATCATGCAGTGAAGATTAGACTAAAGATTAGACCATTGCATGGAAGGAAATTGAGGGGAAGGTTACTATATCCATTGAGTAATTAGCGACCGCTATATAAATACCGCATTAAATAAGTAGTAATAAAAGTTCTGAGACGATTATTTTTAATTGCTTGTACAACTGTTACAGGCATTGTTTGTCAGGAATAGCAGACGATTGCATTTCACCCAGTGGCGCGAAAGTATAAAGGGATCAATAATTGTGGATGTGGTGTGGGTGGAGGACAAACGGGAGATTCACAACCATATTTTGATGGTGTAATTCCAGATAAATTTCAACCACATGTTGGATATAATTTATTGTCACACAAAATATTATTTACGAGATCATCTGCGAAAACGGATGTCGAGTGATCTTGCTATAACAGCAGATGACTTTTCCAATTTATTACATCTAGGTCCTACGACCTACATACAACCATACACAATTATACATACAACATACAAACAACTGTATACAACTGTATATCGATGAAACACATTCACCCACCCATCCATCCATCCATCCATCCATCCATCCAACCATCTATCCACCCTACCTACGCGCCTATACCCGACCAACAGCCACACGTTTGTCTGTCCGTCTGTCAGGTCATCCATTTAGAATATGGTGGAAGTGACTTAAAGTTGACATAAATCTCTCTAACGAGATCCTTCCAGAAATTAGTTGACTCTCCTCTCGTTCTGTTCAGTCAACACATGTCATCCATCCGTCTTTTCATTGACCAATCCAGTCAATCGTCTATTAATTCATCCATCCATCCTTTTATCCGTCCATCAACCCATTCATCCGACCGTTTGCAGTCCATCCATCACCCGACAAAAATTATTCCAATCATCCGTCGACCCTTCAATCCCTCAATCCAGCCATCCAAGACATCCATCCGTTAATAATATCCTTCAATCCGTCCATGCATCCGTCCGCCCATCCATCCATCCATCCATCCATACATCCGTCCATCCATCCATCCATCCATCCATCCATCCATCCATCCATCCATCCATCCATCCATCCATCTATCCATCCATCCATCCATCCATCCATCCATCCATCCATCCATCCATCCATCCATCCATACATTCATTTGTCAATCCATCCTACCATCCATCCGTAGGTCCATCCATTCGCCCGTACATCCGTCCTTCCATCCTCCCGTCCATCAGTTCGTTTGTCCATTCATCCAACCATCCATTCGTGCATCCATCGATTCGCCCGTCCATCCGTCCTTCCAGCCGCCCATCCATTCATCGATCCATTCATCTGTCAATCCATACAACCACCCATCCGCCCATCCAATCGGGTATCTATTCATTCGCCCGTCTATCCGTCTTCCTATCCTTCCGTCCTCCCATCCTTCCGTCCGCCTATCCTTCCGTCCTCCTATCCTTCCGTCCTCCTATCCTTCCGTCCTCCTATCCTTCCGTCTTTCTATCCTTCCGTCCTCCTATCCTTCCGTCCTCCTATCCTTCCGTCCTCCTATCCTTCCGTCCTCCTATCCTTCCGTCCTTCTATCCTTCCGTCCTCCTATCCTTCCGTCCTCCTATCCTTCCGTCCTCCTATCCTTCCGTCCTTCTATCCTTCCGTCCTCCTATTCTTCCGTCCTCCTATCCTTCCGTCCTCCTATCCTTCCGTCCTCCTATCCTTCCGTCCTCCCATCTATTCATCGATCTGTCTTATCTGGCGCAGCTGCATGGAGCCTCTGTAGCTGGTCGATGTTTTGCACAACTGAAGGAAAACCAATCTTCGATCCATCGCTATGCACTGCACATGTTGCATCCATGATTTCCTTCTTCCACGCGTGCCTCTCATGAGCCTCCACTCGCTCCTTCCATCGTGGCTGATATATCCATATCTGGTGTCTCCAGCCTCTCATGCTCACTCTGTCTATACCCTCACCACGACGTTTCCATCCTTCCAAGAATATCTTCTCACTCTTGCGCCCGCCTACATGTCTCTTTATCTGTCTTTCTGTATGTCTATATCTATGTATGTCTCTCTGTCTCTCTGTATGTCTGTCTATCTATCTGTATGTCTGTCTATCTCTCTGTATGTCTGTCTATCTCTCTGTATGTCTGTCCATCTCTCTGTATGTCTGTCTATCTCTCTGTATGTCTGTCTACCTCTCTGTCTCATTCAGTCAGTCTTCGTGATGTTGCATATCTTTCTCCTCGTTTTCTCCGCCAACTGTCCCTTCAAGCCCTTCTGCCTCTGTCTCGTTTCAGTTTGCCCTATATAGCGTCTATAATCTAACCTATGTAATGTATACACCAGTTTTTCTGTTTTCTGTCTTCGTATACCTCTCACATGTAGGCTCTCAGTCAATATGTCTCTCTGTCTTCTTGCCTGTCTGTCTCTTCACTCTCTTGTCCCTCTAATACAGTTCTATGCCAGTGGCGTAACAACCATGTAACGAAGGTGGACAAAATCCACGGGCCCCCGAGGTTCAAAGGGCCCCCAAGCTGCTCAACCAAAAATAATTTGTATGTAC
This sequence comes from Lumbricus rubellus, assembly GCA_945859605.1. Taxonomy (NCBI): domain Eukaryota; kingdom Metazoa; phylum Annelida; class Clitellata; order Crassiclitellata; family Lumbricidae; genus Lumbricus; species Lumbricus rubellus. The sequence continues at coordinate 20,155,346 of OX243812.1, read as the reverse complement.
TTTATCGGAACAATAATTACATGTGTAGTTGTCTTGTTTTAATTAGCCATATTATAATAATTATAACTAGTCTCTTTAGTGTCGTTAATAGATAGGGGCCCCCCGAGCTCCATTGTCCACGGGCCCCCGCCTAGGTTGTTACGCCACTGTTCTATGCGTCTAATGCTATCCATTAGTACTTGACTTCCTTCTCAATTTCTTCCACAATCCGTCCACCCATAAAGCATACCATGTTCCTTCTTCGTTCTATCCATTACCTCTTCCGCCCTCGTGCCACCCTTTCCTCCCGCGTTCCTTCAATCCTTCGCTTCCAATTCTGTTCTTCCTGACCTCTCCTCTTCCACCATCATCATCAAATCTCTCGGTTGCTTCTTCATTTTGCTTCCTTCTTCCATTTTACCTTCTATTCCATTCTTCCATCTACCTACATTGTACCTCGACTTCTGTAGTGTGCACTGCTCTATTTTTACCACTCTCTGTCTCCCTGTCTCAGATCTGACTCTTTGCCTCTGTTTCTATATCTCTGACTCTCTGTCTCCGTCTCTGCTTATGTCTTTATCTCTGCCCCTCTGTCTCTGTCTCTGCTTCTCTGTCTCTGCTTCTCTGTCTCTCTCTATGTCTCTCTGTGCCTCTTTCTGTCTTTCTCTCTACCCTCTCTCTTCCTGTTTCTTCGCCTCTTCAGTTCTTTCTGTTGGTATTTCAATGCAGACGAAAGAAGAATGTCTTCATAGACGCAGCTTCAGTCGCTGCTGCTGTTGCTTCTGCTGCTGCTGCATCACAGTCTGCAGTCCTCTCGTGGTGCATATTACATCTGCGCGATAGGCCGACCCTCGCAACCCTCGACTCCTCCCCATCAGATCGACCCCCCATCAGATCCACCCTCCCTCTTCGTCCGCTGGGCGCATTCTCGACGGCGGTATGCTTGGATCAGATATTGTGATTAACTGGACAAGGACGATCCATCGCAGTTTCTGCGATGGCCGACGACCCAAGAGGATTATAGAAACACGACGCCAGAGGTTTTCAGGGAAATGAGGAGGATGATGAAGAAGAAGAAGCGGAAGGAAAGAGTGAGGCAGAGGAGAAGGAGGAAAAGGAGGAGACGATAAAGAAATGAGAAAGAGGAAGACGAGGAAAAAGAGTAGGAAAGAAAATGAAGATAAAGAAATTGGTGGCGGAAGCGGGTTACGAGGAAGATGAAAGAAAGAAGGAGGAAGACAGAGAGGAAGACAATAACATGCGACTGAATAAAGGGTGAGAAGGGCGGGAAGGAGGAGAAAGGTGTTGTAGCAGAAGAAGGAATGAGTAGAAAAAGGGGAAGAGCAAAAGAAAGAAAGCGGAAAATGGAGAGGAAGAATGAGGAGGAGGAGGAGGAGGAGGAGAAGGAGGAGGAAGAAGAGGAAGAAGAGGAGTGTAAATAGAAAGGATTAGGAAGCCTAAGGAAGGTGAGCCGAAGTGGAAATTTGAAAGGAGAAAGGGCGAACCATAGTTATATGAAGACTTACGAGGATGAACAGAATGTGGAGCGGAGAGAAACTGGAGAAGCGGTGGCGATTGAGAAAGATGGAGTTCATGGTACAGTGACTGTATGACAAAATGTCATGCTACATAACGTCATGAAAAAATGACACGCGGACAAACTGTCATTATGGCAAAATGTCACAGACAAAATGTCATGAGTATAAAAGAGCAAACAGGTGTTTAATTTAATTATTGATAACTTTGAAATCGAAATGCTGGCTCTATAAAAAAATTTAGCCATCGAAAAAGAGACATTGCAAGAATTCTTATAGTATCAAGGGTGTAATGGTGTATGTTGTTTCGATGATGTACAAACACTAAACACTTGAAACTATTTTTATTCGGCAATGTAGTAGTAGGCCTACTAAGCAGTTAAGTAGTCAGATTTTTGTTTCTTCGTGGTTTTTTAACCATCGAAAAATTAATGTTTTGTTACAATCCCTTTTAAGTTGATTTTGTGATTATCAATTATTAAGATAGACACACTCATTATTATATATATGTGACATTTTGTCATTGTGACATTTTATCATTGTGACATTTTGTCATTGTGACATTTTATCATTGTGACATTTTGTCATTGTGACATTTTGTCCATGACATTTTATCCATGACATTTTGTTCGTGACATTTTTTTTCATGACATTTCGCCGCATGACATTTTGTCAGGCATGCATCGTCTGCTCTGCAGAAGATAAGAGAAATGGAGGCAGAGAAGGATTGGAAGATGCTGCTGTTGTTGCTGCTGCTGCTGCTGCTGCGGCGTATATTATGCTGAGTGATGAGTAGACGAAGGAGAAGAAGAATGAGCGAGATGATTACAATTCTTTCAACGACAATGTTGATGACGATGATGATGATGATGATGATGATGATGATGATAACGACGACGACGACGATGATGATAATGATGATGATAACGATGATGATAACGATGATGATGATGATGATGATGACGATGATAATGGCGATGACAATGACGATGATGATTGCAATGACTGCGACAACGTTAAGGATACAAAGCAGCAAACCATCGTTAAGAAGAAGAAGAAGAAGAAGAAGAAGAAGAAGAAGAAGAAGAAGAAGAAGAAGAAGGAAGCGGAGACGAAAGGAGCAACAAAATTACGACGGAGGAGTAGGAGGCGGACGAGCGGGAGGAGGATGAAGGAGGAGGAGGACAAAAAGAGTCTATAATAATACCGTCGCCATCCTCATCCATATGCACTTGCCTAGAGAGGAGCTGAGGGCCACCACTTCATCCTAACACACACACACACACACACACACACACACCGCCTCCTCATCCACCCTCTTCTTCAATTGCATCGTCGATCCTACTCAGCCTGAAACCGTACTATAGGTTAGATTACGACTTGCGTCACAGCAGAGCCTTGGGCGTCGTGGCCACCTTCGCTCCCCGAATATTGCCCACTTCCCCCAATTGCCCACCAGACCGACCACGGTGGCGAGTGGCCGCATCATCGTCCTCTGGGAGAGAGGCTTCAATCGAAATAATTGCCTAGCGACGCGACTCTATATAATATATACTCTCCGGCGATTTGCATAGACTACAATGTTGGTTTAGCCAGTCGCCTTCGTCGTTGTCTCCATGGATGTGCGCTCAATGTGGCGTATCTGATGCACTCCTCTTCTTCGGCATATAGTGTCTCATGGCGTGGCTCGGTAGGTCTCCGGCATCACTTGTCTAGTACTGCCAGTTTATCGCAGTGGTGGCTCATCTATAGGCCTAATATTGCACACGTTTTTGTACCATGGATCAGTTTAAGGCTGAACATTGTTTGTCTGTTGGTTATGAGTTTTCTTCTTACAAAGAGTTAAATTATATGAAAATGAATTTCTAGTCACGATGGTGTCTGGTGTAGCGAGATATTATATCACTGTTGGAGACGAAGAGGATGAAAAGGAGTTTCAGGCGAGGATTGCAGGCGAGCGAAAAGTCAATGACGATAAATAAGATTGCGCTAATTAAATCCTGCGGGGAAAGGGTTAAGAGATATAAATGTACACTCGGAATTCCTATAGTTATACCGCTGCAGCCATTCCAAAGCAAACAGAAAGTATGCTAGCTTTGTTGAGACGTTGCCCTGCGGAAGGTCTATTTGCACGTCAACACAATATGCATGCACATCTCTAGAGACACTTTAGATTTATATAGCGCCCAATGGTAAGAAAAAATCGCTGCAATCCTCGGCATAAATAAAGTCGATAAGAATGAAGTTCAACAGAGACCATGTTTGATATTGATCAGAGTCTCTGGCAAGAACAAAGGCCAACATTGACAGACTCCTGCCATGGGCGGAGACTTGAAGGGGGCTGTCCAGAAATTGGTATAATTGCAAATATATTTATTGAAGTCTTAGACCAATGCTATCAGCACTCAAAGAGTAGAGCGGTTTTGTTAAGATGACAGCTTAAATTGCAGATATTTCAATGCGAAATAAAAATATTGATGGGATGGGGCACATCCCTAAAAACCCTCCTCCTGCTCAACGCTCTAGCATACGCGCCCCATAGATCTCTGACGGAGCTTATCTGTCCCCGTACCCCTACAATTGATTTCTCCAGAGAGAGGGAACTAGATTAAACACAGCTATCCTGCGGTTATGATGGACCATGCATGCAGTTAGAGGCCAATGAGAACATGAAAGATGCCTCCTACAGTACTCGAGAAAAAATGCCTTGCGTTTAGCATCTATTATTCAACTTCTCTCCAGCCACTGCCACAGGAGTATAGGCACAATAATATTATATGCCTCAACATGGGCGCCCGCAGACATTTTGGTAGGAGGGAGCAAAACTCTATGGTCACGGTTAACTTTTTTGTAGCAAGAAGTTGAAAATGCAAATCAGGGAATTCAGAACATACAAGAGTATTTTTCATAGATTTTCCTAATGTAAATGTCTCAGTTTCACTTTCTTTTAATTTTTATTTTAATATGAATATAGTTTCTTTAGTGTAAATAAATTTGTAAACAATCAAAAGTTGCAGTTAAAAAAATAGGTTTCAACTTTCAAAAGGGGGAGGGCCAAGTGCCCCTCTTGCCCCTATGTGCACAACCCATTCTTTCCTTTCCCATCATCAATGGTAAATTACTTCAAATCCAGGTCTTGTATACTGTATACCATAGGCTGCTATGGGTTGTGCAGTTCTAAAAGTTCCTTTAAAACAGCCCTGGTGTTCTATACCTCGTCAAAACTTGGTAACATCAAACTAACAGAAAAATTGATTCACACACTGACACACACACCCACACCTACACACACACACACACACACACACACACACACACACACACACACACACACACACACACACACACACACACACACACACACAGACGTCTGAGTTGAGTGTACACGAAGGAGACAACGAGTCGACACACAGCGGAGATCCTGCAATAATCTTGTCAATAAGTCGACGAAATGTGCGCCATCTATAGGGCCGCGGAGAAAAATTAACGACGCAGTTTATACGATCCGCGTGGAAACCGTCTTCTCATAATATTCGCGCAAAACCAACGGAATTAATATAATGTAAATACATATATATATATATATATATATATATATATATATATATATATATATATATATAAACCAACGGAATTAATATATATATATAAATATATAAATACATATATATATGTTTATAAACCAACGGAATTAATATATATAAATATATATGTATATAAGAGCAACGGAATTAATATATATATAAGAGAGGTCGACGACGTGTCGGACACGTATACGCCGGGTCGTAGATACATCTATAATAATTGGACATTTATGTGGCGCCATTTCGACGAAGCTTCTCTCCTGCCTTGCCTTATAACGGATAATAATAT